>JACAXG010000036.1:3628592-4150750 GCA_018881555.1 Amblyornis subalaris | reverse complement strand
AGAGAAGAGAAGAGAAGAGAAGAGAAGAGAAGAGAAGAGAAGAGAAGAGAAGAGAAGAGAAGAGAAGAGGAAAGTAGAAGAGGAGAAGAGGAAAGTAGAAGAAGAGAGGAGAAAACAAACAAACAAAATAATAAAAAATGGAAAAAATAAGAAAGAATGGGGAAAAAAAGGAAAAGGGCAAAAAAGAAAAATGGGAAGAAAAGGGAAAAAAATGAGAAAAAGTGGTTCAGCTTCCCCTGTCCCACTCCCAACAAGACCTTTACATAGTAAAACGTTTCCTTGGATAAGGATTTTCCCCCCCATCGTTTGCCCCTCTGGATCCCTTTTGGTAAATCCCTGTAATGCACGATCCCTTGGGGGTTTTCCCCCCCGGTTTTTCCCCCCCGGCGCTTTCCGAGCGCCACTGGCATGAGCTCTCCGGGCGATGATGGTTTGACTCGCTTTGACCACAATCCSTGTGACAGCGACACCGGGGCGTTTGAAAACGACATAAAATCGGAATTAAACAGCAAATCGGAGTTGGAACAGCCGGAAAACTGTCAGACCAAACACGCTGGAGCCAAAACGGGCTTTACCTTTATGAGACGCTACAAATTGCTGCTATGGACACTTTGGAGACCTTTGAAATCCCTTCATTAGCTGTTTGATGCGTTTGACATCCGAGCTCATTGTACCCCCGAGGCGGCCAAAACCTTGGAAATCAAGTTTTATTAACCTAATAAAACGCACGCACGCAAAATTCGGGGGAAAAGATTTCAAGACTCGAGAAAGTCTAAATAAATCCTCTGACGAGTTGCTGGAGATTTTTCAAGGCTGTCTTAAACGGGGAGGAAACAAACTATTTACCTGTCAGAATGGGATTTTTTTTTTTTTTTTTTTAGACGATTAGCCTTAGAGTGGAATTCCTTTATAAAAGAAATCAGGATTCATTTGCGCGTGTAACTGCCAGGCTGCCTTCGTTTCCATCCTCGTGCCGTATTTCCCCTCTTCCTTGATCGCTGCATTATGCAATAACTCAGTCATTTTTAGGAACAAAGGGGAAAATCTAATGAGAACCATTACAGCGGCAGCGCGCGTTTTCTGCCCGCTAGCAGAGCGCTTTGCGTGTAATACATTTTATTTCCAGCCAAAACCAACGATCTCGACGTCCTACACGATGGGAGAGGGACGGATTTACAATGTGGCCATTGTGCGCCGGGATGAGGAGGATTTTTCTGTGCCTTAAACATCACCTGGGAGGAGGTCCCGGCGCCGCTTCCCACCCTTTGCAGGCAGCATCCCTCCTCCGGCAGCATCGCGGAGAAGGGGTCCGCAGGGTTTTGCCTTGCTTGTCTTCCCTGTAAAAGAATAATAATAATAATAATAATAAAATAATAAAAAAATCACCTTTGTGATCGCTTTGACCCAGAAATCCAAACAAACTCCGAGCAGCCCCAAAAGCAGCTGAAACTCAGCCGAAGCCGCGCGGTGCTTTTAATGCCCAGGGCACGCTTGGCTTGCTTAAAGCAGCGTCTGGCGTGAGCAAAACACCTTTTTTTTTCCCGTCAGACCTCTCTAAATCGCTTTTTTTCCACCCAAAAGTCGCGTTCGGGGCTGTCTGGGGCACGGCCGTGCTCTCGGGTACCTGCCACAGATAAGCGGGGCTGTTGTCACCGTCACCGAGGCACGAGTGCCATAAAGGCAGTGGCCATTAGCGGCTGGTAAATAAGTGTGCAGCTGTAAAGTGAAGTGTTGTATCCTTTAGATAAGGGCTTATCTGCACAGCYCTTAAACCCACGCTTACCCCTTTAGCATGTGGAGAGGCTGGGGGTGTCAGCTCCTAGAGGGAAATGTTTATTTAGTCCCTTTTGGAACGGGAGGATTTAATCCTGCCTCGATGTGCCGGGAGAAAGCCTCTTCTTGTTTTTGTTTGGTGGGTTGTAATTCCACGGATTAAAATCCTTAAATTCCTGCTGTTTGCCCACAAAACAAATTAAAGGTAATCAGGGTGGAGCGACTGAGGTCTTAATATTGAGTGTCTTTTCTGTCATTCCTTCCTGGTGGAGTTCATCTTTTGATCATGTAGGCAGGATGTTCACAAAAGCAGGTTTTGTGTATATTCAAAAAAAAAAAAAAAAAGGAAAATAGGAGCCAATCCTGCCATCTGCTGAGGCTGGAGCAYGCTGGGTCAGGTCTGTGTGGTCCAGCTAAAATCAAAGTAAAGTCATGAGCGAGTCCCCCTTGGATCCAAGTGTGCCAGGGATCAGGCCCTGGAGATGTTCACAGCAAGGARGCAGCTGGGAGAATCCCTCAGAACTGGCACTGGTGAACACTGCTTGTCTAATCCATGTTGTTAGTTTGGGTAATTGCATGGATTACACAGAACTGACAAGCTTTAGGTCCTGATGCTGTGTCCTCAGTCTTTCTCCTTAGCACACTTYTATCTAGTTAAGGATGCTCATGCAGTGTGGACTGCAGGGTACTGAGACCACAAACACTAGACTTTAATTCGAGTAACAACAGCAGCAAAAAACTAGTCCAGGAGGCAGCTGGAAAACATTCTGCTATTTTACCTAGTTCTTTTCTAGTTTTGAAGTTTAATATGAAAAGCAGCAACGCTTGTTTTCATTTTTATAGATGGGGAGACTGAGGCGTGAGAAAAAAAAATAAAAGAGGATTAACCAAGGTGCAACTTCAGTGGCAAAGTGSAGGATTAAAACAGTTTATTTACATCCCAGCCTGGTGTGTTTAGACCAAAGCCACATTGTCCTGCAGGTAATTCCCTGGTTCTTACTGAAGTCGATGGAAATTTTAGCAGTGCTTTCAAAGGAAAGGCTGAGCAGCCTGGTAAAGGATCACTTGCTATTGATCCTTTCTGAACAGCTCTCYGTGTTTTGTTTTTATTTAACATAAGCAAATCTCCCAGCCCCTGTCTGGAGCCTGGCCTTCAGAGTTGGGGTGGGGGGGGAGCTGGAGAAAAATGGGAGCATTGGTATGCTTTGGTCCAGAAGGAAGGAAAATAATCAGTCTTCCAAGCAGCATTTTCAAACAGGGACCGCTGCAATCTGAACCTTTTCTCTCCATTGAAACTGTACGTTTTTAGAAGGGTGCACTTTTTGATCCGTCCATAAAATATGACAATTTCTCTGGCAGCAGAATGCATGAAAGCAGCAGACTGAATTATTCACGTGAAAGCCAAGTCATAACTTTCCATGACATGGCACACACAAAACTCAGGGCTCAGGCAGGAGCAGAAATCTTACACGCYTTAACTTAATCCCAGTGTAATGGAGCCACGTTACAAGTAGAAGGTTTTTCTCAGTAGCTGTCAGCTTTGAGGATAAAGCTGTGGCTATCATCTCACTATCTCCCTATCCCCATGAGGAAACTGAAATCCAGAGCCCCAGAAAGCAGGGGGAAAAAAATTAGCCACCGAGTTAAGCGAGAAGAGATGAAATCTCTTGATAAAACAACAATATTCCCTTACAGTTGGTTTTGGCCCATTGCTGTCCTGCGTTTGCAATCTGCCTTGCTACAACAGCGCTCGTTTGGGGGCAGGAACCTCAGCAGCTTCATCAGGCAGAGCTGCAGCACCAGAGCATCCTCCCACCACACACAGCAGTGAGATTTGGGGGCAYCGGGCTCTGCACAAGAGATTTTTTAGGTCAAACCTTCATAAACGTCCCCCGAGAGCTCTGGGAAATGAGATGCCCAAGGAGGTGGACACAGGGTGGGTCTGCTCCCTCTGTGCCCACATGTGCAGGTTCTTGCTGTGGGGGTCCCATCTGTTATCTCCCCGTGTTTATTTAACACTCTCAGCGCTGTAAGCTGAGTGATTGACTGCTAGAATTACACTACCATAGGGTTTTCTTGCCCAAAATGTCATTCCTGAGGGCCTCCTACAGCTCCCTTCTGCGATCCCATAAAAGCCACCCCTCTTCTGGTCCTCTCCTGCATTTGGTCTTGGCAAAGGTGCTAAAAAAGAAACGAATGGGCCAATAATTGGTTTATTGCCGCCACTCATTTGGGATCCACGAGGACCCTGAGGACCCCCCCTGCCTTGCAATCACATCAGGGCTGTGTTAGCCTCCCACAGAAAGGTCCATTTCAGATATTTTTGTGTTTTCCAAAACAAAAAAAAAAGAAAAGAGCCGAGGTACGACATCAATTTTCCTGCCACTCGCTATTTCGGKCTGACTTGTTGAGCGCAACGCAAGCCAGCTGGAATTCTGTCATTCCAAAGGCTCCAGGTGATTTTCTGCTTTTTGCCTTTTTTTTTTTTTTCCCCCCCTGAGGTCTAAGAGAAATGCTCAAAAACAAAGCTGAAGTTTTAAAAGCCCAGAGAGCTTTCTAAGGAACGAGAAGGGACAAGAAACGAGCAAAAAGGAGAAGCAGCGATTCTGGTTCTCCTAAGATCCCATTTCTAATTAATCTGAATCAGARAGCGATTAACCCTTTTATAGCCATCATTGGGATAAATTTCCCGACGGATCTCTTCCTTTTCTCCACCTGCAGGAGGTTTCTGACCCGGGGATGGGCTTGGAGYAGCATCCAGGGAAGGCTCCGCTCCACCTGCCTCATCCAGAGCGATGCAGGCGCCGCATYGGCTCCGAGCTGTACCCTCTAGTGGACTCCGAGAGCATTTTCTTTTGGAAAAAAAATCGGGAAAAAGAGTTATAAATGCAACTTCCATCTCCTCCAAGCACATCGCTGAGCAGCTCCCCTACACCTTCCCGTATTTATTTAATAGAAATAAAAAAAAAAAAAC
Organism: Amblyornis subalaris; assembly: GCA_018881555.1. Lineage (NCBI taxonomy): Eukaryota > Metazoa > Chordata > Aves > Passeriformes > Ptilonorhynchidae > Amblyornis > Amblyornis subalaris. The sequence goes on along the minus strand of JACAXG010000036.1, from coordinate 4,146,003 downwards.
ACAGCACGAAAGAGAAGCCTTTTGGAACAAACGCCTTTTTTCCTTCGTGGGAAGAAAGCTGAAYATTTTTTCATTTTCCAGGCATGAAAGGGCAGAGAGAATTCCAGCCTAAAGCAAAGGACTAAAGAAGGGTTAAMGTATTTTGATTATATTTTATAACTGTATGGATCTTATTAAAAGTAATCTTCCTAAAATAATTCCCAGGCCGAGCACTCGTTTTGGGGGGGAATRCATAAAGCTAAAATAGTCTTGTGAACAGAACCAGCTCCGTTATTCAGGGGTATGAAATTTAAACAATGARTAGAAAAAAAAAGATGAAAAAACCACTTCCAATTTGCTTTCTACCATCCTCACCCTGACTTTTAAGCCACTCACAGTTACAAAACAAGTGTATAAAGTTATGAAAACTCWGCCTAGATTTAAAGCAATGATAGTGACAGCACTTGCTTATAAAAAGGAAATCCAGCATTGAGGGAAATGTTTATATTATGCCTCAGAATTTCAAACAACTGCTTTTTTATCCAGAATAGCYGTGGATTTTTCTTTCTTTTCAATAGTGTAAACGACACATATGAGAGGTGTGGGGAAGAACAGTCCAGAGCTGAGTGTTTAATGATGTGCTGTGGGGAGAAGGAAAGAGGAAAAGAGTGATAAGTCATACGCAGATTTAAAAAACCACAAACAGCAACACAAATGAGTGTTATTACTTCATCACTAATCCCAAAACAGAAAAAAAAAAAAGCTGTAAATTCCTTATCTTATGGATATATCCAGGTATCACTGCTCCACAGCTGGTCCAAAGTGCTGACAGCTCAAGAAAAGGTCACTATCGAATTCCTCCGGGTCAGAAGGAACCAAGAAGGATCAGATCAGATTCAGACACTGCTATGATTTCTCAGGCTCTTTGCAAAGTACCAAGATCAGCTGTGACCATGTGTTGGGATGGGATTTTTTCAGATTTTTTTCCCCCCCTTTTATTTACCTTTCAATGTCAGATTTATTCTCAGCGAACAACCCCATGTGATGGGCACACTCTGTCCATGGTGCCGCCCCTGGGGCTGCCACCACCTCCTGGCCCCACAGCCACCCCTGAGGGTGGAAAAGCCCTCKAAGACCATCCAATCCAACCATTCCCCCAGCACTGCCAAGGCCACCACTGACCATGTCCCCAAGTGCCACATCCACAYGRCTTTTAAATCCCTCCAGGGATGGGGACTCCACCCCYGCCCTGGGCAGCCCTTTCCAATGCTTAAAAACCCTTTCTGTGAAGAAATTTTCCCTGATATCCAACCTAAACCTCTCCTGGTGGAGCTTGAGGCCGTTCCCTCTCATCCTGTCCCTGTTCCCTGGGAGCAGAGCCCTACCCCCCCCGGCTACCCCCTCCTGTCAGGAGTTGTGCAGAGCCAGAAGGTCCCCCCTGAGCCTCCTTTTCTCCAGGCTGAGCCCCTTTCCCAGCTCCCTCAGCCACTCTAGACCCTTCCCAGCTCCTTTGCACTTCAGAGACATCTTCCYCTCATTCCCAGCTCCTCACCACTCGAGGGATGTTCTCAGAGCAGTTGGATGCACCAAGCTTGGAAGTTGCAGGACAGCAGCAGCAGAGACAATCCTGTTCTAACCCCCTCGCCTTGTGTTTGCAAAGGTCTCCAGTGCAGAGCAGCTCTCCTTCTGCRGGCTTTTGGCATTAAACATTCACACCCATTTTATGCTTTGTTTGTTTCGTTGTAGGAGGAGAAAACCAACGTTCTTCCCCGTTATCAGAGGAGAAGGAACAGTGGCAGGAAATTAGCTCAGTGAAATCACCCCGCTGTTTGGAGAAGGGGTTTTGTTCCTTACGAAATTTCCACTGGAGCAAAGAAGTATCCCAAGCAGCAGAGCTGCCTCCTTTGTTTCATCTCAGGCCCCCTTCCCAGCTCTTTGCCATGGATCCGATTACCCAGCCCTGGGAAGAAGCTGTGGCTCTAAATTAAATCAAACCGTTTGTTTGTCCGGGGCAGCTTTGCTCGCAGRCACCGTGGGTTTTTGGAGAAGGACATCTCTGCCGTTGTCACTCCTCCTCAGGAAAAGGACTGTGTCCTACTGGCATCCCTATTTTGGGACCTGTTTTTACCCTCAAGGGAGATGCTCCCATCCAGGATGTGTTTTCCTTTCTTTATTGGTGCTATTTTCCCATCTCAGTTCCTGTCTTTTTGAAATTGTGTTTTTCTGTGCTGGAGACATGCAAACMTTCAGGTGCCCCAAAACATCTTCTTCCCAAAGTTTGATTTCTTCCAGGCCTTGTCAAAACAGAATCCTGTGAATCCACCTTTTTTTTTTTTTTCCAGGCTGAAAGGAAGGAGGGAGTTTTCCATCCRTTTTGGGACTGAAGGAAGCTCCTCAGTGCCTGTCCAGCCTTTCTCCTACAAKGCCACTTCACTGGGGACATGCCCCAAAAACACGTCAGAACTTTATTTTGGGAMTTTAAAACTTCCAGCTTTTACTACGTGTGCTCCATTTTTGATGGGAACTTCTCCATGAGGGTCTTTGAGAGTCAAGTGATGGGGTTGTCTCCCTGTTTATAGTCTAGAATGGGTTTATTATCTGTTTATATATATAGTATATATTTTAAAATATAAAAATATATATTTGGTCCTGGGGGCACTGGAAGGAGCTTATCAGACYTTCCTAACAAGAATTCATTAAGGAACGAGATGCAAGGAAGAATTGCAGGTTTCTGGGGATGTTACTGGAAATAAGGCACTGCCTGTGTCACCAAACAATCATCGAGACCTTCTAGAGAATTCCCATTTCTGAGGATTGCACTGTTTCCCATAATCTGCTGTTGAAATAATCAAGAGTCCCCAGGGCAGATGGAAAGAGAAGATCCAGACAGAAAACTTCCAGTAATCCAGAACCAACCTTAGGGCAAACATAAATCTAAATGGGACAGAGACCTACAGCCCAAATGTGGCACCTGAGGAGGCGATCGCCCTCCTGGGCAATAGCGAAAATTAGCAGCACATAACACCCAGTTTTGCATTTATTTCCATGATTTCCCCCGTCCTAACCCAGCCACCTGCAGACTGGCAGCGCTGGTTGCCCCGTGGGACCCCCTTCCCACGGCGGGTCCGTGCCACGGCCCCCGCCCCATAGCATGATCCATGGTGCCGCTGGAAACACGGAAAGATGGGAATGAGAGACACATTTTGGGAACGGGTTCCTGCTCCTGTGCCGGGTTAATTAGTGGTTTGTTAGTATGTTAACTGCTCTGCACGTTGACCTCAGGCTGGTTGTGTCTAATGAACAAAAGCAGCTCTCCAGCAACAGGTAACCACGGATTTCCCAGGGATTGTAACTTGACTTACGAGCACCGAGGTACAGAGGCTCCCATCTGGCTAAGAAGTGAGAAAATCGTTCTTAGGAAATAAGGAAAAAGGTTATTAGAATGGTCTCAAGTCTAATTTAAAACCTGAAGTCTGGGATGGTTTGAAACTTTCCTTGTTTCTGTTCAATAAGCTCCCCCAAAGCTGATKTTTTGGATCGTGGTCTGATGACGGCAAATTTTATTTCCACAGTAAAGTTCACCAAGAAAGAATTCACCTTTTGTAGGAAACCCCATTTTGATCAGGAAACGCATTTTTGCCAATGTTCAGTCCAGCTAGACAGGCTCTTGTCAGGAAGTGGGATAGGGCCAGCCTGAAAATCCAAGACTTTTTCCCTTTCCTGTTAGGATGTCCTTGCATTGACAGGTTACAGAGCTGAAACACGCTCTGAAAAAAACCCTCAAAACCCAACAACAACGCACAGAGATGGCTCTTGGGTGACCCAATGGCCTGGCTCCGATTTTTTTTCCATGGGATTTAGGAAGAATTGCAGAGGCTGCGAGCCTCAGCAAAAGGACTGCCGTGAGTTGCAAGCAGTGCCGGCTGCCTCGGCTGCCAGGAGTTTCGAGAGGATCCCTGGAAACACATTTGGTTTTAATCAGGCCCCTGCACTGCGGAACATCCTGTTTGTCTACACTTATTATTACTGACAAATTATCCTCCTCCAAATCTCAGGGAGCATTCACTTTATCCTCACATTAAACCTGATTGGAAACAGTAGGTTTAATTGGACTCAGCATGAGGCCCAGTCGTAAACTGCACCAGTTCCTTGTTTTATTGTGGCATTCGGTGGATGTGTGAAAATACCATATTTCATATACAGGACCCAGCTTGCTACTGCCAGGGCTGTCACAGACGATGCACAGACGCCCTGTGCTRCAGGAGCACCCTCTGCCCACTCCCAGCTGGGAAAAGTTGGCCATTCCCAGCAATCTGTGTGTAAAATATGTCATTCCAGATCAGAGAGTTGTCTTCATCACCAACTGAGCCCCACGGTCTGCAGGACTCRAGGAGTCTGCTCTGCTTTTGAGAGGGATGGAGAATTGGTGCAGGGTGTGGGTTGTCCTCTCATCAGTCTTGCTGAGAAACAAGAGCATCTTCTTCTTCCCTGCATCCACCTGGAGATCTTTCCTAGGAAAACCCTGGGAAACCTGAGAGGTTAAAGGTGTATGAATTTAGTTTAATACATTTGGAGCTTGTTCAGATGGTTGATTATGTGGGAAAGAGCTGAAACCCTTCAGCCATGAAGGAGCCCACCACGGCTGGACTGACAGGGTGATTGTAGGGTTGCGTATTTGGCTGATGCTCTGAAATTCCCAACATCTCCGATTTTCCCTTGCTGGGATTGACCCCCCAGCAGCTGTGCCTCATCCAGATGTGCACTGCAGGGAAGTCCAGGTGTTTCCAAACCGAGGAGAAAGCCCGGTGAGGTGTCATGTAGTGGCAATCTTGGGTGGAAGCCCAGGAAGTGAGCTCGTGTCCCACATCACCGAGAGATCCTGGCAGGAGCTGAACTATTACACAAATTCTTTCCAATGTCCTGGGTGTGGAAAAGCATGAGACAGCAYGATGTGTCTGGGTTCCAGAGGAAGGGGAAAAAACAAACCAGCAGAAGACAAACAGACAACCCAGCTGCTTTGCTGTTCACATTTACACAATTTGGGATTGTTCATCAGGATCAGAAGGTGTGTGATCCGCTGGAATTAAGCTTTTCGTGACAGTATGGTCTCTCCAAAGTGGGTAAAATACTATTCAAGGGATTGTCTTGGTATAAATATTCTTTTAAACTCAATTTAAATAGTATTTACATGTAAATACCTTGTTCTGGAAGAAAATCTAGATGGCATCCCCCAGTTTGTAAGCTGGTTCTGCTTGTGTTTTGCAAAAACAACCCCTTTGAAATGATAAAATCCTCACATGGGTTGTTGATTAAGGCTTCTTACCAGAAAAACAAACAAACAAACAAACAAACAAAAACCAGACTGCAAATAAAAAACAAATTGCAAAGGTAATAAATATCTACAAGATGGAGACTTGTCCCAAACAGTGCTACAGCCCAAATCTCAAATTCTTCTGAATTGTGTCTGACAAAATCTGTACCTTGTGTTGTCTGGCAAACAGCATCACTGTGATGCTCCTTACAGTGATCCCAAAATCAAACTATCAACCACCTTTGTGCTTTAGATTGCAGCTTAAYSCCCYTCTGGTTGATTATTTTGAGAACTGYATTCCTATTTTTTAAGGGAACTYAGAAAAAGAGGCACAGCAGGAGKGTTTCTTGTAGGTAGTCGTGATGCTGGGCATGTTCAGCCCATCCAAAAGCAACATCCACCTGCTCTGCTCCTAAATATCAGTATGGTAAAGGTAGAAGCAGCTGTGTGTTCCTGGAGTAGTAAAACCTCAGTGCTTTTCTGGAAACATCATGGAAGTAGCTCCAGAGCCGGTCCCTGCTGTCCCTTGGATCTTCCTTGGGTGCAGGAAGAYGCACAACCAGGGTCACCTCACACGCATCCCACCAATGCAGGGTCAACAAACCCAAAATGCACCTTTTCACCCCCCTGCTTCCCATAACCTGGAGCATGAATTTCTCCTTTGTCATTTTCGGGTGCTGTCTCCTTCCTGCACCTCATTTTCTCTGCCTTAATTGCCGAGGCATTTGGGGTATTTTTGAAACAAAAATCTACACATCTACAAGATGTGTAAACCTACTAAAACCTACTAAACCTACTAAACCTACAAATCTACAAGAGGCTGAGATGCCAACGCACGTCCCAGAGCCCAGGCTCCCGGCTTTCCTTGAAAATTCCCTGTATCTTTCCCGAAGCAACACGTTCCCTGTACGATATTTGGAAAGCAAACACTCTGGCGGGGTTGGAAGAGATGTGGAGCTTCTTTAGCAGATGGAGGTGGCCTGACAGCTTGTAAAAAACCCTTTGCAAACAGTCAGCAGGAACGACAACTGACCTCAATTACTGCAGCCTTTCATTTCTCCGTGTGGGGAGGGCACCGGGATAGCGCGAGGCCGGGGTGAGAACCAGGCTGGAAAACACACGGAAACAGCCTGGGTAAAAACCAGAGTGCTCTGGAAAACATATCCCACAAAACAAGTCCTTTCTCAGGCTGTGTTTTTTTCCCCCCCTCAGTTCAGCTTTGGTACTGAACTTTCCATTTTCAACTGACCAACATAAATTAAAGCCAAACATTGGCATGGAGAGGGAAGATGGAGAAAGTTGACCATTTCCCTCAGGAGGTCAGCCACAAATTCCTGCTGTTGTCTGAGAAATGATGAGCTGCTCTTTGGAGACATGACTTAGATCATTTGGTGTCACAGGGAAACTTTTCAGGCGTTTCAGCAAGACTTGAAATATGTCCTTTTTTTCCCCCCTTTTTTTTTATAAATATAGTTTTAGACTATGTTCTTTTTTTTTTTTTTCTTTTAATATAGACTTCCCTACAAAAAGCCAGTTGTGCACGGTGCTATTTCCTTTGGGCAATCTTACAAGAAATGTTCCCAGCTCACTTCATGCCACTACAAATATCTCTTTACCTCGGAGAAAAGGGCACATCACTCACTTTTTGCAGGCCTAAACTGATTCCACCGCTCCGAGCTCGAACGGCTCCGGGTGACAAAGTACGTCAAGGAAAATGTGTCACTCCCCCCTTCATCATTCACTTTCACCATTCATAAATATAGGATAAAAATCTGTTTACTCTAACAGGACTATCAGTCACGGGGGACGTGGAAGTTGGCGACGGCCTCCCAGCCCACCCCGCTGCGTTCGGAGACAAATTTCCAACCAAATGGAAACCCGAATCGCGAAGGACGGAGGATTTACAAGATCTCGTAGGTGACGTTTCCAGACAGAAGGAAAACAAGCTCTCCATTCCACCTGAAATGATAAATAAGGAGACCTGGTCTCAAACCTTCAGCTAGAGGCTTTTCTGCTTTTCACATTTGCGGCGGCTCCTCGCTGACGGACTTAACAGATGCGACCCCTGTTTAATGGGGATGAGTAAAATGGTTCGAGACACCATAAACCTTCATCAAAAAACTCACACGAAGCCTGAAATGAGCTTTCTGCTGAGGTGCCTGGAGCTGACTTTTTAAATTCCTCCTCATCATGTAACGGCTCTGGCCCCACTTTCGTCCCTGGATTTCATCCAGGGAAAGAAGTCAAAGAAATTTCTTCTGCTGAGATATTTATTGCGTTTGCTGTTCGAGGAAGTATTTGTAACTTGTTCAAAGTTCAAAACATCACCTCAAATCTTGCAGCCTGACCTATGAACCTGCTGCAGATTCGTTTCTGAGGGCGTAAAATCCAGGCTTGAAGCTTTTACAGTTATTTTGGGGGGAGGGAAGAAAGGTATAAATAAGTGCTATTACTCCTAATTCTAATTTTTTACAAATGTCTAAAACCAAATAATTCCCCCGGGATATCGATGTTATGCTGGTCTCTTGCTAAATTAAATGAAATCTTTCTTTTTACTGTCTCCTGGAATTACAACAGGCTTCCACTTGACACAAGGGAGCTGGAGGCCAGTTGGGATCACCTTATTTTTTATCTCTTGGTGAATTGTAGGAAATCCCACTGGCAGGATACTGGTGGATTAGCCAATAACATCAGCATAGTTTTAATATCCTTGACTTAAATAATAATTTCCAAAGCAGGTTCTGTAGAAGGTTTTTCTACAGATTTATGCTTCACTCCTCACATTTCTCAATTACCCACACCCAGGGTAATTTAATGGTATGTAAATCCACCAGCATTTTCGAGTCTAAGGATTATTTAATTGAAAGAAGCATCTGGGGACAAGGGGAAAATCCTTCCATGAACTCCCAGGCCCTGCTTCCCGCCRTATCACATCCGCTGAGACCCAGAAGAGAGGTGCTGAAATAGGGAAGAAAGTGTCAGGAGAAGGTCTCCGAGCACTGTGGCGGCCGTCGGACCACCCCGTGTGCATCCAGAGGTCAGGGATTCGGCCCCACCACTGAGAGCAGGGCTGAGCACATTCCCAAGCACAGGAAACCAGCAAGGACTGCATTTTACCTGATTAAGACAGGTTTTTTTCCCGCTTTTTTGGGTRGRAAGTGTTTGGACAACGCTCTYGGGCACGTGGTGTGACTCTTGGGGATGGTGCTGTGACTCAATGATCCTTGTGGGTCCCTTCCAACTCAGCTTATTCTGTAATTCTRTAATTGTATTTAATCTATAGGCACAGCATTAACAATGCAAACAGCATCTGCAATATTAATTTTSGTCACAAATCACTCGTGGTTCCCCCAAAACCCTGTTTGGAGCACAAGACCGGGACCCACCTATGAATGTAGGTTTGGAAGCAAATATTGATCATCATCACTGCAAAGAGATGATGGTCCTGCATCCTTAAACATGGATATTTCTTGGAAAGATTTTCTTTCCCCACTCATTAGTATTTCCAGGACATTTATTTTAGTGAGGAAAGCAGCGTTTTCTGCCAATAATATTTCTAGGAATATTTTCCAATGGCTCAGCTGAGCATCACTGAACAGAAAGAATATGAGAGACGGATGTTTTCTGTGCCATTTGTGAAAAATTTATGCTTTCTGTGTCAGGATGGAGGTGTGAAAGCTTAATCATCATAAAAAGGCTTATTTTTATGGACATATTAATGAATAGCAGAGAGTGAGCCTGTGGCAGTCAACAGCAAACCCACCAGACGTGGAGCCCACTTGTTTTTTGGTACAAGAACAGACACAAACCCTTCTGCAAGGAGCCTCTATTCATTCCCAACACCACTCCTTAGCTGTGGCAATATGGCTTCAATTTGTTTTAAAGGTGCATTATGAAGCTGGGGCTTGAAATTAGGCATTTACAGTTCGAAAGCAAAGCCATCTTTGGGTGGGAAGGAACTTGTAATTTTGTCAAATTACACAGAAAATGAAATTGGAGGAGCAATAAAGTGCCTGAAATGAGGTAGTGAAAAGTTCCACAATGAAAAACCCCTGTGTGCTGCACAAGCAGAAACCACGTTTCCGTCGCCTTTACTTAATTTTGCACATTTCTCCCCGAGCAATAATGACACAGTCTTGTTTTCACTTTTAAATACACGGCCCTTTGTTTAACTGTTTTTAGGTTAAAATGGGAGGATAACCTTTCTCTGTCTCGTTTTCGTCCTTAACTGTTCAAATTCAAACAACATAATTTGATTCAGGCAGGTAAATAATTCTCATTCTTACCCCAAGAAAATGAAAAAAAAAGTATAAAAATCAGCTGCCATGAATTAAAATCCATTTTTCCCTGAACCCAAATAAACATTAGTCAGTCTGCATTTGATTGTAATAACACACTTGTCATTTCAGATATAGTATGTTGGAGGTGGGTTTTTTTTTCCTAAAGGCTTTATTGGAATTCCTTGAGCTAAATTTGCTGTGGGTTTATGATGGCTTCATTAAAAATCAGAAACCAAAAGGATGTGAAGGACTCTGAAGAGTTTGTACTAACATGAAATAGAAATAACTTGTGAGATTTTTCATTTTCAAGCTGCTCCTGTTTCACATGCCCTCAAAATTTGCCACACAGCAGTAATTTGGGGCCAAAAGTGAAGTATTAAAGCACTTACTAAATTTATTTTGAGTTGAGATTCATGTGCAATGATACTTCTCCCTTACAGTAAATCCAGAGTAAATCCAGAGTAAATCTGCTCAAATGCTTAAGTTTTCATTAATTTTACACTGTTACAGTGGAGATCTCAGCGCAGATCAGAGCAGACATCCCTCTCATTAAATAACAGTGACATATCTCCAGAAAATGGTTTTATTTCAAATAATCACAGCTTGTATTTCAAACTGGCCTGATGCAAAGTTATGGGCACTGTTACAAAGTGGGACTTTTCAGTTCTTCCTTATTTTARTCACAGACCAGAGCCCTGAGGGACAAACATGGGCGACAGAATCTGAAATTCCAGTTTCTGGTTGCCTGTTTCTGGTAACTGTGGAGTAAGAGCAAGTTCCAGGCTTTGGCTTCATCCTGAATCTAGTGAAATTCATACTAGGCACYCATTAATTAAAATGGGACTATAATTAGGCTTTAGGTTTTCTATATTAGCAGTGGTTTAAGTCTGAGCACCTAAAAACTGCTTCAGAGAGAATGGAGCAGTGTCTTCTCTGGATCCTGGGGCTAATGGGACAAGAAAAAGTGGGATTGAATTGCAGCAAGAAAGGCTCAAATTAAAAATTGTAAAAGTTTCCAAATGCTGAGAGTGACAAACTGTGACACTCATGGCTCAGGGAGATGGGGAGACACGGTGGCTGCAAARCKCTGAGGAAATGCMAAATGTTCCTTCTGGAAAATGGGAKAGGAACTTTTAACAAGGGCATGGAGMGATAGGAAATGGGGKAATGRCTTCAAACTGRACAAGGGCAGATTTAGRTGGGRTATTGGGAAGAAATTCTTCCCTGTGAGGGTGGGGAGGCCCTGGCACAGGTTGCCCAGAGGACCTGYGGCTGCCCCATCCCTGGCAGTGTCCAAGGCCAGGTTGGAYGGGGCTTGGAGCAACCTGGGATAGTGGAAGGCGTCCCTGCCCATGGCAGGGGGTGGAATGGGATGAGCTTTAAGGTMCCTTCTCACCCAAACCATTCTATGATGTTATGATTCTGACCGAACATTTTCATTTTGTCATTTATGGGTCACAACTTTTGGCTCTGATCATTTTTAGGTCAGTTTTGTACCTTGTCTTCCCATTTTGCAATGAAGTGGCGAAACGGTATCCAAACACATTCCGTGGCCAACGAGTAATAACGCGAGTTGTAACTCATTGCAGGTATTTGGACGACAATTGGCCATAACATAAAGCTTTTAAGGCACAATCAGGAGAGGTGAAGGGGAGCAAAGGGGAACAGAAGTTAAACACGTAACCTTCTTCCTCAATCACCTCCCAAATCCACATGTCAGGTATTCCCAGCCCTCATTTACACTAGAATAGAGCCATTTTACTTTCCCTTTCATATTTTATCCTGCTGGAAGGTCGCCCACTCTCTTATGTCAGACCTGCCAGGATGTGAATTATCTCCATCCAGCCTCGACATAACTTTGTGCATGGTGATGTAATGCCCCAAAAAGTTTAGGAAAAAAAGAGACGGTGCTTATTAACAGGAAAGGAAACAAGCCCCTGTTTGACAACCAGTGGCTGGATATCAAGGAGAGCTTTCTTAGGGAAAAAAAAATCGTTTAYGACCATATGAATTACAATTATTTATTCAGAGGGAAGAAATGGCCATTGAATTTTTAACTAGAATCAGCTGGTTGAGCAACCTACAAGGACCAGGTATTTGGGCATGGARTCCAGGTGGATTCAGACAGGAAAGGCTCAAGTCTGCTCCCTGAGGGATCAATAAAACTACCAGAACCTGAGCGTGAGCTGGAGCAAACAGCAATGTTTCCCTGCATTCCCCTTCCCCTCCATCTGGGAGAATCCACCAGGATAACATCACCTCACTCCAGAAATCCCTTTTCTCTCTTCTTTTTCCCCATCTCCTGCGGGTGCTCACGTGAAACGCTGGCTCTGTCACCTCCTCATCCTTTCTGCTCCGAGTCTTTGCAGCCAGGGCTGCATTCCAGCAGCGTGATCTGAAACCATATCCCTCTAAGTTCATGAAATATTCGGCATCTGTGCGTGTGGACTTGTGAACTTTTACCTTTTACCTATCAGCAATGCAGCTCTCTCCACCCTTTCCTTCCCTCGAGCTCCCTGGAAGCRGTGGAGTCCTGATCTCCACCAAGTCATGGGAATGTCTCCCGTGTAGCTCCATGGAAAATACTCCTTACCTACACCTACTGTGTCGCTCATCCTGGGCTGGCACCGGAAACATTGGGGAGCGTTGGAAGGATTTGCAGATTAAAGCAAGTTTTGCTCACTTTTAGGGGTGAGCCTGGCAGCCCCAGCAGCTGCCAAACGATGGAGCATCCCYGAAGGTGATGAAGTTTTTACAGTGAGGGAGRTGGAACTCTGGTGTGAGTTGCCCTGAGAAGTGATGGATGCTCCATCCCTGGAAAACTCCAGCTCGGGTTGGATGGGGCTTTGAGCAACCTCATGTAGTTGAAGATGTCCCCGACACAGTGACCTAAAAAAGTCTCTTCCTACCCAAACTATCCTGTGATTCGATGATGGTCCCAGGGARAAGAGGAGACAGGAGACTGTCCAAGAGCGGTTGGAAGTCTCAGGGCTCAGTGGGCTTGTGATGGGCTGTGGAAGTGGCAAACGACAAACACATTCTGGAAATGAGAGAGACACATCTCAGACACACCAAAGTGTCGCTGCACATTGGGGGAACCCATCTGGAGTTACATGAAAGGCATCAACTGCAGGAAAGTGATGCAGTAAYGAAGGTTTCTGTCCATGTCTTTAACAAGTATGCCAAAAATGGTCTTCAGCTCAGTCCTTTCAGCTAAGTCTATTGCTATTCCAGAAAGTGAGCTAAGAATYGTGGACAGTTATCCCACTGTTTGCAGTCATCCTATATAATTCTACTTTTTCCAACCCTACTGATGCCGGTAGAAGTGTGGTTTTCATGGAAGGAGTGGCCTGTGTGTCTATATATACTCACATTTGATTACACACTGGACTCTTTCTGAGCTGCAGAACAGATGCCAGTTCACTTTTACTTTCCCCTGCTTAATTACAAGACGGATTTGGTTCCTGGGGAGGTCGGTGTGACTGCAGTGGCCGTGGCCAGCAGACATATCGCAATGTCAGCTTTCCCACGCACGGCTCTGCCAACGCCTCCCTGCCCTGACCTCGGAACACCCTCTGCCATTCCAAGCCCCGGGTGAAAAATGTGCTGACGCTGACATCCGTGCCGAGCACAGGCATGCAATATTCGGGGACATTTCAGAACAATCCCGATCGTTTTGCCAGCGTGCTCCAAGGCTCCAGGTGCTGTGATAACCCCGTTCTGCCACTGTGTTGTCACTTACACACTCAAATCCAACTGAGCCCTTTTTATCTCCGCTATAATCCGGTTAAATCTCAGATCCTTAATCCTGGTTCTTTTTTGATTCAGGGAGAAGGAGAAGAGCTGCAAGCGTGCCGTGGCTCCAGGGTGACTGCAGTGATTTGGGAGCCCGGGGTGTAACTCTTGTCAGTCCTCAATCCCAAGGTCCAACTGGAGACATTTGTCAGTGCCCCTTACATAATACCAGGTTTTATGGAAAAATTGAACCCTCCAGTAAATGCAGAGGAAATTCCAGAGTGAGCCTACTGACAGACATGTCTTGGAAGTTAGCTAGTTATTTTGGCAGAGACCCAGGATTTTTTTTTTCCCTTGCTTCCCCACCACCCTTTGAAAAATAAAAGAAAAAGAGGATAAAATCTCTTTGGAGCAGAAGATCTTGAAACCCAGAAAATCCCACTGGTGCTTCACTTTCAAGCCTCTTGAGGATATTTGTTGGGAGTCAAAATGGTGCCTGCAGGAAAAAATGCCACTTGTGAGACAGAAAACTGCCAATAAGAGCAACCTCCAGAACAGCAAGGCTGGCTCTTTGGTCTTTAATGTATGAAAATTATGTGATTTCTTTGACTGAATTTAAGAGTCACTAAAACATTGCAATCTGGGTGATAAGCCCTCGGCAGAGGTGGGTTATAGCAGTTTAGTGTGTGCTTTAAGGAAGGCAGAGGTCTGGTTTTGCTGTGCAAGAGAAGGAGCTGTAAAGCCTGTGAACCAAAGGCTCTCAACTGGTGTTTAACCCAGGAGCTGAACTGCCACAAACATGAAATGCCCAGAGCACTGGGAATTGGGAAACTGAGAAACTGAGTCAGCACCAGCTACAGGCAAAATGTGCACTAAATCCCTGGGGATGGATGTCCAGGAGAGCTGTGAACAAAACCAGGGAATTAGGTGTTTTCCAGTTCCACCCCCTGCCATTGCAGGGACACCTTCTGCTATCCCAGGTTGCTTCAAGCCCCATCCAACCTGACTCTGGACATTTCCAGGGATGGGTCAGCTACAGCTTCTCTGGGCAACCTGTGCCAGGGCCTCCCCACCCTCACAGGGAAGAATTCCTTCCTAATTTCCAACCTAAATCCACCCTCCTTCAGCTTAAAGCCATTCCCCTTGGTCTGACTGGCCTAGGTCAGGGTCAGGAGTGTGTGCCTGGGAGCAGAATGTGCTGTAGGTACCGATGACTTCCAGCTGCCAGGGACATTCCCATGCTTTCCTGTTCTCACCACCCTCCTCACCTTAACCAGGAAGGGTGAAGGCAGCTTTGTGTCCCCAGCCAGCCCCCGAGGTGACACGGCAGTGGCTGTGACCCCTCTGCTCCCGGCGCTGGGCATCCAGCAGCACCACAGGGCCCAAACATCAGAGCAAGCACCCAAGATGTTTTTCCCAGTTTCCTTGCTCCCCCACTCCAACCCTGGCCTGTGGCTCTTCTGACTCATCCTGTAAACACCACTCTCTGCAGCAAGCAGGACCAACAGAACACAAAAAGGAAAGGAGGCAAAAAAAAAAGGCGAGAAACGGAGAAAAAACGAACCCCTCCTCCCGCTTCCCACCACCGCCCCTCGCTTGTTATTGCAGAGAGGATCTTCCTGGCCAGACTTGACCCGCAAACAGTGGTCACCAGTGAACCATCAAAGGCCTTTCACATCTCCAGCAGCTGCAGGGAGGGTTCCTGTAAGCGCTCCTATCACTTTGACACCTCCAAAGCCAACAACGCCGGTGGAACGCTGTCGTGGGCTGCGTTTCAGGGACCACCTTCAACGCTTTGGCTCCAAAGAGCTGCTTTTTTCCAACTCATTGACACAGGGGGATATATATCTAAAAACTTGGCTGCAGCCGGCGAGTGCATGCCTTGAGGATTACATAGCAAGTGAACTTTGTCAGTGTAAGCCCCAGGCAATAGGAGGAATTAAGTAGAAAGACCTCTATTGTTCCAGCCAGCCTTCTGAAGGCACTGATTGGCAGTAAAATGTCTTAAGTGACAGATGTAAAGTAAATATTGCCCATGCCAAGTCTCTGCATCACTTTGATTACCCACCATCAATCAATTTGTTCTTTCCCTTGCAACAATAGCGGCTGCTGTTACACTTCGGACCCCTCTGATGAAGCCCGAAGTATAATTGATTAACAAACTGAAAGGAAAGGTTACACAAATGACAGCAAAATGTATCTGGGGAGGAAAATGAGAGTATTGTCTCTGTGCACGTGAATGTGCCTGAAGCATCTTGCTATTAGGAACAGAATGAGATACCTTCAATAAAATATRTATATATATATATATATATGCACATTCACACTCATACATCCCCTTAAACTCCCTCATTAAACATTAGGTCAGCATTTGCAATATCCCCATGGCTTTAACAATGGCAAAAAGTCAGGAAGTCCAAGGAAAACCACAGTACTGAGGTCATCTCGTGAATGGAAGCAAAACTGGAGGTGGAGAGGCTGCTTGAGCAGGAGATTCCTGGGGCATGGGATGTACAGCACAGCTACAAACATTAAGGTAATTTCTTGATTTCTAAATTCTTGATATTCAGGGGTTGTTGAGGCCAATGCAACATCCCTTTTCTCCTTCTTTGGTTCTAAAATTAGCAGATGCTCACAACAATAAAGGTCCCTTTGTTTTACTTACACTGTTGGGGAGGGCAAAGAATTTTCAGGTCGCTCAGGGTGAAGAAAAACAATTTTTTTGGAAGGGAGGGTGAGTTCCTAAATGCCTCTAGCCGTGAATCTTCTTCCCACTAAGCAGGACAGCACATTTAGGGCTCAAAGCATTTAGCCATGTGCAGAGGGGCAGGAATGGCCACACAGGATCCTGTTTGCTTCCTCTGACAGGCCGGTAACAGGCACTAAGGGAAATGCCACAAAAAAAGGAAAAACTGAGAGCAGTGCCTTGAACATTCTCCCAGTTTATGGCGAGCACCAGCACAGGGATTTCCTGGTCTGGAGGCTGCTTGGGTGTCCTTGCTATTCATGGTCACTGATGGATACATCCCACRGGGATCTCCCTAAATTCTTTTCCAAGCCCTGTCTACTCCCTGGTATGCTGTGGCCACGAGGAGCTCAGGGGTGGAACAAAACAATCCTTTCTGGATTTATGCTTAAGCTCCGCTCTCTGCTGATGTCACTGCGTGCCCCAAGGTCACCACGAGCCCGTGGGGTTCCTGTCCTGCTGCTCCGTGACCCCACAGAGGGCCAGCTGCCCTGGCCCAGGGCACCCAGGGCTCTGCCCATCCTTTGGGCTGCCTGTAAAAGTGTGGGATAGGGAGCTGTGACTGCAAAATATAAGGRCAGGAAGGTAGAAGCAGCTTTTGAAGGGCTGTTCAATCTCAGAGATGCAATGAGAGAAAGGCCACCATGCTCTGCTAACAGCTGGCACTRGATAGTTTTTGACCCCATAATTTTGTTTCTGGTTTGTTACAACACTTTATCACCCTATGGATCATGAACATCACATACTTTGCTTAATAATACTGAAAATGAAGTGTATATCAAGATTAAATTTGTATTTCAAGTCCYTCTCATGGGCCTTCGCAGACAGAGAAGCCAAATTTCCGTGGCRGGGATTTTATAGCTCTCAGTTCCAGCAGCCTTGGTTCAGCATGTCCCTGAGTAATGGAGATAAACCCTTCATATTTCATGGGGTTCTGGCTCTTTTCTCAGCCACTGTGTTTGTGGGGTTCACATGAATGTCTTTGATGAGGTTTCCTAATTTTCCCATGAGGGACCAGGCCAGTGGCAGGCTGAGGAGACAACAGGGTAAGAGAAAGAGGAATTTGGGAACACTAAAACATCCAGGCCGGATTGGATGGGGGCCTGAACAACCTGGTRTCCCTCTGTCCATCCCATTAGCATCCCTGCAACGAGGGCGGTGACCATTATCAATACCTGATGGACCTACAGCACGTGCTGTCTCCTTGGCTTTCCCTCTGAGAGGGGGAAATGTTGGGAATGGCACAAAAATCGAGCTCCCCTATGATTCCAAACAAAGGCACCACACTGGCATTTGTGCCAAGGCTGTTTTAAATCCTTCTGCTCCACCACCGATAACTGCCTGGTTACTGTGTATATTTGGGTTCATACTCGTCAAATCAAGCTGCAGAATTAGCTGGAGCGCCCGACCTGTGTATTTTTGGAATTACTTTTATGGTAAAATCATTAAGGCCACCCACTGACCAACATAMGATCTCCCTACTGGCTTGGCTTTGGTTAGAGGCATTACCAATAAGAATTTAAATATTTTCCTGAAATAGTTATTTCTCAGTGACCTCCAGCAGCAGATGGCCGCGGCAGCAAGCACTTATTTATGGCTTCTGTGTGGYGACAATACTTAATTATTTTGTTGAAAACTTCTTTTCCAGCCAAACTGGGAGCCCAAATGGCTCTAAAAATGGTTGATTAGGTGGCCCCAGCCCTGCTTGCTGGCAAATGGCTTCACTGCTGCCTGGCTCGTGGTGCAACCCAGAGAGATGTGGGGTGCGAAAAGAGAAATCACTGAACAGTTTTATTGGAGGTGGGTGAATTTCCTCTCACCGTTTGTGGGTGGCTGCATTTTTCTCCCGGCCCATAGACCCAAGGAGAATTGGGAGAGGGAGGTAACATGACAGTTTTCATCAAAGTTTGGACAGATTTCCTCTGAAGGAGACTCTCCAGGGGATGGCCCCGCGCAGGCGAGTTCATATAAATAAAAGGGCACTTTGCCAGAGCAAACAGCCTCACACAGCTCTGCCTGGGACACGAAATTCTGCCCCAGTTCCTGTCGTTCTCCTGCCCAGGCACCAAAATCTGGCTTTGTTCTGGCAAACACCAGAACTGAGCCTTCTGAACGTGTTTTGCCACATTCAAAGACCTCTCTGTGCRTGCAAGAGCTCAGCTTGGGTGTCTTTTTTCCCTGTCTTCCTGCTGAAAAATGAATGGCTCCAGGAGGATGCTTCTGTATGACACACATGATGTTTTCCTTATTTGTTTCTATAGGAAAACTTCTGGCAAAGTAGGACAAAGATTCCCAGCTGTAACACGGCTCYGTGCTTTGTTCTTGGGGATTTTTGATCACATCTGAAGATGCTGGAGGTGACACGACAACAAATGCACCTGAATTATAAAACCAGAAGGTAAAGACCAATTTTTAAGCCTGTATCCTTGCACTACCTGACACAAAGGTGTCTGCAGTCCTGYCTGAGGCTCCCAGCGTGCCTTGGGACGATGAAAACAGAGTTAAGATCAACAACCTGATTTGCTGACATGAAGCACTAAATCACTCACAYGCACACTTCTGAACAGGAGTGTGGGGAAGAACATGCATTTCCAAGATTAAAGGCCAGAATTGGAGCTCCTTAGGAAGGTATTGCAGTCACAACYGCTCAGGAAAACTTTAACACCTTCCCAAATCCAAGGAAAATAATGTATTCCTACCAGAGCTCAGCCCTAGCAGATGTTGGGCACGAGCATGAAACAGCTTTTTGAAATAATAATCAACCTTAGATTCATAAACCATCAGAGAGACCCTCAGAAATCATAATCAACTTCAGACCCAGGGAGCCTACAAAAATATGGGGAGAGAATTTTTCAAAGGGCATGGAGAGACAGGACAAGGGAGAACAGGTTTAACTGAAAGAGAGCAGTTTAGATGGGATACTGGGGAGAAATCCTTCCCTGGGAGGGTGGGGAGGCCCTGGCACAGGTTGCCCAGAGAAACTGTGGCTGCCCCTGGATCCCTGGAAGTGTCCAAGGCCACGCTGGATGAGGCTTGGGGCACTCAGGGGATGCTTTGGGCTGTGCTGTTTCCAATCTCTGTAGATTTACTGGGAAGTGAGGAAGGATTTGGAGAAAACGGTTCCAAAAATTGCAGATTTTGTAGTTGTGGGCAAGCGAGCGCCCAGGTCCTGACTGTAACTCCATTACATTGYGGCCTGCAGCAGTTCTCAGCCTTCACTTGGCCAGCCAGCAATCTGTSGATTTAATTTCATGTTATAACCATTGGTTATACCTAAATATATCAGGAACATGGACCTCAGCATTCCAGAGTCATAATTCATGTCGAKCTAACCAGAGGGAGCATATTTAGCTTCTGATGGCCCACAATCCATCCCAGAGGTCACTGCAATCTCCAGGGTCTGGGGAAACCCACAGTTGTTGCAATGTCTGTTTTCTTTGAAATACAGAAAAAACCTCTTCTCCCRAAAAAGAAGGCTCTTTTTATTATTATTTGGTTTTTTCCCCCCCTCAGCCCAGGTGATCTGTAATCCCAGCTTTTGAGGGAAAGGAAGAAAAACCATAAGTATCAGGTAGGTCAAACAACCTGGTCTTCATTAAGCAAACACAGTGCACCAAGCTCCTCTGGTTGTATCTGCTCCATGGAGGGGCTGGAATTCTGAACAGGAGGATGGAAATGAAACACGAGCTGCAACTTTGCTTTTGGTGCCAATCAGGGAAATTAATACGACTTGGCTGGTCAGGAGGGTGTGTGTCAACAGCAACACGAAAATAAAATTATGAGCGTGAACCAGAGACCGCTTTTTCTGAAAAAAACAACAACAACAAAAAGAAAAAATCCCAAACAAATAAAAAGAAGAAGTAAAAACAATAAATAGAAAAGAGACTGTCCTCAAAATATGGTGCTGATTAACAGCTCTCATGTGAGCTTCTCGAGAGGGTGCCTAAGCAGGAGGGTAAAGGGTGTTTGCGCTTCACAAGGAAAATATTTATACCTTGTACGTAACCATAGCTGAGAAAGCTTGCTCAAGGTCTAAATAGTGTGACTGCATGAATTAGGCTGATGGTTCTTCTGGTGGGCAAAGGGGGTGCTTGGTGAGGACTGTGGTGGATGCTGAGCTGCACAAAACATGTAAAACAGACCTGCACAAAACACGTAAAATCGACCTGCAGCAGGGCCAGGTGARCATAAACCCCTGCCTTTGTAATAAACCCCTATGCCACTGGGAGTCATCAGTGGTTTTGCCTAATTTTATGGAAAATTGCAAAAAAAAAAAGGTTTTTCTCCCTCTTGCTGAAGAGGCTTCCTCCTCTCACAGGAGGTTAGCACATGCTCATGTATTTTTTTTCCTTCTAGAAGAGCATCTTCATTAAAGCTCTGTATCTAAAATGAAGATTTGTGGTAAAGATGTAAATTAAATATTACATGTGAATGTAAAGGGGGAAATATGGACATATGGAAATGACTGGGCAGTTGCAGCATCTCCACAAAACACTTCCTCTGTCCATCAGCTCTTCTGTGCTGCTTCCCAGTTTTTCTCCGGCAGATGAGAGACCCTCCACTGCCAAGGCAAAACCAGAGGGTGTCAGAGGGAAACCTGAAGCACAAGACCCCCTTTTTCTTAAGCAGATAAAGGTGGATATGAGCAAGAGAGGTTTCTGTCCAAATTAAATCAGTGGTGGACAAAGCTTTGGCCCCTGGCTCTTGCAGCAGGGGCTGCTCAGTCGTGATGCTGATAATTCTGCAGGAGAACTGGGAATACATGGAGGAGCCAGGCAGCCCCTAAACACCAGGACTGCGAGGCAGGGGATGTCAGACAGGGAGCTGAGATTCACGACAGCTCCCACTTGACCCTCACTGATACAGCTGGAGGAGGGTTCATCCCAACCACTCTGCACCGAGGACTAACCCGGGGGCATCRCCCTGGACTCAGCTGCTTCCAGTGCTGAAATGTGCTGCACTTGGAGAGCAATCCTTGGCAGAGAGACGAGGGATGCTGGAAGGGTCACTGAGATCTCAGACAGCAAGAACTAAACCTGCCAGAGCTCCTCCAAAAAGCTTTTTCAAGTGATGGTCACACAAGAATTCTTTGCAGGGCTGTGACATAGAGCAATGCCCCTCTCTCCACTGCTCCACCAGAACAGGTTCCTTCCCTTCCAGAGTCCATTTTTCCTGTGATTTCCTACCATAAAGCAGTCAAACCTTGTTCTGTGTTAGGTTAAGCAAAGCAGCCGCACCAAAAAGACATAAAAATGAGTGGCATATTACATAAATATGAATGCACACTATAAAAGGTCTCAAATGGACCAAGATTTTCATTAAATAAGAAAGTTACAGGATTTAACAGTCTGGCAGCCTCCACCYGCTGCCTTGTCCTTCTGAGGTTTAGTCAGCGGCAAAGGCTTTATCCAACAGGAGTGAGGGAGAGAGAATCCAGCCCCTGGTATCCTCAGGCAAATGTTGAGTGCAATGCAATCACCACACATCAATGCTGYTGTTTCCAGCCCCTTCAGTCTCACACTGCTCCTCCCCACTTGCATCCTGCAGGACACCCCCTTGGCAGAGCTCCCTTTTGCTAAGCAGTAACGTCAGGCTTTAATCTTTTCAAGTCATGGTTGAGATGAAAAAAAGAAGGGGAAATTAAAAAAAAAMCCAAAAACCCAACACGGTCACAAGAATGGAGATTGGGAACAAGAGAGAAAGAGAGAGAGATGCCAAGACATGATGGAAAAATTCTGTTTCTTCTGCCCACTGCTTGTACTGAGACTGATGTTGCTGTGAGGGGGGAACCGAAGAGAATTAAAACAGGTTTGGAACGTTGACTGCAGAGCTGAGTCTCACATGCCAAGACCTGCAGATAGCAAGAGGCAGAGCCTCCATGCCAAGCATCCCATCCACCTGGGAGCTGATTTCCGGCAAAGCCACTCTGAGTCTGCACCGGTGGCTGAGAGCATCAGATCCAGCCCAGTCTCATCCCAGGAAACTCGATGCACAGAAGGGAGTGACTGAGTGCTCCCTGGGATCTCTCACACCACGGTGGGTGCAGGAATGATGCCAAAAAGGATCTTTCTGAGGCAGAAACTCCAGCATTTGTGCAAAGGAGTGACTAATATGGAACTATGTGTTAATGTCCAGATTTGAGTGAAAGAACTCAGCTAAACACCCTCCTCTTCCCCTTCAAGTCTGCTTTTCATGTGGCCTCGGTTCTCATCAGTTTGTCATCTTTCTAAGGAAAAGCTTTCTCATCATTCCAAGGACGCTCGAGTGAAGAGGTTAACAGGAATCAAGGATTACASAGACATCTGGCTTCAGAACGCCCCGAACACTTCCACTCCAGCCTTGGCAGAGAGCTGGGGCTCACTGGGGACRAGAGTGTGGAGATTGATTGCAGATCCCAGAGTCACGGCGCCAAGCCTGGMTGCAAGGGCTTGGATGCACCAGGAACATTGTACAAGTGTTGGAGTGGTCAGGGCCTGTGTCCTCACCAAACTTCTTTGTCAGAAAGCTGCTGTTTAAATACACACACATGACGTGAAATGACCTTTGCCAAAATGTTTTCCCATCTCCAGTGAAGTTCCAAGGAAAGAGATGTTCGGGAGACTTGTTTTACCACCTGTCTGCTTGCCTCTCTGATGGGAGATGAATGCTAAGGATAAAAGGCATTTGMATTTCTTTCAGTGTGTGTGAGTTGTTTTTTAGGTTTCTGCGCTTGCTGAAACGGCTCCCGCAGGAGCTATGCAAATGTAATGGCTAATTTGACAGGCTCGAATGAGYCATCCTTCAAAACCATTCTTGTACAGAATGTAACATGGCTTGGAACTCTCTCCCGCCCGTGTAAAGTGATATTGCTCCTTTCTGCCCTTCCCTTGAATGGAAGGCAGATGCAAGTGTCAAGGTTTCCGTACAGCGCACGCCCCCCAGCTCTTCACACCCTGGGATCGGCAGTGGGAGCCGCGGACTCCCTGCAGGGGTTCACGGGTGAAGATCCACTCAGTGCTCCCTCCCAAGGCCACCTCTTCAAGGAAATATCCATAGACATTTATTTTTCAGCGCATTTCGCCATCAGTACGAAAATAAATCGCGGTGTGCGAGTGGAGCGGGTTGGAGAGCAGGTGGGGCTGCAGCAGCCAGTGAAATCCAAGGAACACCGAGAGGCATCCCACTGCTGCCAACCCCTGAYGAGTTCAACGCCACGTTAGGGCTGTGTAGCTCTTGGACCTCCGAAAGGAAGCGTGTAGCGAATTCCTCAGGAGCTGAATGGAATAAGAGGGGAAAAGGAGGAAGTGCTGAGTGTTTGGTCGAGGAACACCACTCGTGCCGAGCATAAAAGTCRTTAAGGGAGAGGAAAAGAGGAGTTGTGCTTTTTCAAAGGAAAAATTCCTACAGCAGCGAGGGGGTGGACTTCTGGATATCTCGGTGTGGAATCCAAGCCTGGCTTGCACACTGTCCCTGCCAGGTGTTTAGTGCACAGGGTCTAAGTAGGTAGGGCAGGAACTGGAATCACAGAGCTGTTTCAAAAGACAACCTGAAGGTTGCAGGTGCTGACAGAGGGGCAGYGAAGAGAGGTACAAACGGGACCCTGAGATAGAAGAGGTAGAAAGAGATGAGTTTGATTGTGTGGTAGGTGAGCAAGGGCTCAGGAGGGYTGGTTTGAAAAGAACAAGCTGGACTCGGTGAACATCAGTTAAATGGGAAGATTGGGATATTCATCCAGAACTCCATGACCAGGACTTCCAGGTAGGAAGCAAAGGCAGGAAGGCACAAGCTCCAAGGCCTTAGCAAACATAGGATGAAGGATGTTAAATATCTGATCTTAAAAATTCTGCGAGAACCAGGAGAGATTGAAGACTTGGATGAGTTAATTCCAAGAGAAACAAGCCAAGGAGGAGGTCAAGAGTGTGGAGGAAAGAAGTGCCAGCGGTAGGAATGGCGTAACAGGGAAACATCTCCATATCCAATGCTCTTTCCGAGAAACCCAGAGCGAGAGCAGAGCCAAACCTGCCAAAAAATTACCTCCAAAATATTGTCTACATGGACAGTTCACCCCAAACTGAGCAACCAGGAAAGCAATGCATCCACTGCTCTTATCTCTCAGGGAAAGGCAGTTTTCCACTGCCAGTCACTGGTTGTTTTCCTCGAACATCTGGAAATCCCAGTGAGTGGTACTCGAGGGGTTAATCCACCCTTCTGTTCTGCGACTGGATCAGCCAGCTCCGTTCGTTCCTGTCCCTGTGCCTCCTCAGTGGCACTGCAGCGTGTTTATAAAAATAGCAAAC
Source organism: Amblyornis subalaris (assembly GCA_018881555.1). Lineage (NCBI taxonomy): Eukaryota > Metazoa > Chordata > Aves > Passeriformes > Ptilonorhynchidae > Amblyornis > Amblyornis subalaris. The sequence goes on along the minus strand of JACAXG010000036.1, from coordinate 4,121,676 downwards.
AAATCATTTGACAGCGAGGGTTGGAAGTAAAAATTAAAAAAAAAAAAAAAAAAAAAAAGCCATACTTTCCCTATTAAATTTTGATAGTCTCCCAAAGGCTTTCACTATATTGCACACGTCCAAGCTCTACCGCAGAATAATTGAATCATAAAGACTAATTCCATGCGTCTTCCGAGCCTGTGCACGAGTCAGGGAATGCTGTGGGCAGGCACGGGGTCCAGGAGGACATGGCACAGATATCCTTGAGTTTTCCCAAGTGGATGGGAAAGCAGCACACGTCCCCTTGCAGCCCAAGGGGTGTCCCCTCTCTGAGAAGGAAACTCTGCTATTTGCTCCATAATTTTTTTAAGCAAGTGTTTTCTTTGCATGGCTGGACATTTTAACCCTTCCTAGAAAGCARAAAAGCCAGAAAAGCCATTTCATCAGCTTTTTGGAGGTGAGGTGAGCCAGCAGGGTGTAGCTGCACTACATCCATGGGATGAGAGTGGTGATGGATCTATAAAGCACCCAGGGCCATCCTCCAACATTTCCTTTGTTTGAGACRCTGGGCTGAGCTGAGTTACAGACTCTGGAAATCAGTTTCTGGCTGAGCTCAGGCAACAGATGCAAGTTCCCAGATCTGTTAGGGAAAAATTGGCTGGATTCAAGTATTTTTAGCCCTGGGCTTATGTATGGGTCCTGCATAGAAGCAAAAAGTTGAAAATAACCACGGCAAGGTTATAAAAAGCTGCTCTAGCTGGATATAGCCAGTGCTGTGACACCAGTGGGAAACCTGTGAGGGAGAGACTTCCACAGAGACCCTCCAGTGCTGGTCAGCACAGCTCACTCACACTCTTAGAGGAACTTGTTGGAYCTGTAAAGGATGATAAACGAGAGAAAACAAAAGCGAGAAAACACCAGCAGTTACATTACAGTCAAGAGGATCATGTCCCATAAGTCCAAGTTTTGTAGGTTCAAAGCCAGCACGAGGAGTGGGACATGACTTCCCTTCCCTTCCCTTCCCCCCCTAACAAAGCAGAAACCTGCGAACATCTCCAGCTGATCTCGCTTTGGAGAGGCTTTGGACTTCCCCTAAAGAAGGAGGGGGTGTCCTTTTTCCAGGCAATATAAAGGTTTTTCACATTAGAAGGTCTGAGGGAAGCTTTGGTGCTTTATTCCAGGGATGACAACACCCCAAGACAATGTGTTTGCAATAGCAACAGTGCCGGTTCACGGGACAACCCAACTGCCTCCTGGCAGCTGACCCTTCTTCATTGATTTCACTCAGCTTCCAGAACATGGAAGAACAAACAAATCTTTCTGAATGTCTCTTTTTTTCCCCATATATTTCTGTACTTGGTCCAAAACCACGTGGAATTTTTTTTTTTTAATGTGCATTATGGTCTTTAGGATCATTTCAAATAAATTTCACCTGTAACCACACACTGCCCGAGGCTCCAAGTGTTGGATGCTCCATTGCAGACAGGGTTAAGCTTTTCCTACTAGAGCATTTAACCCTCTTGAACGCTGAAATGTCACCTAAACACCACCAGTTGTCCCCAAAAACATGAGGGCCCTTTGTTGATTTAATTTCTGCATTTTTTATCACAAAATGCAAGTAATTACAGCTTTGACCTCTTGGGTAGGGGCCAAGCTGTAAGTGTAAGAGGTAAACACAATAAATAAATACATGTAAAACACGATCCCCCTGCTCTSAAAACAGTGAGCATTTTCTGCATTTCCAAAGTAGCTGGGAGAGAATTCGCTGAACACTCCTGCACTTTCACAGAGTCCCTGGTTTTAGTTACTAGAATAATAATGCAGGGACTGTAAATAGGGTTTATGACTTTTTATGAGAAAGCCATGTGATGCTTTTACAACTCTCACAAGTAATAAATGTCTACATCAATTTGATTGTTTTATGTGGGTTTTCTTCTTGCTTTACGCCGTGGAATGGGTCGTACTTCGCTGGAAGCCCACTTGAAATTCTGACATTTCAAAATTTGGTTTAGTGCCAAATCAGGCAAAAAAAAAAAAAAACTTTTGAAAGCCACATTTTCTCTTCAACCACACGAAAGAAAATGATTTGGAATGAAATAAAATAGCCTGTTCTGATAAAACCAAATCAGAACAAAATACCTTCCTTTTTAACATACATTATTCAAAGCACAAAATTAAATCACTTTTGTTATGAAAAGACACTGAGGACAGAAAATCAAGTCATTTCACTCCAACGAGGTCCAAACACAATACTTCAACCTAGTCAAAACAAATCTTTTTTAAAAAACTGAAGCAAAACTCCATTGACAACAACAGACTCTGATCGGAAGTCTTGATTTCAACTGGATGGCATTTTCCATTGAAAAATTGCCAGGGAAAGGGTTTTTTTCCTGCTAGCTCCAATCTGATGTTATCACGGACAGCAGCGCTTGGAGTTAAAAATTGCAGCACGGTCTGAGGTCTCCCAGAACTTATTTTCTCCAACTCCAGCAGCACTTCTGGGCTTTGCCAGCTGTGGKTTAGAGCACCAAGCGATGGAAAAGTCCCCACAAGCAGCCAAGGTGTTCCTACAGATGTTAATTCATTGGTGAACATCATTTACAGGGCACTGGTGTGAGGTGAGTCCCACCAGGATCTTTCCAGGAAGGTCCTTAGTTAGTTCCATAGAAGAAGACTCTCTGTGGATTGTGTCTCCAAACACTCCTTCTATGTCTTTTCCATGCTTTTCCCAGCAAACTCCCCAAAAAGCCATGGGGAATGAGAGCAGAGCCTCTGGAAGCAGGAATACAACTTCTCTCTTTCCTCCCACTCGCTGAAACCCGTTAGATCTGTTACCAGTGAGGCATTATGGGCATGGATGATGAGTGATCCTGGAGCAATTTTACTATTCTTTGCTCAAATCCATTGCAATCCGTGGCTTCCAACAGAGCTCTGCAGCTCTGGACGCMCTGGCCACAAAGGGACTTTAAATTACAGCTCATTAAAATCAGTGGGGAGCCTACAAACACGCAGAGACATGTACAGGGAAATTATTGGGGTCTACATAAAGGTTTTTTAATGGTTTTATCAGGAAAAGCRGTATCAAAGTAGGGTTTATGCTTTGAGCCCAGACCAGTGGGGTATTTGGTGGTCCTTAGTTCCAAGASAACTATAACATCATGTCATTTGTCACCAATACATCTGTCTGGGAAGGGGACAAAGCTGTTGGCATAAGCAAACTGGCCTTAATGCAGAAAATTCCAGGAGTTTACACTTCTGCTCACCTTGGAGTTCTCACAGCAAGTGCAGCACTGCTCCTGAGGCAGCTCTGGCTTCACACGTCACTCTGAGGCCACATAAAGAGAGGAGTTTACTATGACTGGAAGCTTCTTCCCGCAGAAATCAAATATTTTCCTTATGAGATCCCAGTTTTCTGCTCAAAGGTTGCTGTCTGAGGTGACCCTTGGTACTGGCTCATCTCCCTTGGCCTCGTGGTGACCCTGCTGCTCCACAACAGCAAAGGCACAAAGACGCTCAGAGAGACCACAGCTGCCCTGGGTTGGAACAGCTATCCAGAAGATATCCTTGGAAGAGAGTGCCAGCCCCAGGATCCTCCACTTTCATTAAATCCTGAGCTACTGCTCAAGCCAGAGCTCTTAAGATGCCATGAAAGGCAGCAAAGGACAACCGGGAAAGATGAGCATTGTGGGTGGGAGAGAAACAGCCCAAAACAAATGGAAAAAACTGTCAAAACATTTATAGACTCCCTGATAATTTAACTAGGGCGGGGAGGATCAATTTACAGATAGTGTCTCCTTCTCTCCTCACTTCTCCCCGCAAGAAAACAAATGATGAACTGAAAAAGGGGAGCGAGCRAGAGAGCGAGTTGGGGAGAGAGTAGCCAGGAGTTTTATTACAAGCCTGTTCCTCATTAAGGCCTTAGCAGCCTCACACACAAAAGCTAATTACTGTTTTTATGTCATGTTATTTTGATTCATATTTCCTGTCTGGAAAACAGACGGGAGTTTCGGGCAGGCRGCCAAGGCGAGGGCCACGGCTCCGCGCGAGCGGGAACCTGCCCGGGCCGTGCAACGGGGGAGACAAGAGCCTTATTTTTTGGGGGGGAATCTTTTTTTAAATTTTATTTTTTTGTTATTTCGAGGAGGAAATGGGAACTTTCCATGTAGGCGTAGTTTGCTCCCGAAAAATTGTTGTTCTCCAGGGGTGGTGGAAAGAAAGGGATGTCGCAGCGCTCGTTTCTGGTCAGGAAGTGCCCCCGCAGACAGGGACGTGTGGCTTTCCAGCCCCGGCCACGTCCAGGCTGGGACAAAAGGGAAAGTGAGAGCTTCACAACCAGGGCAGCTTTTAGGAAACAAGTGAATTCTCCAGGGACCAAAATGCTATTCCTGTCTCTCTTATCAGCACGTGGTGATCTCCACAGGGCTCATGTCTGAGTGCTCCKGGAGGGAAAACAAAAACAAGTCGCCACTGCTGATGCTCCAGGTTTCCATGAGGTGGCAGCAAGGAAAAAAAAAAAAAAAAGGCCCTGTGAACTACCTCTCTCCTCCACAAGAATTCAATCCCAGAATATTTTCTGCCTTCATAAATATTTCGCCCTTATTTATATCCTTGTTTCAAAAGCATCCAGTGCTTCGCAAGCAGACCCAAAGCCAATCTCTGTCCCCACCTTCASGGAACAGAGCGGAGTTGATTTATAATTTGGGAGAGAAGGAACAGACTAAATGAGTTGTCTGAGGCCACATCATTTTGCATTTCATCCAATCAATAACAAAACCATCTCAGGCTCAGCAGCAGTGGGGCTCTTCTTCTGCACAAAAGTATTCCAGACTCTCCATAAATGGAATACTGTGAATACTTTTGGAGCTCCAAATTTTGGCCAAGAAATGGTGATGACTGGTCAGAGCTATTACAGATATCTGCTGTAAATGGGAAACAATTAAAACATCTTCTATAAAAGTTAAAAGGTGCTATATGAACCATATTGAATCATTCCATTGCTGAATGTCACCTCCATTTCTGTTTGTCTCTTTTCTGCATAATTTGAGTTAAATAATTAATTACTCCTACCAAGTTAAAAAAAAAAAACAACAAAAACCAGTTTAAAGATGCTATTCAAAATTCATGGAATTCTAACTGGAAAAATAGATCACAAGAAAGCTTCATTGTTTCTGACCTGAGCAGGAGAATTCTAATTCAACAACTCAAAGATTAAAGTTTCCATGTACAGGTTCATCACTATCTGTTGCTTTGCAAGATGTCTGGCCTGGACACTCATCCCTGAGGCTGGCGGTGAASAGCAGGGATATGAACAATTCCTAAAAGTGTTCCTTTTTAAAAAATGTATTTATTATGGAAACTTTTCACTTCTTTCATTTCTTCTTGCCAGTGCTGCTCACAACACTGTATGTAATAAACTCATCCAGGCTACAGAAAGCGCATTACAGTGCTGGAGGCAGAAATCAGCTTTGCTCAGGAGACTAAAAATAGATGGAAGACCAGGATGAGGYGAAATCCCAGAATAATTCATGGCAAAAATTACTTTCATATTCCCAGACCCTTCTATCACTGCTTTCTAGCCCATCCTAGCCATGGTGGGTAATGGCATCCTGGACTTTGGGATTTCCCTTCTAATCCCATTGCGTGGCTCGGTGCTGCTGCCAAATTTCCAACCTCTTCTGACCAACATGTGCCCAAAAGGTGGCATCTATGGGACCTTCTTCTGTAATCTGCCAGTTTATAGGTCAAAATTAATCTCTGGAGGAATTAAACATTTTTTTTTTTCTTTGCGTCCTCCACTGAAATGCTCCAGCTCTGGGCTGGAGCCCATCAGGTTTTTGAGCAAGCCCCAGGACAAACGTCCAGCACATGGGAGGCAAATATTTGATGGGAAAAATATCTAGTTATCCATGTGGGCACCAAGCCAAACATCAGGWGCCATGTTCTCACCCTTTTCCTAAGGCACCAGGGAATATCTAACATTTTGCAAGSAGGCAGGACGCAGGATTCATTTCAGACTTGCGACATGGAGCTGCAATCAGAGTTTCACCTCACTGTGCTCAGGAATGGAGGGTGCAGTGTCACAGCTCYTGAAGGCAAAGCTCATCCCTCCTTCTGGACCCTTCCATCCCTGCCTGCTCCTTGCCARGCTCCTGGCAGGATAGAGGGAACTGCCACGTGCAGGGGAGCCATCCCACGGAGCTGACATGCATCTGCTGGGGATAAACAGGTAGAAACAGCCAGAAGCTACAAAAGTACTATTACAAATATTAATGCTGCAAAGATTACATTGCAAAGATTAATGTTTGACCCATTTAGCTGTTTTCTGGAGTTTGAGCCTTCACCCCCCCCTTGGAGACACCGCACTGTGTTCCAGACCCCATCCCAGGAAAGCTGTGGGGATGCAATCAAGCTTAGGATGAAAATTGAAACATTTTACACCAGAGGAAGAAAACAGTCTTTTGGGTTTGTTATTTTTCTATTTCCCAAGCTATTCCTGCTGCTCATTCCTGCCTTCTCTCCTCACCATCTCCCACCCTGGCAGTTCCATCACCCTTTCCAGCCTGAGCTCTGCTCTGCTCTGAGCAAACAAGTGCTTTACGAGCAAACTCCAGCACAGGGAAACGTGGGGCTGCACGGAGAGAAAACTCTGGTTAACTTTAATTAAGTTTGCATTACTTTTCCCAGTAGGACCTCAAATTTAATGGTATTACGTTTTAAACTGTTTGGCGAGCCTTGAGAAAACAGTTCAGTGCATTTCACTAATAAAAACAAAAGCCGTGTAATAAACCAAGCCTCTGCTGAACCAAAATAAGAAGACATTGATCCTTCTGAGCGTGCAGAAATTTCTTTTGAAAGATGACACTGTTGACTGTGTGCCGGGACCGAGGGCTTCTCTTCCAGTTTGTCCTGATTTTCTCCTGACTCAAGCAAAATTGCCACCCGCTTCATTGTGAACCTGACTCGAGAAACAGGGCAGGGATCTCACCAGCACCTTAGAGACACAGTCTTTTTACATTTAATTTTAAATATTTTATTTATTTTTTTTTAATTTTCAGACCCATAAGAATGATCCTCTGCTTGGGATGATGACGAGAAGGAGGGGAGCGAGGAAAGCTGCASTCCTTGCAGGCTGCTCCCCTCCCTCCTGCATCCTGGGACACGAAGCACAGAGCCCTGGATACGCAGGAACGGGATAGAGAAGCTCATTTGGAGGTCAGAAACACCAAATGTAACCACTGGATGACACCCCAGCTATCACCACTTGCCCTATAGTGGGAACGGGAAATTGCTGGATATCACTTCTGGTAAATGCTGACTTGTCAGTGGTGAGTAAGAACCTGGTCCAAAGCCCACTGAAGTCAATAGAAAAGGTGTCCCCTGACCTCGGTGACCTTTGGATGAGCCTCCAACACGCTGGAGCTGTAACTCCTGCAGCTCTGCTGGAAAAAGGAGGGACACAGAGGCTCCCTGGCAGCACGTGCTGCGCCTCTGGCAGTGGGGAAGRGCAGCGATTCAGCCACCTCGGGAATGGGTCAGAGTGGTCTGAGCTGTTGGGAAGGACAGGAAAAGAGACCTCAGAGCCTTCTGCAATCACCTGAAACCACTGCAGAGCGATGGCAAGGCACAAAGGGGGCTCCTCCCCGCCCTGTCCGTGCTGTGCAGCTGCCCTGGGATCCCTGGGATGTGCGACCTCGGATWACGCTGGGTTAAGGGAGAACATTTTCTCCCGCAGTGACCCTGGGTCCATCCTGTGAAATGAGATACCCAAAGCCGTGCGGGGCCTGATCCAAAGCTCACTGAAATGAGCAGGAATGTTTCCATTGGCTTGCCYGGGCACTGGATCTCTAAATATTTGGTAACTCAAATCTAAAATGAAAGCTTTTTTTGAAGCTTTAATTAAATTCCTGTGCTAATTCAGAAAAAGGATCATTTCAAGGTCAAGGACACTGCAATTATTTCTTTAAAATCTTCTTATGACTCACTGTTTATGGGGTTGACTCTTATTTTTTTCCCTTTTCTTAAAGTTACTGCAGAGATCCTTATTTAAACTATAAATTGAATTAAAACCTCACATTTAATATTTAGTTATGATGTGGTTAAAAATGTTATGTGCCAGGCAGTTGCTCTTTTATTTGCTTACAATGTTGTCTTTAATGAATGCCAAACCCATGCAGCTCAAATGAGCGAGCAGATGCCAAGTTATTAACAATTATTACCTTTTACAGTAATTTTTGGCAGCCTTTCACTTTTTTGGTGGTCTAATAATTTCAAAACAGGGAACTTTGAAATATTACACCCGTCCCAAACAGCACCGTGGATTGGTCGACTTCCTCTTTTCTGACTTAGTCCAACTTGTTTCCTATTGTGAAATATTTTTCCACCCAACATTTGCCCAGCATGGAGTGAGGTTTACCCCTGCAGCTAAAAGCCATCTTCCTGATGAAAAATAACAACTCCAGAGGTCTCCAGACCCTGTCCAACTACTGTGTGCAGCACACAGAAAGGACAGTCCAAAGCACAGGGCGGGACTCAAAGGCAGCCCTGAGCTCACTCGCAAGGTAAACAAAGATTCGTGGAATTAATGGATCCTCCCAAATCGGGATAAACTCTGCCATGTCAAGGGCCACGTTTAGAGCCCCAGGTGAGGCCCCTTCCTGTGCTCAAGCAAAGCAAAAAGTCCCCCAGGGTCGTCGCTAAAAGCCTGTGAGCTCTTCAGGAGAYGGAGCTGGTTTAAGCTGGGTTGATCTAAACACCTCTCACAATTTTGGTGTATGAGCAGGGAACTGTGTCACCCACGGAGCCTCTGAGGATCCCTTTTCCATCCCAGCTCTCCTAATGCTCTTTGGATGCTCTTCAGAGCCAGTTTGGATGGTCCCTTTGTGTGCTGGGGGGAAACAGGCAAGGGTCAGCCATGCTGCACCCACACAGGAGACATGGGTCGACATGGGTCATCTCCATTCCCCACTAATGGTAATTTCTCCAGTTTTCCAGTCTTTTTAAGGGTTTCTCTTGATTTGCTTGTGRTTCTTGGATTTTATTATGGAAGCAACCACGAGCAACCTTGACGTGTCTTCTGCTGACGCTCAGGTGTTACGTCTCCCTAAAGCAAAATCTTTCACTCTTCATTTCTTCTTGGCAAAAAAGAAATAAAAATTGCTTAACTGTGTTCATGAAATTACAGGAAAACCCATCGGCAATGACATMATTTTATAAATAATATTGTTGATAATGGTCGAAACCTATGAAGAACACGGAAAAACCCTGGAAGGCTGTGGTGGTGCCATGATCCCCGYGGGGAGGAACTCACACACGGGTGTTTGTGTGGGCAGGGGTGTTTAACAGCCAGCTTTTCCTCCCTCCTTCCAATCCTAAATATGAATTAGCATCCCCTCATCTTGGGACACATGCCCAGAAGCCTTGACTGTGAAACTGCGGCGAGATGGAAAACAGGATCGGGCTGGAAGTCACAAAAATAGTGCTGTTCACTCCTGAACGGCTGAAGAGTTTGTGCTTCCCTCTCCAAAGCTCAAGAACCGTGGCCAAATTCAGGATTGGTCTTAATGGGGCACCTCCTGCTTTTCTCAGGCTCAGATTTGACCTCCCCTGTTTATAAACCGCGGTGTTAACGCTGCTCTGGACCTGCCAATCATTTTTATTGTGACGATTATTCCTCTCGGTGCAGTGCCTTGGTTTCCATGGGTTTCCAGAGGTTGATGAGTTTTCCAGCTGCCTCTGGAGTCAGCACAAATGCCTCTTTCTCTGTGGTGGAGACCAAGGCTCTCCAGTACCCCTGTGCACACTCACAGCAAGGCAGAATGGGCTTATCCAGAGCCCCCAAATTTATCACCATATCAACAGAAGTAGCTGTTCAATTTTTGATCAACAGTCACCAAYTACGGAACTATCAGAAGGGCCAAAACAGACCTCAGAATTGTGGTCATTTGGGTCTGAAGGGTTTTATTTCTCCTCATCTTCAGGTCTGGGGCATTTGCTGGAGGTTTCTGGGTGGGAGTTTTGTATCACTATTGAAATAATCTGATTTTTTCTTCTTAATTCTTGGACAAGAAGATTTCAGGACAAAGCAACTTCTCCAGCATTTCACGTATCTTAAGTTAATTTGTCAGTGTCATAGATATTAGATTTTTAGGACAAAAACCAGATGCTGAACAAAATGAAAATGAAATACTGACCCTTATCATCAGCTATCAAAGCTGCTTGTCTCCCTTTTGTGCGTGTCATATTTCATSCTGAAGAGAGGGTACATTTTATTTATTTATTACCCTCTAAAATAACTGGAGTGGATTAGATCCTGCTCCCCTAACCTAAACACTCGAAGGATGTTTCCTATTGCAAGACGACGTTGCATAACCGAAGCAAGATTTGAAAAGTCACTGGGGTAAAGTCTGTAAAATTTATGGTGTAATTTATTAAAGGGACACAGTCTGCTACTTTTTACAGCACTGTGTGTGCCGCGTACGAGGGCAGCAGCTCCCCAGCGAGCAGCTCCGGGTGGGATTCGGAGTCAGCAAAACGTTCCCATTTACATATGGTAGCAGTTTATTAGGAAAGCAGTTTATTAGGGAAAGAGATTCAAAAATTTAAAGTTCCACCGGGAGAAGGCTCGAACACCCCTTTCCCAGATTTAGAAGGGAATTACGGAGGCGAGCTCGGCTCCTGAGCTCTCCCATCCTGTCTGGACCAGGCCCCTTCCATGCAAATTTGTGCTGTCAAATTCCATGCAAATTTTACCTACAGATTTCTTCTATAGGTAATTCAATGCAGAAAATCAATCTTGCTGACAGCAGGACAAGCAGCCACTGCAGATTTGTTTTCTCCAGAACACGCTGGAAGCAATGAGAACCTGTCAGTAAAATYCTTGGAGAGATGTTTGCCCAGAGCAGCTGTGGCTGCCCCATCCCTGGAAGTGCCCAAGGCCAGGTTGGACGGGGCTTGGAGCGACCTGGGCTAGTGGAAAGTGTCCCTGTCAATGGCAGGGAGTGGATTGGGTGAGCTTTAAGGTCCCTTCCAACCCAAATTCCATTACTCTGATTCTAAGAGAAGCAGGAATGGCAGTCACTGCATTCATGAAGCCTCTGGACATTTATCCTTCCTTTTTGGAGCCTGTAACAGCTCAGAAGCCACCCAGCCTGATTTCCTGAGCAACTCTTTCCAAGGTGAAGCTCTCCTACTTAATAATCCATAACTAATATTGTTATTTTTGCTGTCTTTCTGCTCATCAATAAGAATGCTCCCCCACGTGATGCCATTAACTCCTGGGCTGCAGCAGCACCTACTTAATCCAGGATTAAGGCCGCGTTGTGTGAAGCATTTCACGGACAAATAACAAAGGGTTCCCTTGTAACCATTCCTTTGAAAACAACATTTCCTGTTTCTAGGCTGAGCAGAAATGAGACCACACAAGATTTACAATGAGGGAAGAATTGATTACAGAGCTTAGCAGCCATTTTCATTTTTAGGTTTATTTTTATTGTTATTGTTATTATTAGTTCGAGGCTAAATAATTCACAGAGATTATACTTCTCACTCGGACTCTCGAGCTCACAAAGAGCTTTTCATAGCACTGATAATTTTCAGAAGTCGAAGAACAAGCTGCACACACTAAAATGCCTACATTTCTTTCACATGTGGTGTTTGCACCCTACCCTGTACCCACTGGAGACTTGCAAGAGSTCAGATTTGGTTGGGTAAATTCCTCAGATTCTGTAACCACTTACAGCTCTGGAGGACACCAAGATTATAGCCTTGACAAGCCCGGAAAATATATTTTAGCCATTTTATTGAAATGGCTCTTTCTGTAATTCCGAGCCCTGTGTAGTTATGGAGTCATGAACTCCCCTGCAAGTGAGAAAAAAATGACCACTGACTTCAACAAGGGCAGCGTTAAATCAGAGGTTCTGGAGGGTGTTGGCTCTCTTGGCAGGGTTCAACGAGAAGGAGTTTCAAAAGCTCTGCAGCAACCCTTAAAAACCTCCYTGAAACTGTCCTGCTGAGCAGGCTGAGGACACGTGTTGGTTTATTGTGCTGTGGGGGAGCTCCGTGCTTTTCCAACCCCCCAGATGGCTCCAGCATCTTAGCACACATTTCCATCCTCATCCCAAAATCCCCTCATTGCCAAACYCACGCCCTGCTGTTGCTGTGTCCTTCCCAATACCTGCTCTCCATTCCCAGCTGTGCCTCCATGGATATATTTGAGATCCACGTTCTGGGGGAAAAAATAATTTGTGCTGAATGTGAAGTTTTATTTTAAAAAATTAAAATAAGTTATAATAGCTTAAAGTTATGCTTTCCTGAAAATAATTATCTCCCCCCCCCCATCTTTGGGAGCATTGCAGACAGAGGAGTCCACCAGGCAGCCTGAGCTCTTCAAATTTTCTTGAAGAATTGAAACTGGGATTGTGCCTAGAGGGAGACAGATGAAATTCCCTGCAACAGATGAAATTCCCTGCAACAGATGAAATTCCCTGCAGCAGCACAGGATGGGAGCAAGAGGATTCACAGTGCTGCCCACAGGAGGTGAGAAGCACAAGGAAATCACCAATTGCTTGTTCGTGTCCCTGGCATTTTTCAAAACCCCTCAGGAACGGAACAGTTTGAGAGAGCCACTGGGGATGTTGGGATCTGTGCAAGGGAGGGATATATTTAGTGGAAATTCTCCGTTTTTGTCTTGTTCCCAGGTGTGGACAGRAACTTTCTGTCTGGTTTGCATTCTCAGACTCAGCCACACTCCTCACCCTTTTTCTTGTCTTATTCCTTTATTTTTGTCCCATTTTCTTGCCAGTTTTTGCCCCCTTTCCCATAGGGAAGGGAAAAGAGGGAAAAAAGACTTTTGTAGTCATCAAAATAAGTCCCACCACTCTAYTTACAGGCAGAAAGGGAGGCCAAGAGGCTGAGCCAGTGCTTTTATCCAGCTGCTGGCAAGAGGCAGAGTCAACCTTCCAGGTCCATCCCAGCATCTCCCTCCAGCCCCGGGGGATGTTCCCTGTAAGGTCCATCTCCGCAGCCAGGGAGAGGGAAGAGAAGCGAGAGGCAGCCCTTGGGGAGTCTGTCAGAACAGATTTCCCTGGAACTCTGTGGTGAATATCCTAAAATGCCACATGGTGGTGGAAAAYCGCTTGGGGGGTCGGATGGAAACATCCTACTGGCTGCTCTCAAAGCACGAGCTGCCAGATGGGAAAGGCTGCAGCACACCAGTGCAGCCAAAACAGGATCAGGATTCCATAAAAGCTGTTATATCTGCAGSGATTATCCATGGAAATGGAGAGGAATGAGCTGCTCCAGCGTGAGACASAGCAAAGGCAGCTCAGGGCTGGCAGAGGTTGGGGAGGAGATGCTGAGCTGGTGTGATGTGAACTGGAGCTTGAACTGGTGCTAATTGGGGGGATTAAAGGAATTCCTGCTTCCCTGTAAACTGGTCACAGCACATTAAGGGCTGCTTTARGAGTGGTAATATTGGTGAAATAATATTGGTGAAAACTTGCACATCCATACCCAACGATGTTGGCACAAAACCACGCAATCCAGACCTTAAATGTTGCATTAATCTCTTTGCACTGGAGGCTCTGTCCTTAAAAGAAAAAAAAATAATAAATAAAAAATGGAGAAAGAAGAAGGAAAAATGTGCCGGTTCATTTAGAAATGAGAACTGAGAGCAAATAAACGAATTATTCAGGCATTTGAAATCTGTATGCAACAGCCATATTTTAGAGTGGTGCTTCCCCTGCTAAATGACTTATAAATGGAAAATAAATATTTAGGAGGCTTTTATAAGAAAATTGCAAACATGACTAGAATGTGTCAAACATCAGTTAAAACACATCAAGCCGAGGTTTTATAGCTGGTTATAAACCTGGGCTAGGAGCAGCTCCTGGTCTCTATAAAAATGATTTGCCATTTATTAACATGGCTGTTTCGTGCATATAAATAAATGGAGCCTTTATTAACTGTTTATAAGTGCATCATTAATGGGCAGTGTTATTATCCTGGAGCAGGAATGTTGGATTTCTGACTTGCTCCCTGCCAAGAAGAATGGCAAAGTGTATCCCGTTCCCTAAGAACAGCCTGACACSTTTCCATGAGCATCCAAATTCTCCAGCCCCACAGGCTAGAGGCTGGAAATTGAGGGATAAACATCTTTGGCCTGAATAAAATTAGAATAAAGTAATAAAAAAGAATAAAGAGTTACAATCATACARTGATTTAGGCTGGAAATGGATCATTGAGTCCAACCATTCCCCAGCACTGCCAAGGCCAACCATGTCCACAAGTTCATATGGCTTTTATACTTCTCCAGGGATGGGGACTCCGACACTGTCAGAGCTGGAAAACSCTTTCCAGGAAGAATTTTTCCCTGATATACTTTGTCCCACCGCGATCTGCTGAGTGACCTGGCGATTTGTGGGTGAAGCTTTAGAACTCCAACATTTGCAGTGCAGGGGAAYATAGATGAGAGGTACCTATGTCAGGCCAGAATAAAGCTAATTCCTGCTGGTAAGGATTTATTCCCTGTGGGAACAATGGCCAAATACCATGAGCTGCTGTGTTTTTTGAGCAGATCTCCAATGTTTTTGCCAGACCTGCCGGGTGGTTCTTGTGGAGGAAGGACAGTGAAGGAGCTCACCCCTGTATTTCAGGGCACATCTTCTGCCTCTCCCAAACCCCCTGGTGATGTGGAGAGCGGCCCCGAGGGCACATACCATTGTTCTGAAGTCAAACTTTATTATTTTTGTAAAGAACAGGCTACTCGAGACCTCGTTTTCTTTTGAACTAGGGAGAGCCCATCTGTGAAGTAAAAAGATCCTATATATCACCCTGCTAATAAGTTTTCCCCAGCAGTTGCTAAAGTCAAGTGTTAGTCTTCAGCTGGAGTCTCATTAAAAAAAAAATAAAATAAATAAATAGATACCACTGGCTAGGAGATGAAAAGTATCCTTTCAGCCACTTTATAAACTTACCTCCCACCCCAAAAAGAATGAATATTTCGAGCCATGGAGCAAAAGGCCTGAGCTTTCAGCAGAGGAGAGAGGGTTTGTTGGGGGGGATTTAGATCTTTTTAGGGCCTGAATATTCAATGCAGAAAATCAATTAACGCTGTATTAATGTAATGGCTTTTCCTACAAACCTATCATGTGAAATACCAAGAGAAAACATTTTTATGACGAGCAGCAGCCTCCAGTTGAGGGGGAATAGGAAGGTCATGGGGACAATATTTCCTTGGAGATGTTGACACATTAATTTTCACAGGTTGGACACTGGCWAGAGCAAAAATTGAATCTTTTTTTCTTCAGGGGCCCTTGCCACCATCTGATCCCTGATGTTAAYGCAAACACAGTTTGGATCCCTTTGATATCTTTTTTCTCCCCTCCATTTTCTTTGAGGGAAGTCCAAGTTTTTAGTGCAGGGCTGTGAATCAGGGCTCTGTCGTTCCGTGAACTGCAGGGAAACCCAAGGAAAGGCTCAGTGGAGTCTCCAGGGCCATAAATCCCCKCCCAAGCCCATCTTAAAGAGGTCTTATCTGAACATCTCGTGTTTCATGGGTTCCTGAGGAATAGYCTGAGGGCCCTGGAAGTGGAGCAGGTTTCTCCACACACATCCAGCTCCCTTTGGGATGATGTGGCTGAGCTGGCCACCCTTCCCTGCTGGYTTTCCTTGGTGCTTTGCAACTGGCAAGTGAGATTTTTCCTTTTTTCCTTCRTATTTTTGAAAATGAGTTTGGAAAATGCGATTAATATATAATATATTAATATTCATACACATCCTTGTGAGAAAAGGGACTCAGAAATTCCGTTTTTATTAGGAATCACTGTGTCCTTCAGCAGCATCTCAGCACCTGGATTTCACACGTTTTTGAGCATCAAACATCCTGTCAGAGATCCCAGTTCAGGGACTTCTAGGCTGTTTAGGCAGAGATTTTTCCAGGCTGGGATTTATCTTCTAAGTGGGCATTTAGAGCTTCTCAGCCCTCCTCAAAGGGTGAGTTGTTTAACATTAACCATCTAAGCAGCAGGGCTGCACTGCTGTAAATCCCARCAGACAGTCCCAGGAGCATGCACAGGAGCTCTTGGAATATTTCTCCAAGGCATAATTTATTTTTCGGTGTAGATAACACTCCGTGTTATCTGTGAAAGGAGCACAGACCATAATCCCTCCTGTTCCCCACATCTGCAATGTCCTCCCGGGCTGCTTTGTCCTCTCCTGACCCTTCCCGCTGCCAGACCTGCTCCAGGATGAACCATCTGCTTGGAAATTTAGGCTGGAAATGTCTAACCATTTACAGCAGGACCTGCAGGATGTTTGTTCCTGCTTCCCAGATGACCCTGACATTAAGGATGGCTCCCTGCAAAAGCTCCTGTGGGATACAGTGAGCTCTCCTGAAAGTTTGGGCTTGTTGACTCCAAAGAGCAGCAGATCCAAAGTGCTTGTCCATGGCCGAATTAGGGCTGTAATTAAAACACCACCTAAGCAATGTAGTCACATAATTACTGCTCACAGCCACGGGGATGATGTTAAATATAAAATGCACAAAATCCAGCAGTGACAGGAGGCATTTACAGGGCTTGTTTGGCTTAGAAAATGGAAGATGTTGGGTAAAACCATCTCTTCCAGGAGCAAAGCCATAAATAACGGGATGAAAGCAGTGGAAAGCTGCCTGGYGGGATGTGCCATGTGCTGGGCACTGGAGCAGGATGGGCTTTTCCCTGGTGGGGGGCACTGAGTATCTGGGGCAGGCRTTTGGGTGGAAAGGGACTTGTTTGTGTGGGGAATCCTCTGCTGYGATTTACACAGGGATCGCTGTCTGCTGCACCCAGGGTTCCAAACCCYGGCTCCATCCAGCACAGGACCTGCTCCAGGGGCAAGATCTGCTTCCCAAACTCTCTTTTGGCTGGGCTGGAGGAGCCAGCGCCAGGGAAGGCGAGCAAGAGCCAGGGCAGGGAGYAGGCAAAGCACCTCCCAGCCCCGAAATCACGGAAATCACACCCAAACCAGTCACCCCCCACTGGTACTGCATCTGTGTGGCCTCTGAAAGGTGGGAGCACTCCCAGCAAATCCTTGGTGGTAGAGTGAGGAGACCTCTTATCCCAGCTGGGCTAAAACTGGGCAGAAATTCATCCTTTTTCCTATTTTATGATTTGGAAGAGATTCAGTGTGGAGATGGGCTCTGGCCCCCACGGTTGTGATGGGGCAGATTCATCCTCAGCCTCCTCAACGCCAAAACCCCCCACATTCAGGGGAAGGCAAAGGACTCTTCTTCCTCCCTTTTGGGTGGCTCCAGAAGAGGAGAGATTTCTCRGGGAAATACGATTATTTTTCTCATTAAAAATCCGAATTTTTTTGCTCTACTCTCATGGAGCTGCCTGCTGGGAAAGGGTTCGTGGTGCCATCCCCCCCCCCAGGAGTGCCCCAAACCATCCAGGGGTCGCACACAAATCACTGAACTTCTCTTCACACCTTTCCTGTGTATTTATTCGAGCAGGAGCACAGCAACAGAGGGACGCAAAGCCCAGCACGAGCCGCGCTCTGTGCCGCACACAAGGCCACCTAGCTCTTTTGGCAGGCTCCTCTTGCTGCTGGCTGAACCCTGAGGTCCCTGTTGATGGGATAGCAGTGTTTATTATCTCGTGGAGCTCATTATAAATAGATGCCGGCCGAGATAATGCCACGCCGTAAATAAAGGCGCCAGATGAAATCACAATATTTAATTAGCTGCTGTCGAGGTATTTCTTGTCGGGAGGAAAGAGTTCAGCAGCCAACACTTCRCTGAGGCAAAACCATCCAAACCATCCTGGGGATGGATCCTTCGTCAAAATACTTCCATTTACGCAAAAAATCGCTGCTTGCACGTCCTTTTTGGGTGGATGCATGGGTTTGGATCCCCTAACTGATCCAAAATTTGTCATTTTTAAACCCTGCAAAACCTTATAGCAGAAAGTTTGTTCCTCAGACAGGAAAAGTGAGACACAGGAGACATAAACAGGTYGTGCTGGCACCAGTTTTCTTCAGTAGGCTGCACATTCAGATTCAGATTTATTAGTCTGGAGACAAATGTCTCTTTTGGGGGAATGGAAACCAAATGCTGCTGGCATTTCRCGTATCATAATCACTGCAGAAAAGACAAACTTAGCAAAAAAGGGGAAATGTACCCCCAAAAAACTCGCCGTTCCATTTCCCTCAAAAGTGCTAGACTTCATYAGACTCCCAGCACACAGCCCCCTCCTTCCCCTCCGGTTCCCAAATGAGTGGAAACCCAAAATTACTTGCAAATTGCCCCTTCCCCATGATTTCATGGCATTCCCCTCRGAACAGTCCCGGGCCTGGCTCAGCAGGCAGCTTGGTCCCAGGCATCCCTCCTCTTGCCAAGGACAGGGACAGGATGGTTCAGCAYCCCAGAGAGGCCTCGGGGCTGGGACGTGGTGAGGATTTATCCCAAGCTGTGTGGTTCCCATGGGTCACAGAGATGTGGAAGCCRCTCCAGGGAGCACAGAGAGGTTGGGACGAGGGCAGGGGACAGAGCAGAGGGTGGGTTAACTCTTACATCACTTGAACAAGCTCTACAAACCTCTTTTGGGGTCAAAACAAGGTGAAATCCCATCCACATTCRGGGTGTTGATGTTTGACTTGAGCAGTGCTGGTGGCACAGCCCCTGGGTTAAAATGCAAAGTGCAACAGTCCAACTCCTGGGAAAATGCTGGAATATGCACTCTGGAGCTTTGGTGTYCACTGCATGGAGAAGGGCATGGATCAATACCTGTCTCCTGTCCCAAGAAGATGACTGTGACAGAGGAACAGAGCAAAGCCACCAGGGAGCACAGAAGAGCTGTGCACAGGTCGGGCATATCCCACACTTTTATCCTTGCCAAGTGATCCCACACCAACACCTGCAGAGACCCAAATCCCCAAATCCCATCCCTGGAGCTGTCAGAGCCGCCCTCAGCGTCAGGATGAAGCYCTGATTACGCAGGATGGAGGATTCCAGGGAGCAGACCCCAGAGGAAGCCTGGCTGGGGCAGGGGCAGCAGGAAGATCAGTCCAGCGGGGCAAAAGGTCTGATTGCTATTTCCCTTCCAGAGAATGGGAATAGTCATCTGGGCAGRGAGAAACACTCATTGTCCTGGCTCAGCCTGCAGCTTTTCCCTGCGAGATACCCACCCCAACAAGAAGCAGCAGATGTTTTGTGTAAATCTGCCACGGGACAGAAACATCCAGAAGGTCGGGTGACCAGATGTACAGATAGGGATGGGGAGACAGAGGAAATTGCCTTTCCCCTGGAGGGTTGGCAGGAAGGAGTTTGCTTTAGCACTTCGGATGCAGGAAATGCAAGGCCTGAGAGCTATTAATAGGAATGGCCTCTTCCATGGATGCAGGAATGAGGAAAAGACAAATCATTGTAGATCCACAGAGGTTGTTTCACCCATGAGTGGAGCCWGGAGAAATTCCTACCCACGTCCTTCCACCAGGCTGAATAAACCCCTCTGCTTTGTCAGGAACATCCTTATTTTTGTTGGGGCTGTGGAAGAGGAGAGACACAACCAGTGTGGCTGCAGCTCAGTAGTCCCTATAACAAAATTATCTCAGGGACTCTGTAAACCCCAAAGTCTCTCGTTGTCCAGGTGTCCTTTCACACAGAGATGAAAAAATCAACACATTAAACTCAGGTAGGTGATCAACAGCCCAGTTTTGCAGAGTGCAGAGGACTCACCATGCAGGGCAGCACCATCTCTGTAAAGATCCTGAAGCAGGTTGATTTATCTGTGTCAAGATGAAAAATGAAAAGAGAATATTTTACCTTCACAATTGCCTGAGGCAGTAGAGCGTCCCTAGGGCTTGTCTTTTAGTCCTACAGGGAGAACTCTTTGCCTCCACCCAGCTGCACGTCAGAAATAATCTCCTTTATGATCCCAGAGATTTACTCTTCTCACTTCCCTACTTCTGTGAAAAGGATATAATATTTAGCTGCTGCACAGATTAATGTCAGGCTGCTGCAGAGATGTAAAACACTCTGCTAGCGCTGTGTAATTACATTATTATGGTCCTATAATAACACAGGCAAACCCATTTCGTTGAAGTGTTGGCAAGGGTAACATCCCACTGTATGCAAAAGTTCATTCCCTTTCTTTCCAGGCTGCTAAAATGGCAAAACACTTCTACCTATTCCCTGTGGCAGTAGCATTTACAGTAGTTAAAAATAGCAGAGCAAAATTAGCTCAAAATAATGAAAACAAAGCATTATATTGTCATGTTCCCCGCGCTGCTGCTGCTGAGTAGCTGGCCCTGAGGAAGAGGGAAAAAGGGAAAAAAAATTCATGCTGGATAAACCAGATTTCTCCAACCTGCAGGAAGACACGAGACCAGGTGCTCTTTATGGCATGAGAATAATTCCTGCCAATTTTAGCAACTCCTTTGCTTTGCACAGTTTGCACTGATCATTAACTATCCCTGTTGGATGTCGGATCAACAGGTTTTTGGGGATACCAGTCAGTAAAATTGTTTCTTCCTGATTATTTCCCGGTTGTGAAGGTGTTATTGAACATTATCCAGTTTGGATAACCCGAAGAAGCCAAATGTTTATCTGTTTGTGCTTAAATAACACCTACAGGTGTGACATATAACTCATTTTATTCTCTCCGTCAAAAAGCCACTGCTCCAGAGAACAGGGATAAATGAATCTCCTTCCTGCCCTTTCCTTTTTGTTGTTGTTTGATCTTCTCATTGAATTGCAAATGTGCAAAAAACCCTTTGAAATTTTGGGGAAAAAAGGGTTTTTTTCTTTTAAAATTTCTCCTTTATTCAAGGCTGTGAACCAACTTGAGCCATTAACTTCTCCAGCTTCTCTGCCTGCTTTTCATATCCATCTGCGGCTCATGGACCAAAATCTAAATATTTCCAAGGGTTGTCTGGAGTTTGGATCAATTCTGTAAACTAATGACTGGAGTTTATCTCCTTGAGTAGAAGCTCATGTGTAAAGGCTAATTAAAACCCTGCTGGAACCAAGGATCTTTGAGGTAAAAAAATTATTTCAGAGAACCAGGAACTGTCATATCCATGGGGGCCAACGGTGGAATTCCTTCCCAGACCTCTGAGGGATGGCAAATTCTTTCTCTGGAGGTGTCTCTCATTAACATCTGACATTTCTCCAGCCAAAACAAGATCCATTGGGCTTCTCTTCATACAAGCCAGTCCACTGAGAAGCACTGTGCCTTCTCCTGGAGGGGCTGGAACACACCTGCAAAATCCGAGCATTTTGCTGACACATTCATGCCAGGGGGATGAAAGAGGAGAAAAAAAAAAAAGAAAAAGGAGAGTGGAGGAATATGGCAGATTTCAGGAAAAATAGACTGAGTATTTTTCCATCTTGGCCTGGCCCTGTTCAGAATGTGTGATTTTACTGGTCTATGCCAAAGGCTCATTTTTTGGGGGTTATTTTTGTTTATATAAAGGGATATATTTCACTGTCAATATTATAGCAGAGAAGGAAATCTTTTGGAAGAGGTTCAGTCCCTGGGCATTACATCCTCATCATTTTCTTGCTTTCTATTCCTCAGCAAGCTCCGAGGGAAATCACAACATCCCTCCACGCCAACAACCATCTTTCTTTTTCCCTTTCCTGAGGAACTTTGAACTCTTCTCCATGTCCTCGACAGCTCAGTGCTGTCAGAGGGGAAAAAGGCCTTTGACTGCTTCCTCTGGGGCGTGACTGAAGGATGCTCCAGTGGAAGAGGCATCGCCAATTATCCCTCTTGGGTGACCGATGGACAGGGGCATTGTCAGTTCCCGGGTGGAAAAGCACCTGGATTCACCTGTGAGGGAGGGACACGAACCAGGCTGACAGCCTGAGCCCCATTAGCACAGGAAGGGTCATTCAAGAAGCAAACTCCTGCCTTGTTCTTGCCGTGGCCGCGCGTCGCACGCTCCAACTAAAACAAATGTCCGAGCCGACATTCCAAGCATAATAAAGAGGTTTCCATATCCGTTGCGCTTTTCGTTGCACAACACCCTTCAATAGGAGTGTTCAGCTAATGGAAAACCGAAATTGCTCGGGGAAAAGGGAGGAAAAAAAAAAGAAAGAAAGAAAAGAAAAAAAGTTGTCCATTTTTTCGACATCCTTTTTGCTTTCAGATGAGAAGGGAAAGGGGGATGTAGAGAAGAATGCAAAGAGCAAACATCTTAAAATGCCAACGAGAGCCTTTTGGAGGCTGATTGGAACCATTTGTGTGTGGTCAACAAAAAAAAAAAAAAAGGGGGGGAGAGTTTGCAGAAAATGGAAGGGAGACAACCTCTGCTCTGTTCTGAGTCACAGAACCCATGCCAGCTTTTCTTCTGACTTTACAACTTTTTCTTGGCCTAGCCGGGTGAGAGCCTGATTAAAAATGGGGGCTGAGAACGCTCGTTGAAAAACCTCCCAGGCTGTAATCCCAGCACGAGGGCAAATGGAGACCTGCAGGAAATCATTCCTGGCTGGCTGGATCGCTTATCAAACATGGAGAGCAGAGACACTCAGGCACAGCCGTAGGGAATGGCGTGTCCAGCGACCTGCTCCTCACCAGGGGCTTTTTCCTTGGATTCAGCGGGAAAAAGGGACTAGAAAACAGCCTCTGAATTACAGCTGAATGGGGAAAAAAAATAATAAAACCTCAAGATTTTCTGTAAGAAAAAAACAACTATAGACACGGATGGAAAGAGATTTATCTACTCCAAACCCATTTTTCCTTCAGTGGTGTCTTAGGTAAAATGAAATAAACCAAGAGGATTGAATTTCACTGGGAGAATGACTGTGAGGTCTGCTGTGCAAGCCAGATTTTTCCAACCATACATTTAAAAGCGGTTACTCAAGTTTGGGTAAGAGGAAAAAACCAAAAAAAAAAAAAAAAAATTAAAAAAAAAATACACTTACCCAATTTCCGAGCAGTCTGTGAATCGTGAGCTTGGGAGATGCAGGGAAACAGAGCCTGTATTTACAGCTCACACGGGGATCTTTCCGAGGGATGATGGTGGCAGGACTTTTTTTTCGCTGCCCCCTTGACCTCTCGCGGGGGTTGTGTTTTGTTTTTCGCCATCAGGGGCTTCAGCGAACAGAAAATTCCTTTCCCCATGAATGCTCCCGAGAAAAATGGGCAGCCAACTCGAGCTGCCAGAGGTCCGTGAGGTGCAAGAGCCACGAGCATTTGGAATTTTGGAGTGCCAGCTCTTCACAGGCAGCTCAAACTGGAAATGTTGTGCTCACGGTAAATTTAGCATCCATTATACCCACTGTAAAACCTGCAGCAGTGAAAAGGCTGGAGGGGGAAACCTAAACTCCAGAAATCAAGGAATGTCATTGGAGAAGAGTGTTAGAAATGCCAGAGGGTTAAAAGCTGGAAAGGGTAAAGCTGAGATCTCGTGGAGCATTGATTTACAAGCTGAGTGACCCATCAAAGTTGGGTAAAGGAAGAGATTTTTTGTGCTGTTGATTTTTGCAGGATTAAAGGAGATAATTAATTTGCTAAAGCTTCAACCAAAAGATAAAAAATGAGAGGTTTGGCCTCCAGAGCTGGTGATAGCAGAGTGACTGGGAGCTAATACTGATCCAAGATTCAGACCCTACAAATTATCCATGAGATTAACTAAGGTGTCATTAGCATTAATAAAGTTACACCAATTCAATATTGAACCAAAATATAATTTTTAAATCCTGATGGGTGTTTCAAACTAGGAAACCTCATTAACCTCCAAAAACTGGTTTTTATTTTGATCTGGTGGAACAATTCTCCTCGTGGCACCTGTGTCCCTGTATAGACTGGTCAAACATTGCATTCATTTTTCTGGCTGGGTGCCTTTTTCCCACCAAACCTGCTTTCCATATTTAACCTGACTTTCAGCAGCAGCATCGTGGATTTTGTTTTTGTACTGGATGTTTGCAACTTTTTGGCATCTCACAATCTCTTGGCACACTTARTGCTTCCAAATGGTGCTAAAATAAATCACTGCTTTGCCCTCTTCATCCAAAATGCTTTTGTGACTGGAGCTGAAATAGTGCAGTTGTTCAAAGCATTCAATGGCTCTGTAATGGTACAAAGCAGAGAAAAACCCACAAAATGTGAAAATTTTCACCTCTTTTCCATAGTTCTGCTGTTTATAGATGAGAATTCAGTGACGGGGAGAAGCAAACATATTCACAATGAGAATTCCCTTATTACAGAGAGGAAGATGGGACAAGGTTTAGCTAAAAATGGGATTGCTGAGACTGTGGGTGCTTGGGTGTAGCCATGGGTTGGGAAAATCTTTCCTAAGTTACATAGGAGCCTCAACTTTTAAGATCCATCATATAACCAAGCTCCTCTAATATCTTGCACTTGATTCCTGAATGGCTTTAAAAATAATCATAATGTTTGAAATTTGTCTGCTACCAGCAGAAACCCAGCAAGGAGAAATTATCAATTTAGCAAAATATATTGCTAATGCCTTCCTAATTCTAGCACCAGACTGGTGAGGCAGTGGATATGCTCATCAGGAATTCTCATTTAAATAATTAATATTATTTTATAAGTTTATCTCTTTGTTTCYCTTTTCTCTCTTTATCTCTACCCTGGTGAAACAGCCAATCTCCAGCAAAAGAACTTGATTTTTTAATCAGAGGTGTGGGCAGATCCTTCTGTTTGTGGAAGGCTTCCCACTCTCTCTGTGGGGTAGGTTTGCAAATTTTTATTATTATTATTATTATCATCATCATCATCTGATTAAAAATCCTAACCCTTGCACATTGCTGCATTAAGGGAGAYGGGAAAAGAGAAAACAGGGCTTTCGTTTCCTGAGTTTTCTCCATAATTTCCAATGCCTGGATTTTAACAAGGTCTTTGTAATATTTTATGCCTCTGCCCAAGAGAGCTGTGGTGAATTTGTGCTGTGGCAGAGTTTTGTGTAAAAAAATTCGGGGAGTTTTTGTCTGAGATGACCCTTAAACTAGAGTCAGGTCCCTTCTTCAGCTCATAAGCAGCTCTCAGGAAGCAGGTACCAGACCTACTCTCCTTTTCCTCCTTTCTGACAAAGGAAATTCCTTCTGTTTGCTGTCTCCAAGGAAGTAACTTAATTTTTATGGTCCTAATGTGGAAAATTAAAACTTCAAAAACTTTGTTTTTCTGATTTTTATRGAGATATATTCTCTGTCTTCATCAAAGCTCCAGCAATCGTCTAACAACCAATAACCCCTTCAAAAGGGATTTTTGTTTTCAAGACTTTCTCTTTTTTTTTGCTGATAGGGGAGTGAGGAAAGAATTCAGCTGTATCTCTTCAYCTTCACTGGAAGGAAAGAAATTAGACAGATATATTACAAGTCTTATCTTATCCCCTGTGTCTCACCCGTGTGTTGTTGGAGGGAAAATTCGGTTCAGGGAACATGTGAAAAGTTAAAGGAGGATAAGGGTGCTCAGGGGACAGGGATGAGGTGGCGGCCCTGCTGGGGAGAGCCTGGATGCAGAGAGGGACAAGCAGCAGGAAAATGCAAGTCACTGCTGTGAAAAGGAAAGAAGGAGCTGCCACCTCCACTCTTCCACRTTTTCCAATCAAAAATAAAAGTGCTCTCCCTTTTTCCTAACTTACCAAGGGTGAAAAGTGATGCCTCTCAACAGATAAAATTAGGGAAAACATTTATTTCCTCAGAAATTCTGCTGCTAGGCTCACCTTTTGTCATGAACCTTGCAATTGCAACATCCTGSTCTCTCAGTTTACAGTGCTTGGCTACAAAATTTGGCTTCTATTAAGTGGAACTATTAAATACTAGACAACAAATTTCGTCCAGTTGTAATTCTGTCCCATGAAAACCCTCCACGCTTGTATATCTAAAATAAACCCAATATTGAAAATATTGTCAGGATTAAGATTATGGATTTATTCTGCCTGYCAGAAATCCCCTAATCCATAGCAATACCCTCCCAGGCTGCAGAGTGTATCCCATACCCCAAGTTTGCTCTCCTAAGGACAGATATCTTTGTTGCTGTGCTCTTTAAAGAGAAAAAAATATTTTGCTAAGAGATATTAAAGTCAAGCCCGCGATGTKTTTTTGCTCACTTGCTGAGAATTCAAGAAACCTTATTACTGCGAAGGGGGGAGTCTCAGATTGGAACTGCAGAACTGGGTAAGTCTTACAATAATTACAGGCAGAGGGTTCCAAATTCACCTCCTTTTTAATTCCCTGTAGAGTTTTTCCTGTTGTTCATATCGAATATTCCAGATCAAGTATCCTGGTGAGGAGAGAAAAGAGGGTGAGGAAGGGGTAGAATTATTTTAGAAATTAAGACACCACTTTCATGCCCAGAGAACTTTAATGGTTTTATCTATGGGGAGAAAATGCATTTCACACGAGTTGTCCTTCTTTGTTGAGTTCTRTGCCATAATGTAGAAACATAATGGAAGATTTGGGAATTTTGTAATGGAGACAAAGAGTTTTTATAGATGAGTTTTGATGCTGAAGGMTGAAGGAACTCGTTTGCTTCCAGCCAGGGCACCAAGGGGTGAGAAAGGTTCCAGAAGCACCGAGGGCAGGGTCACCTTCCCCCGACCTTGTCGTCTCGTTAAAAGGGGGATACTCAGAATTCCACGCTCAGCCCCCTGTGGGTTCCTCCGGGTCTCAGCTTTCCATCTCTGGCAGGAACTGGTGCCGATGCCAACTTCTGCACTGACACAGATTGGAGTTGACACTGGCAGCGATATTTCCCAATAAATCTGACACCAGACACCAGAAATGTTTGCCACGAGGCGAGACCGTTCTCCGACCGCTCTCCATCCTGCGAGCGCAGATCTCGCCTGAAAATCTGAGCTTAACCCACTGCAGCTTCTTTTGCAGCACTAACACCTTCCTGAAAGGGGAAATCCAGGGAGTGGGATGTGACTGGGGAGCACTGGAGTGGCACATGGGAGAGGGTGTCAGCCCCTGGGTGTTTATAGCCCACCTGATGCCRTGGGAATGGTGGGAATGGGATGCTACCCCGAGAGTCCACCTCCCAAATCTGGCCAGCTGCTGGCTGCTCTATCCCTTCTGGGTTCAGGAGTTTTAATAAGATGTTTCTGGTCTGTAATCAATGTAAACTTCCCAGGCAAAACCTGGTGGAATGTCCTGATTCCTGAATAAAACACTCAGCGCTTCGTTTTCTCTCTAAGCATAACGTTCCCTGCTTTAGCTGTGGCGCTGGAAATGAGGGCAGCTCCTAATCTTTTTTTGTCATCTGACATGTTCTAAAACAGGATGGAGCTGGCAGGTGAGATATCCAATAGAGACCAGCCAGCACAGCTGGAGTATCTTGGATCCAAAATGCATCCCACAGCCTTATCGCCTTCGGCAGTGTCTCGGTCCAGCTCCTATGGATACACATCCATAAGCTTTGGATTAGGTTTCCCCRATGCCAGGAAGCTGTCAGCCTCAGCAGGACTGAGGCACATGAGAAAAGTTATTCACGTGCATAAATCCTCAAAAACGAGACCCTCGGTGTGTTCACCGATGGTGTTTTCAGTGTCGTTGTCACTGTCAATAAGTGAAATGATAATTAAGCAGCGTTAAAAATAYATRTTGGTTCTGSACTATATTTTGGCACAATTTATTGAGTCATTTTATTGGGAGACACAGTAGCTGTTTGATGGAGTTTTTATTTCACATTAAATAAATAAATTTATTTAACGTTTAACGGCGTAACCCAGCCTGACATCTTCGTGTTCACAGGTGTGCAGGGGTGAGATGTGAACAAGACACCCCCGAAAATAAAGATTCAGCAGTGATTCGGAAAGGAAATCAGTGTTGTGTCGGGAATGCCAGGTTGTCCTAAACCACGAGGCTGTGCTTGGATTTGACTCTCCCAGGCTTTAGAGATGAGGATGGATGGTCAACAGCGTCAGCTGCCCACAGTGTGGTACCTGTGGCTTCCCATGGGAATCAGGGCCGCTCCCTGTGCCAGTGAAACCTCCAGGAATGATCGAGCTGATGCTGTGCTCCACCTCAGCCTCACATCACCCTTGACAAAGTCCCGTCCTCTCGGGCGGGTTTCTGGAGACAGGTTTGTGTTTGTGCCTCCTCCGGGGGCTCCGAGGAGTGACTGCTCTCCCAGCTCCGAGCACAGAGGCCTGGAAACACCTGGAGAGCCACCAGGGTCCCCAGCAGCGATGCTTTCCCACCACGAGCTCTTGCAACGCAAAATTGACATTTTTCTCCTGGGTCCCGAGCGAAGCAACCCAACATCGTGATATTGTCCCCTGTCTCGASTCGAACCCAGGCCTCCCAGCTGCCAATTCAACAGAAAAGAACCTGCTTTCTACTGCAAGCTGCTTAATGGGCTGCTGCTCCCGCTCCTCCGGCCGAWCCGGCGTTAAAGACCTGCGATCCTTGGCGTTCCCCATCCCGCTCCAGATTTAGCCTATGGAGCTGGCAGGGCTCTTAACGCCCACGTGCGTCTGCGCTGGCCACGGCTGATTGATGTCGGATATCTGCGAGGCGTGCGGTGCCAGTCCCACGTCGAGCCCCGGACCGTGGTGGTCCGTCTGTGTTTGTTGAAACCGGGCCCGAAGGAGCTGGCTTGGAGCGGAGACTGCGAGGAATGCGAGCCAGTGGCCGTCCAGACAGCTCTGTCAGCAAGCTCAGGAAGCTGGCTGAAAAATACTGGGAAGAGGCCCAGATTTCAAACAACCTGTGGAGCTCTCATGAGAACACGCTGTTTTAAAAGGGAGAGTTGAGTGATAGTCTTAATTACAGATTTWAAAAAAAAAAAAAAAAAAAGGGTTAATGATGGCCTTTGACCCTGCGGAACGCAAGGCACGTTCCCGAAATTGCCATCGTGGAGCAAGCGCCCTTGGTCCTCTTGGGTGGAGGTTTCCTTTCCATGCCCTGCACTAAGCATTTGTAATTCCCAAGCAGAGACAAAGATCAGGACACTCTTGGGGTGGGACCTGTGGATCTTTACAGCAGCGCTGGCCATATAAAAACTTCCTTGGCTCAGGGGTTCCATCCGTGTCCACCACCATCCCCCACCGGTTCCCTCGGAGCTGAGGGTGGGTTTGGCTTGTTAAGGCTGTCATCCCATAAACCAGAAAGCCACCAGCCCAAGAGTTCAAATCCAAAGGGATGTTTTATCTCCTGAACTAATGAGCTCCATGGTTTTTTACCAGGGAGAGGATGACGTGAGCACAGATAGGATTTAACTGAGCTCCAGCTTTAGGGCCTGATATCGGAGTAACAGGGAGAAATGCAAGAGACTGGGTTGTCTGCAGGATGATCTAATGGTCCCTCTTGGTCTTAAATTTTATGAATTTAGGCTCTGGGTGGAATCTGGCTCATTGTGTCAGTCAGAGCTTAGCCTGGGAGAATGAAACAGCTTTTAATCATCAAGAGGCACCTTGTACCCTGCCTGCAGTTAAATAGCACTTGGATGCTTTCTCTGGAGAAATCCTCATTGGGTTTTTTCCTCTTTATTTATTGGTCATGTGATTGGGTCAGCATATCTGGAGCTTTGGAAATTGCACAGATTTAATATTGGGCTGAAATTCATTATATCTATATATGTTGGGACAGGGTTTCATTGTGTTTTCAGGGCAGGAAGTGACTGTCCCATATCCTGACTTGCACAGAGCTTGCAAAAAAAAGGTCAGTTAAACCTCAGGTTTAATTCATAGTTCATTTGATTTTATAAGATTTTCTCTCAATTAAAAAGCACTCGGAGGATGAGGTTTACAACATTGAAAAGGGCTGCTCAAAAACTGGGAAAAACCAAAGCCAAACACGGTGAGAGTAAACTGTTTTATTTAATTTGAAAATATGGCATACGAATGGAAAGATTTTTTTTTTCTCTGTTTATAAACTGATCTTCTCTTTCTTATTCCACATGTCAGTGCTCTACAGTCTTCTCTGAATGTCAGTGATGACATTAGGAAGGGGAGTAAACAGAGCAAAACACATTAAAAATCAGCTCTTGATAGTGACTCAGGGTTTAATACTATAAAGCCTTCCTTGTAATATTTGGTAGAGGCTAAAATTATGTGGCTCTGTAAAAGTGTAACTATCCCTGAGTTACACCAAAATGATCTGCTAAATACCTGCTTCTCTTGGTCAGCAGCTTGGTGGCCACGGTTTGTGCCAACTGGCCTAGAAACTGTGAAAATTAGTCCATGGTTCAGTCCTGAATCTCCGGTAAAAGTGTGTTTGGAAAGGAGGGTTGGGAGGGAAGGAGAGGACTCGGGAAGTTTCAGGTGGAATGGAAAGCCAGTGTAACAGAGCACTGGACGATTTAATGCCTATATTTAGGGCCTCCTGATCCCCCAGAGCTGCTCTGTGGACAGCATTAAATGCTGGCCTCGATGGAGAGTTCTGCACAATTTAATAAGCTCTGGACAAAGCCTCAAATTACCAGTCCAGAAATAAGGAACTGCAAAGGACTTCTGGGGTCTGCTTCCTCTTTTTAATTACTTTGCTCCTTACTCTGCTACTTCTGCAGGAAGTTTGTTCCAGAGCCCTTTTGCTGCCAATGGAAATGCCTTCGTCTAAAGAGACCACCAAATTCAGCAAACTTGACATTTTCAGGTCATTTATTTCCCCTCTAAATCCAGAAATGCCTTTCYGGCCAGCGTGTGCTGCGTAGGTCAATGTTGCCCTTTATCCAGTGAGTTTTCCCTCCTCCCAGTGTGTTTCCCCGGATGCATTCCCAGGGGAGAGTTGTGTTCCTGCTCTGTCTCTGCTTTGCTGACATGAAGAGAGCAAGGTCCCTATTCCATGGAGCATCCTCACTTCTTCCCATATAGACACCAGGTCTGCCTTTCCCTCTCTTTTCCCATCAATGAGAATGGAATGGAATAGGATAGGACTCTGACTTGCAGAAATTCTCACTCTTATTCCCTCAACTTGATCTCTTGCAGTCTTAAATTCAATGTTTTTTATATTACTTCAGCCTTCAGGGTCCTCTGGTTCTTTCCAGGTGCTCCACTGAGCTTCTTTTGTRAGGATCAGGTCTCCAGAATTAATTTGGCTTCAGTGTCTAATCTTGTCTGAGCTTTGGTTCTGGGGCTTTTGAGAACACCACTTAAAATTGGTCTCAAGATGGATCTTTGGGAATTGGCTAAAGATCCACCATCCAACCATTCTGGACAACGAGATCAGCTCCCCTTCCCTTCCCTTCAGTGCCTCATTGCAGCACAGTGAATCCTCTGAATTTTCTTCCCCCCTCCGATGTGGGAATTTCGATTCCCATTCACTCTGGAGCCATCCAGCCTTTACCCCGTGTCCTGTACACTCTTCCTTGCTGAAAACACAGTGAACTCATTTAATTTTGGGAATTGTACTCAGTTTCCCTCCATCTCAACACCACCCTCACTGCACAGCAAACCCACGTCATCTGTTCTGGTTCTCTTTTTATCCTTCTGGTTGAGGAACTTCTGTTGTTTATTTTAATATCCTTTGCAAGGTCTAACTCAGCTTGACTTTTGGCAGTTCTCACTTTACCCCTGTGCTTGCTGACCTCTAAAATGCAGCTTCCTTTGCAGATTCATCTCTTTTTCCACTCGTATCCCTAACAGACCCTATGGAGTGAGCCAGTCAGCTCCAAACCCTTCAGGCTTTTCCTCCCTTGTTTGCAATGTGAGTCCCACATCAGTTTTCCACTTGTGGTGCAAAGAATGTTCAAACATCCTGCGAGTACAGGTCAGCAAAATCTTAGCTGGAGCTGCTTGCCCTAATCAAAGCCTTTCATAATCAGACATCACACTTTGAAATAAAATTAATCAAACAAGAAGCCCTCACARCTAAAAACTTAGGGGTTTTATTCTCTCTCCTCTGGGTCAGCTCACAGTGGCTGAGGTTTTATTGTGATCCTCAATCTTCTTTTTCAGTAGCTTGTCTCTAAGCTCAAAAATGAAAAAAAAAAAAGGCTTAAAATGCATTTATTTTTTGTGATTTTATGGTCAAGTTAYCTCCTGCTGATCACATCCCAGGTAAAAAGGTGGTGTTATTCCTTGTAGTGCTCATCCTCCCATGTGTTTCATGTGCTGAAACAATTCCTCGTGGTATTACATTGTCTAAAACCATTTCAGGTCTTTATTCAAACCCCGAAACTTGAGCAATTCTCTGAGAATTAAAGATGTAGCACTAATTTGAGCTTATTTGCTGTCATGATGATAAATAACAGGATATCCCTCTAACAACAGACCAAGGTACTACAAGGGTGTGGAGTGTTATAAAATGAATAAATTAAAACAATACCAGCACTGAACCTGGGAAGATCCTGCATTCTTATGGCTGTTTAYATCCACAGTAAAYGGAATATTGCTYAGAGAGTAAATAAAATGACTCTTTAAATCTGTCATGCACATGGATATAGCAAGACCAAGCCATACAATTATTGACTTCAGAGAAGTGAATAAAAGGCTGTTTCCACTGAAAGCAGGAACAACTTCCTTCCTTCAAAGAAACTTCTCTGATATTGTCTGAAAGAAACTTCTGTAACATTTCTTAGGGCTCGATCCCTGCAAGGAGCTAAAGAAATGCAAGTTACTCATTTCTTGGTTACCCTGAAAGCATTTTTCCAAACCATTATTTAACCMAAAATGAAAGGCTTTGGTTCAGTGAGTTTTTCCAAAAGGTGTCTGCTTTGGTTGCCTTCATTTTTGATTAGGAGCTCGCGAGGTTTCTGCAATATTTCCAATGAAAGCTGAGAGATGTGGGCTCTCTTAGTCATTTTGCGATTTTTTGCATAATTTTGCTTCTGTGGCAAAGTTTTGTAAATGCATGAGTAATTTTCAGGAAAAACAAACTTTTTCTTCTTTTTTTTTTTTTTTTTTTTTTAAACAAACATGTCCCTGGGATAGTAATGTCCACATTCTGCACTGAAACGAGCTCCATTTTTCTCTCCCAGTGCCATCAGCTCACCCCTTGTGGAACAAAAATTAGAGGGACACGCAGCTCCTCTCCCACAGAAATTCCAAACTGCAAATGAAACGGAACAGCTGAAATCCCCATCGAGATACAMGAGGGCTGAGGTTGCACAATCAGGATTTAATCCTCTGACACTATTTGCTCTAGGCTTGCAAAATCTGCACAAATATCCAGAAATCATATTTATTCAGCACCTCCGCCGCAGAACATCGCGGGGGCCTAAAGAATGTGTTCAGGAAAGGATTAGACCAATTAATGGGAAATAAATTCACTGGTGGCTACCAAAAATGGGAGTCTGGATGTCATATCTGGTTTGTTTAGTTCCTGGGCTGCTGGGAGCTGGAAGGACAAACCAGGGAAAGGATCATTCTGTTCTTGTCCTTGTTTTTAACTTCTTTTCCTTAACCAATAACTGCCTGCTACTAACCGAGCATGATGATGATGATGATGATGATGATTGTTATTATTACTATTATTATTATTATTATTACAAATGATCCATGCTTAATTTAGAATTAGAAATAACTGCCTTCTGCTGTATTTTCAAACCTATTTTCTCATGTCTCTTGAAACTCTGAAGCCTTCCAATCCAGACTGGCTTCTCCAATCAAACATAATTTCACCAGGAAAAATAAACTATTTCAATAGCACACTGGATAGCCTCACAATCCCAGTAGTAGACAGCATATAAAAAATCTTTGTTTATTTAGATAACTTGCTTCTCTTGGTGCTAATTGTAGAGTTAATTAGGATATTTTTAATGCAGTTATGATAGTATTTGCTGGACCACTGCACAGGAGACATTAAACTGTGCCCTTGCTGAAAAAAACCTGTTGGTCAATGAACTTCATGGCCATGAGCTCACAAATGTCCTCCTCACTCAGGTGAGCTTTCTGCTGGCTCCAGAGAGCATTTTGCCTTTGGAAAAGAAGAATTAAGAACTACAGGATCAGGCCCAGGGTTGATCCCAAACAGCACAGCGAGTCTTTGTGGGTCCCTGTCTACTGTACTTTCCTGCCACCATCAGTATTTTGCAGCCCCTCTGAAAAGAGAGCAGGAGGAAGGATTTCTTTCCAGAAAATTAAGGATTTCTGTAATTTTTTGGGGTCTGGTATGCCCAAAGCACAGCAGACCAGTGGCTCTTGTGCTCTACGGGCAATGGGCATTCACTGCTTTCCTTCATTAAATTGGAGACCTTGGTGGGCTGCTGGAAAAAAGAAAAAAAAGAAAACCTTAGGAAAGGGGTACTGGAGAGGGGAGGGCGAGCGCGTGAGAGAACCACATGTTCACGGTGCCTGTGTATGAACAGCAAGCTTTCTGGCCTGACATTTATTGAAAAAATAGATCTTGCACTGTATCCACCCAACACCTGTTGAGAAACACTGACCCCATTACAGAGGTTGGATTTACACTGGCTCTGTATAACACCCTATAAAGGGGGCCACTGGTGCAAAAGATTAAAGAATGCTGTTAAGTAAGTTGTTTTATTTCTTTTGAGACCGAAAGAAAGCTGCAAAGTGAGAGAAAGCTTTCCTCGGTTATTTACTCTTCATTACCGGGGATCTTGAAGGGCCTTGTATAAACTGCTCCAGTCGGGTCACGACAACACTTTATAAGGTGCAAATGTTGAGGTGGAGCCAGTGCTGCACTGCCGGGGAAGCGAGTGGAAAGGTCCCTCCCGACTCCATGGAAAGTTAGCGCTAATAAAAGCTCACGGCTTTGGCACGGCTTCCCAGGCACCGGGGGCCCACGAGCGCCGGTTTGCGCCGGGGCCCCGCGCGCGCCCAGCGGCGGCACCCGCTGCCCTCGGTGGAGCTCCTCCAGGTGAACTTCGTAAAGTCCTGGCTGGAGCTGAAAATCTTCTGTTTAAGGGCCGGGCAGGGGGAAAAAAAGAAAAATCCCTTGTTTTTTACTAGCTGCTGTGTAATGAATAGCGCGTTTCAAGGCGCGTGTGAGTTCCCATTAGGGCCCGGCGAGTGCTGCAGAATGTTCTCGGTCGATGTGTGTCCCAGYTCTCAAACAAATGGCTTTCTGTGTGTTTGCTCCCTTCTGCTCCCTGCCTCCCCCAGCCATCTGTGGGATGTGGTTCTACCTGGCTGATGGACACGGCTCACCTGCTTTCCCCAGCCCTGGGCTATCACTGTGCCTGCCTCCCACCCCCTTTCCGTTCAGTGAACTGGGAACCTTCAGTTTTCGGGGCCAAGCAGCCTGGAAGGTGAAGCAAAGCCTCCAAGGGGTCATGGACGTTGAGTAGTTACATCCATGTTGGGCAATGGAGGATTGACCATGACCCAGCCTTAGAGTTTTGGGGTTGAATATATTGCCTYGAGACATCCTCAAATATCTGAGGCATCTCCAAGGGGCTGACAGATTCCTTACAGGACCTGTGGGAAACCCTTATCCTTGGGATTAACTGATGGGGCCAGAGACACTCTTGAGGAGATCCCAAACATCAAACAGCCACGTGTGGGTTGATAACTTGAGCCCTTTAGTCACCCTCTGACCAAAGACTGGCTGAAAGTGTGGAAACTCTGAAAATCCCAGSTGAAGGAGACAAACAGAAAAGAGATGTGTCCACTGCTCAAAAGAGGGAAATGCAAAGGAGACACAGAGGCAGGAGGTGTTTGCTTTCACCAACAGTGATGAAGACTCCTCAGAGCAGTGAGGACCCTGGCAAGAGACTGTTTTGCTCAGTCCTCATTCAGCAGAAACCTGCAGCTCTTCTGCGCTGCCTCAGAACGAGCCCTTTGCAGCTCAAAACCTGAAATCCTTCTTCTATTTTCACATCTGCCTGAAAAAAAAYGGAACCACGGCTACAAAAATGCTCAGGAGAAGTGGGCAAAGCAGCTCAGAAGCCTCTGGAGGTTCTCTGCTGACATGTTGCATCAAAAGGGTCACTTTAGGCAATGAGTTCCTGTTCCCTCCCATTTGCTCGTGTCCCCAGTCACTCCCTGGCCACGGGCAGGGATGGATGGACTCTGGGCAGCAGATGTCAGGGTGTGAGAAAGTCCCCATTTATTCAGCCAGCCTTTGAGAAAGCTTCTTTCTCATCCCACCCTTTCCACAGCTCTGTTTGGACACAAACACRATTTTTGTGTAGGAATAATTTCTTCATAGCCAGGAAACAGACTCTGAATGAGACCTTCTTTTGAAAAAAAGTAATATTTTTTTTTTTCTTTTTAGCTCCTCCAGGCTGGGAATAGTCCCTTATTTCCCACGCAGGGACRCAAGGCTGGCATGTGCTCTGCGTTTGCAGTAGGCAGAGCAGCTGCACGGAGCTGGAGGAGCTGGGCTCCTTCTGCGTGAGCAGAACTAAACCCTGCAGGTTCAATTAAGACACTTTGGAAGTGAACCAAGGCCTGACGATCCCCAGGCTCGTTCCAAGTGGAGGAAGGTGGCCCTCGGAGAAGAACTGGACCTGCCAGGGTCTGAACACAGCTGGGACACACAGAGAGAGTCTGAAAAGCCAAGAGTCTGGAACCTGCKCTCCGATGGCTGCCGAGCCAAGGAGTCCCATGGCTGGGACAATAAACAAGCAGGAAGGGGCTGTGCAGATGAATGCCTCATCTTTTGGTTGTAAAATCCATGTGCTTCCCAAGCCACAAGCCCCAGCATTTAGCTCAGAGGTCTTTCATGAAAAGGATGAACCGAAAGCAGTTTCACAAAGTAGGAAAAGGGRGGGTTTATATTTTAAAAAAATATATCCAACAGCACTTTTCAAGTTCTTGAAGGCTCATTAAGGTGAAAAACCTTTCCATTACTAATTTCAGTTAATTACCGTCTTAAACTAATAAAGACCTTGGCTCCTGGGATCAAAGGCTGGTGCTTCAAACCAAGGCAAATTCTCTTGAAGTCACAGATTTGGAAAAGCTCCTAAACACACAGTGGCGCAGAAGGCCAGGAAAGGTGAGCACCAGGAGAGCTGATGGGGAAGACAGACCCATCCCCACCCCCCTTCACCTTCACCTGGACCGTGGGCACGCTCCCCTCCTGTTTCCACCATCCAGATCCGGAAGGAATCACGGGCTCTTTGCCGGCTGCTGTCGGCTGGGTCTTACTGTTCCCATCCTCCTCGTAAAGCCTCTGTGTTTTGGCTCCCAAGGTCAGAGTAAAACGTCCTGGGTTGTTTGATGATTGATGACTAATTTGAGGTGAAAAGTCCTGAATAAGGAGTTTTCCACCCAAGAACCTAAATTCCCCGCTCTGGCACTACGTCTCTTAGAAGGAGTCCGTTCAAAAACTGGATTTCGGGATGAAYCGACCGAGCAAGAGGAAAATGCCCTGCCAGCTGAATATTGAATTGTTGTATCTGTGAAAGCAGTAAAAGACTAGGAGGGGGCAGGCAACGARGGAGGAACAGAAATATTCCGGGATGGCTGGGAAATGCACCATTTTTTATTTATCGACTCTGTTTACTTTAAAACACGTCCAACTGGAACGCTAGGTGCAGACACAAAAATTAAAATAGAAAACATCCTGGGCCAGCCTCTCGGAGGATGCAACTTGGCATGGGAGTTCCCATGGCTTCCAGCACAGCCTGCTGCCCTCGCGCCAGCTGCACTCTCGGGGAAGTCGAATGAAGTCGAATAAAGTCGACTCCACCACGGATTTTGYGAGGAGAGGGARGGAGGGAGAGASGGATGAGGTCTCTCTGCGCGGGGCACGGCGGGGCTGAAGGAGAGCAGGAGGGAAGGGGAAGCCAAGGCGGGTCAAGGAGCACAGGTGGGCTCCAGATCCGAGTCGTGCCACGGCTCGCTGCCGATCCTGGGTGGTCCGAAGGTGTAGCCCCACCGAGGGCTCRTTGCTGTAAACCCAGCCCTGGCCTCCTGGACTCGCCACGGACCCGAGGGAAGCGAGTTCAAGTGGGGTCAGCAGGAAGAATACGCTCGTTGAGTGGTAACAATGCGCACAAATTACCAACAGATCGTGAACGCCGGCTCCGGTCTGCGAAAACGCTGGAAACGTGGGAAAAAATGTACAGCTAAACTTCATCCGCACCAAAGGGGGTGTTGAGGACTTGCTAAAAGACTGTGTGATGCTCGTTGTGTGTTATTTATACGATGCTGATAGGAACAATCCCGTGTTGCCTCGCTGCATGGATTGATCCCTTGTTGGAGGGTCAGAATGGCTGGACAAGGCTGTGATGGGGCTCTGTGGGGCACCAAAAATGCCTTCAAATCCACGGCAGATGGGAGTGACTGCAAATGGCCAGATTTGCAACTAAAAATATGTTTTCCCTCTCCTCAACAGGCAGGAGTCTCTGGGGAGACTGGAGGTGCAGAAAGACCTTTTTTTTCTGCGGGAGCCTGGACTGGAAATCACGGTTTAGTCCCATCTGGGCATTTCCCTCGATTTATAAATAATTTCCTTTCTCCTAGCAAATACTTCATGCTTGCTGTGGGGTGCTGAAGAGCTTTTTC
Source organism: Amblyornis subalaris (assembly GCA_018881555.1). Lineage (NCBI taxonomy): Eukaryota > Metazoa > Chordata > Aves > Passeriformes > Ptilonorhynchidae > Amblyornis > Amblyornis subalaris. The sequence goes on along the minus strand of JACAXG010000036.1, from coordinate 4,083,390 downwards.
CCAGTGAATATATGGACTTTTCAGGGTTATGCACAATTCCATAGGTGCAAGATTGTGAAGAACAGACACCCAAATATTCCTTTCCCAACTGAAGCCCCCACAGTTTTAAGGTAGGAAAAGCAGCACAAAACCATTTAAAACTGAAAAAATACCTAAGAAATATTTACTTAAAAAAACCTCAAATGAAATTACAGTCAACGCACATTTGATCAATTTTTCCCTTTTAACACACCTTTATTAGCTGAAGATAAGAGCCAGGCTTGCAATAATACTGTCACAGAAACATGCCCCAATGAACTCTCTCTGAGATAACATCTCCAATAATCCTTCCACTGTTAAACAAACAGCCAGAAAGGAAAACAAGAACAGATCCAAATATTCATTTCCCCCTAGCAGTTGTGTTTTTGGGAGTGGAATGGTTCTGGATGGAGGATCCTACATATGTTTTAGTTAATGGGTCGTGATAGGAGTGAAAACCTTCCCAAAGAGGAATTTAAAGAAGAGAGCTCAAAGAAGAGACTTTCGTGTCGTAATTTATGGGCTGAGTGCTTGCCTAAGGAATGCAAATAATYCCTAACAGACATGGCTGCCATGGACATCCATGGGATCAGGCACTGCACGAGGGGAGCTGGCTTTGGGCTGCCAGGAGAGATGAGAGAAACGTGGCAGCATCTGGTAGTGCCTTTAAGGAAACCATTAGCTGAGGAAGCGACTCACATTTCTCTRATTTTATTAGTATTGGCCAAATCTGGGACTTCTCACCTAGACTTTAATTGGCCAAAAATGTCTCTTGAAGTGGGTTGGAATTCGCCTGGGTTAGGGGCTCCGTACCAGCTGCAAAAGGTCTTTAGGACTAAACCCCACTGCCCTTTCTTGTACCAGATGCTCTGATTMAGTGTCAAGAAGCCCCCACAAGGCAGTTCATAGCCAAGTGCAGGAGCTCAAAGCTGAACAAGCACTGTGGCTGACAGGGAACAATATTTTCCCTCACATCTGACCCACCATTAGAGAGAGAAAAGAAGACAGAACCATACTCAAAAATGTGAAGCACAAGCGAAAATTTAGATGGAGACATCTCTGGGTCTGCCAACGTCATTAAGAGCACATCTTTTGCTGTTTCATCTCCATTTCTACCATTTTATAGAATTATAATCTAGAGCTGGTTCTGAGTCAAGCTTACATCCATTTCTGATGGAGCCAAAGTCTCAGCCATCTCTTGAAGAAGGATGCTGAAGTGAGGACTGTCACATGTTTGTAAATGAAAAATCGACGTATGAAGATAAACAGCAATTCAAAAGTGAGGAAAACTCATCAAGGAATGTCTACCAAAGAGAAAACTCGACAAAACCCAGAGAAAAGACTGGAAATCAACAAACTTTTCTTCTTCCTTCACTGGAAGCAGCTGTAGTTTGRTGTCCTCCTGGAAGCCACTCTCATYYRAGATTTGGGGGCTATGGAAAATGATCAATAATGAATCCAAATTAATGAAATTTGGAAAAGAAAGGGTATGGATGCTTTTTGGACATGCAACGGACTTTTTAAAAGACCTTTAAAATAATGATGGGCACAGTCTCAGCTCTCAGACTTATTCCACTTCTGTGCTTGCCCTAAACATGTCTTTGATGGCTTAGAGATCAGAATCATTTATCCCCTCTCCAGTTTTTTCATTTCCCTATAGATTCTTGTTATGAAAACACCCATGCATGTGTTTTGATTTAAAGAGCTAAAATGCTGGTTAACATTGGTTGTTTTAAATGGTTGAGGCTTGTTTAACTACATGGAACTTTCCTTTTCTACRGAAAATCGTAGGAAATTAATAAAATGTTCTTACCTTGGGCTGTCTAAGCTTATATACATTGAGATTTGGGTGGTGGTCATGTATGAGTGTGTAGGCACATATGTATATATGCACGTATGGATGCATGCATGTGTGTGTGTGGGAATGGAGAAGAACCTTGGACACACTGGGAATTTCCTAGCAGCACAAGTGATGGGCCGTTTTTCTTAACAGTTTTATTGGGATTTTTTTTTTTTTTTTTGCTAAGGTGTGAAAATTGGCAGCTCGCTGCGTTTTCTGACAGACTGCTGAAGATTGGCTAATTAGAAATCAAGTCCAATTCCAAGTCAAACAAGCTGAGGCCACTAAATCTTCATGGGATGTTTGTCTGAAACGTTTCAGTGAGCGCTAACGTTCTCAGAAAGAACAATATTGTCAATCCGTGTTCACAGGTCCAATRCAGCACTCGCTATAAAGCAAAAATAGTATAAAATTTGCTTTCTGTGAGTGATCAATCTTCACGCTCCTTCCAGGCAGGAAATAGAGCCCAAACCATACGATTTGTTTGTTATTTATGTAAGGGAGAACACCGACTTAAGTGCAGAGCTGGCTTTTTAGCGAGGGTTTGATGGTTTATTCGGCTTCCCAGCTGGGGCGATTAACGTTAAAGGATTTCCCAAAGGCCCCARAATTCGGTGATGCACCAGCCCCTGTAGAAGCCCCCCATCCTCCTCCCCTTGTCATTCAACGAGTTCCTCTGCGTTCTAACAAGCGCCACGCCGGGGAGGCTGAGGACAGAATTTTGGCCTCGTTTCCCCAAGCTTATTAATTTCAAAGTGCTCTTTTACTAAATACACACCGCGGGCTTCGTGAATCCACACTCTGGCCCCAGAGACCTGGTAGACAGTGAAATAATTTTCCCCAAAGACRCGATGGAAGCTCCATAACTCAAATCAGGCAGAATTGGGTCTGACAAAGCCCGGGCGAGCACGTTGGTGTGAACAGAGTTCCTCTGGCAGACGGAGTCAGAGCAGAGGACTCAATGTGCTCTCGTGCACCATTACTCACCCTGTGGTCTGTGAACCACTGGTGGTCCATGAGGCATCAGAACGTGGCCCAGSAGATGAGAGAAATGTCTTTGTTGTGTTTTTGTTTTTAATAAAAAGGCACATTCCGAAACAAAAACAAATGAAAGGGGAGAAAATGTACACCCAGAGCACTTAAAACTTATCCTCGTTTTCATTTGGTTATAAGGGAAAGGCCTCACAGCAGCACCACACAGGAGGGCCCTTGGATTTTACATCCTGCAAAAGTGAGGCTGTCCATGGATTTAAGGATCATAGAATGGCTTGGGTTGGAAGGGACCTTAAAGATCACTTCATTTCAAACCCCTGCCATGGTTTCGTCCTACTGTTTTGAGGACTGATTAAACCATCCAAACCATCTGCAGGTGCCTGAGATGCTGCTGGAACGTCTCTTCCAATCCTGCTGCCTGAATCTCCCATCCAACACAGTCCTTCACACAATGAATGCTGCTGGTTGAAAGGTTCGTGGTGAAATTCTGGATTCGGTGGGCAAGGGATGGGCACCAGGAAAGGTGAGATTATTGTGAAAGACAGCTTTGATAATTTGCATTTTCTTACAGACAAAATAATAATTTCACCGATTGTGACAGAACCTGGATTCACAATCACATCACAGAGGGGGTTATCCCAAGTATTTTAAGGATGAAAGAAGGCTGTGGGTGAAAGCAATTCTTTGTCTCTKAAATCAGCTATTTTTATTCCGCGTTGAGGCTGAACCCACAGAGAAAGAAACATCCTTTTTTCCCCCCTGTGAACAGTTAGCCAGAATAATGGGAATATCACCCATTGTCTCACACCAGAACTGTTGGATTCCTTAGGCTTTGTGCATCAGCATGATTTGAAAATGATTGTAAAGTGTCTGGGATTTCATGGCCACCACGGGGCCATGCTGAGGTGGCCTCGGAGGCAATCCACATTCCCGAGATGTGTGGTCTGTACCATGCAGGCTTGGGAATGCTCTTCGTGGTCCAAACTTTATCCTTGAGCCTGTTTTATTTATCCTGACCATTTAAACCACTATCTCCTTTCGAGCATGGCCATTTTTTATAGATTGTGGAGATCATTATTTGCACTCTCCCTTTCGTCTTTAGCTGTTTTTCTTATATACATATGAAGTGCTTTGGATCCAGCAGAGTTCATAGAGTACAAAGACTTGGGCTGGGAAAAAAATATTTGCATTTCGCTCGTATTCAAGAGAAAGGTCAATAAAATAAAGCAAGATGAGAAATCATGGGGTGAAATGTTGGCCCCACCATAGTCAACGGGAGCCTTGCCACAGGCTTTAGTGGTGGCCAGAATTTCACCCGCGTTGCCTCAGACATGGTGAATGACTCCTTTTTGCCCACATATTTCAAGCCTTAGGAGGCAAATGGAACAGAAATAAATCAATATCCCACCAGAAATGCAGATTTCACCTTGTCCTCTCTGTTTCTGAACCCGTAAAACATAAATTCTGGGCAAACTTTGATCTCCGTGTTCGACGCCGATTTTTGTTATTCCTCCGTTTTTCAGGAAGGCTGACTTTACCGAGGCTGCCTGGATGGGCTCTATAGGTGGAACAACCTGAAATGCACAGCATTCTTAGAAGATGAAAGCATCCCTCTTATAGATCCAGGACTGGACAGGCTGTCTGCTCCACACAGTAACAAAGCCTGAAACCAGATTGGCCTGGTGCCTGATACAACACTCCGTGCTTCCCTGTGGCTTTTTACTCCCGGGGAGAGAGAGCAAAGGAATCAGCGGGGAGACCAGTGGAAGTCATGGTTTGACAACATCAAAGAGCAGCTTGGACYTTATCCTTATAGAGAGAAAAAGGTTGCCAGGATCCCATGAGTTGGCTGACTAATAAGTGAAGTGCTGCCAGCGCTCCGATTCGGGACGACTTGGGGTGACCCGGTGAGTGATGGCCACTGCCAGAGGAAGAAGTTAACAGAGAAAAGYGGGGAGATAAAGAAAAATAACCAAGCAGATACAGGAATTGGGAATGCATAGGAGCACAGGSGGAGTCTCCTCTCGAATCAGAACCGTCTGTGCAAGTAGTGAGGTCAACAGCGACTCCTGAGAAGGCATTTGCAGCCTTCGCTGCAGCTTCTGTCCTCTGACAGGGACACACCGGGGTGTGGTGCCATTTGTCTTGTCCACACCGGTCAGGATAACGGACAGCACCGGGGGAAGGAGCGAAACACATCATTCATAAACCAGGATGGCCAGATGTACATTTGCACTGGGGTCTCACACAGCCCGGGGGTCAGCCCCTGCTCGTTATTATAAATGATCTTGGTGTTCCTTTATGGAGTCCCCAGCGAGGGCTGAGTGACTCGACTTGCAGGGCTGTGTGACAGAGAGCAATGACAGCGTGGGACAGCCCAGGGCACCCTGCTATGGACAAGGGGGAAGGGACAGGCAGTTCCCTTGGGGAAACAAAAGGTATGGTGACTGCTTTTTGGGTGAAGAATTGCTCACCGTGCATAGAAAATGTTTTCTAGTCCTCCAAAGTTTGAATAATCCATAAAATGGTTGAAAAGTATTTTAATCTTGAAGTTCATTTTCCAAAATGAGATGCCCAGAGGGATGTGATGAGCAGGGTGGCTCCCAGCCTGCTGTAAATCATTTCTCCTTCTGCTATAGAACCATGGAATCACTAAGGCTGGAAAAGACCTCCAAGATGATCCAGTCCGACCTTAGAGCAGTCACCACCTTGCCAACTCAGCCACAACACTCTGTGCCGTGTCTACCCATTTTTTGAACACTTCCAGGGATGGTGACTCCACCACTTCCCTGGGGAGTCTGCTCTGTTTGCTCTGTGGCTCCTGAATTTCAGCTCACGCCCAATGACATTGCCAGGCCTTGTTTTCTCCGAGCACAGCAATAAACTCAGCACCTAAGAAAGAGGAATAATTTTGGCCACAGCTGCACCTGAGGCAGCTGGGCCTTGTCTTTAGCTGGACCATTGGGTGACCAAAGCAATGGGGAGCGAGAGCTGCTTCCAGCTTCCCTGGATTTCTGGCAAATCACCTCCCTGTGTTTCCATACCTCGAATTTTTGCCTTAGCTGTTTACGTTGTCAGCTCTTCAGAGGGTTTTGTACAGCACCTTCTGCAACAGGACCCTGATCTCTGCTAAAGCCTCTGAGCACCACAGGAACACAAATAGTACGAGAGCATTTATCAAAACTTACAAAGGCAACTCTCTGTGCTTTGATTTAAGGCATGTAAAACGAGTCTTGGAAAACATTTCTCCAAAGGAGAGGAGGATTCATTAACACTTGTCCAGCCCACGGCGACCATGGGTGGTGCTGGGAGCCCTCAGCACCCCCTGACTTGCCAGCAGGATTTGCTTTCACCAACAGGGGTGCAGACAGGCACTGGATCTCACAGGGCACCACGGGTACAAAAGCATCTCCTTACTTTCACTGGGTTTGCCTTTCTGCACAAAAAAAAAATTTGAAAATAAAGGGGCACAAAATGATGACGTGTTTAAAGAGGTGAGGAAGGGATAGTTTAGCATCCTCGAGGCTTAAAGTGCTTGTGGCTAAACTTATTGGATTAAAAACCCGCTGCATATTTGATTAAAAACCACCTTTGAAATTGAAATCAATGATTCTCCTCAGGGGCTGCCCATGAGGGTTCAGCTCTGTCTCCTGATTTATCCACCACGGGTCCAGAGGGAGCCTCACTGATCCATGGGGATATCAGGTGTCCTGTCAGCTCCTGAGAGCCGAGTTCCCAAACCCCATTTGTTCCGAGTTCATCTGCCTTCCTCAACGAAAGACTCAAAGTTACAGAATCCTGGCATCCCAGAATGGTTTGAGTTGGAAAGGACCTTAAAGCTCACCTGCCATGGGCTGGGACACCTTCCACTATCCCAGGTTGCTCCAAGCCCCATCCAGCCTGGCCTTGGACACTTCCAGGGATGGGACATCACAGCCTCACCTGTGCCAGGGCCTCCCCACCCTCACAGGGAAGAATTCCTCCCCAATATCCCATCTAAATCCACCCTCTTTCGTCTTGAAGCTGAGTTGGAGCTCATTGTCTMAGCTGGTTCAAATTGCAGAGCACAAGAAGGGAGAATGGTTTTCCAGCTTTTAAGCCGGGATAATTTGCTTGCTTTATTTTTATTTTATTTTATTGTAAAAACGGTTTAAATCAATCAATCAAGTCACTCCAGAGTTATAGAGCTGCAATAAATCCTGGTCTGTTTGGACTCAATTTCCGATTAATTTTTGTGCCAAGCACCCTAATAAAAATGGATTAATTTAAAGCTATGTGGAGAAAATATATATATAGAATTTTACAGCAGCTATTTCTTTAGCTGGACTATGCTTTTCTTGTAGGCATGTTTGAATCATTAGAATGGCAATAAAAAGAACTGGTAATTACATTGCCTGTAAAAAGTCATTAGACAGGGATGGAAATTTATAAAACCCCACAATTAATGGTAGATGAGTCCACACACACAGATGTGCTTGAGAAAATATTAATATAGAGGATAATACGGGATATGGGCAAGCAAGGAGACTGCCCTGAGGTTTAAATGAGTTATCTTCTAGGTTTGTGGGTTCTGCAGTCTTGAGCCACCTCACACATTCCTTAAAAATTAAATTCTCGCTGTACCATTGCCAGGCACATCCCTGCAGCAGATTCCTGGGCCAGGAGGAACGTGGGGTGCATGGGGGCGGAAAAACGGTGCCCCATTCAAGCRTGAGGAGCACTACAGCTGCAAAACCTGCTGGGATGGGAATGCCCACATCCACAGCAGATCCTAAAAGTTGGATAGAGGAGCCAGAAATAGGAGGGGCTATGCCACTTCTGTAGCCAGACATGAAAACAACCTGTCCTAATTTCCCAAATGAACTTTGTATATAACAATGAATGCCACTGGGTCGAATCAGGGACAGCAAATAAACACTCCTGGCTTGGGAGAATCTGCAGGGACCCAGGAGAGTTTTTCCCTGGGAGTATTTACGAACCCCAGTGTGGCAGCTGCTGCCCAGATGGGCAAAAACCACCCCTTGGATAATCCAGGAGCAAACACCGCCTGATCCGGGCTTTTGTAGCCTCAGGGAAATGRTTTCTGCGCAGTGATGCTGCAGCAGGACCTTGGGAAGCCTCAGTTCCTGCCCYGCCACAGGGAGCTGCTGGAATCCTGCGTGTGCAGGTGATGGGAAGCCTGGAGCAGGCCTGGAGAGGAAGGTGGGAGTGAAGCCACGGGTCTTGGGRAAGAAGGATCAGTGTCATCTCCTTTTAAACACTCAGCTTCCAMCTCTCCAGGGAAACAGGCTCAGGAAAGATAGGGATATATATTTCAAGGAAATAGAGGTGGGATCCTGTCACCTCCGGGTTACACCACACAGAGGTGGTCCGGGCTGGGCTCAAGGAATACGTGGGAAACAGAAAGCAAAGGCCAGGGGAGAAAATCATCCCCTCTTTCACTCAACCATCCCAGCACAAAAGGATTATTCTTAAACTCCTGCTTCAAAAGCATCGTCAATCCTTGAGGTCAGTTATTACATTTTAAAAGGAGCAGCAGCAGATGCTCAAAAGTTGAACAGGGAGATCGTTTACATGCTCGATTCAAAGAAAATGTAACCAAAAAAAAAAAATCAAACTCCAAGAAAAATAATCTCAAACCAGTGAGATTTTCTTGCCAAATTCACTCAAAGGATGTTTTTTCCCCCTCCTATCAGCTGCTCTTGTATCCAAGGACAATGTTCTCTTCCCCTGTTCAGAAAAGCTTCGGGCTGACATTTGTTTATAATATCTTATTAGAATTTACTCAAATATTTTCAGCATAAGACCCACGGCGTCAACTYCTCTTTCCTCACTGAAGCAATAAGCAGCCACCAAGGCTCAACGCGTTGGGCTTCCTGTTTACATCCCCAGATGGCAAATTCATGCGTGCTCGTTCCTCCCGTGCATTAATCTCTCCTTTTCCCACATAATCTGCAAACGAAGCCCAGATGGAAAGAATTAGCTGGAAATCTCCCCCTCCTCCTGCCCACCCTCCCCAAAAAACTGCTGGGAGAGGGGCTTTGGTAGCACTGATTACACTGCAAAGTTGTTCAGTGATTCCTTAAGTCTATCGGAATCTCCTGATAGAAATATAGGATTATAGTGCTGGGGTAATACAGCATGTGATGTATTATGGTTCCTATGTTATTGCTCTGCTCACAAGGCCAGGGATATTAAAAAGAAGCCCTTGAAAATGTATAAAGCAAGTAGGTAGAGACTCACAGGCACTAATCCCAGCTCAGTGAATCCAGGGAAGAGACTTCCAAACAACAGACATGGGATTAAACCTCTCGAAGCCTTACAAAGCTCAGCTTGGTGTAGATTGTAAAATCTTACACTGTTGATATGTTTTTGAGAGTGGCCTGGCTGGATATGAGATTATGCTCTATATTCCCTATTTTTTGAGGGAAAAACTTGCCATGAGGTGCCTGTGATGCCTTTYGTAGGCAGTGGCTGTGAAAGCTTTGGATGGCTGTTCCTTGTGGTACCTCGGCCAGGTGACAGACATCCCATCAGTGTCACCAGCTGTGCTTCAATCCCGCTGGAATTTAGGGAATTTACRGAACTAAAATCACTGATGGATGTCTTCCTCACAAAACTGGGAAGTGGAGGAATTGCAACGTGAGCCGTGCCCCAAGAACACGGAGCAGGAAGAGCCATGTCCAGCCCCCTCTCCTGCACCCCAAAGTTCTTGTGCCTCTTAGGACACACCTGCCTTAATAAAAATATTCACCACTTTCCAGGCTTCAGACACACGCCTGGATCTCTTAAGACAAGGGAAAACGGCCTCAGGTTGGATATTAGGAAAAATTTTGTCACTGAAAGAGTGGTTAAGCGTTGGAACGCGCTCCCCAGGGAAGTGTTGGAGTCACCCATGGGAAAAACTCGTCAAAGGGAATTAACGAACTGGTCCAGCGACACCTTCATCCTGTTCCAGTGAAAGCCAAACCACAGATACMTCATTTTAATCCCCAATTATTACATTGCTCAAAGGAGTTGACTGCGCTGGGGAGCTCTGAAACATTTCAGACTCGATGCCAAGGATTTATCCGAAGCCCTGCCTGCTGCCACAYGCCCTGAACTGCTCGTGAACCTTCCCAAATCCCGGGTCACACAGCAGCAGCTCCGAGTTTGAATCCCAAGTGGAAGAAATCCGTGTGCCAGGCGTGGAGCTGAAGGGAATACAAGCCAAGAAGCCACCCAAAAAGGTGTGGTTTGGGTTTATCCCACCGTATTCACCTGGAGGAAGGGCCTCTTCCTGCAGAAGTTGGGAAATTCCATGGAAAAGTGACTCTTTAATGAATAGGAAAAGCTGAAAGATCAGTATTAATTGTCATGAAAATGACACCACTTTTTAAAGTTTTTATATATGGGTGATTTTGGAGTTAAATGGATATTTTGTTTTATTTTATGAGTATTGTAATAGTCAGAAATGTTATTGTTCTGTTTGAGTGCAAGTGGTTTATGTCAAAACAATTTTTTACCTTGAGAAACACCCCACTCAGGGAGGAAACAGAGGAATCCCTGTGGGCAAAGAGGAAAACAGATCTGAACTGAAAACCAAATGAAAAACCAGAAGAGAAATGAGAAAATGAAAATTATCCAAAATATAGACATAAAACCAATTTAACAACGATCAGTGAACTTTAATGTTAAAAAAGTGGAGAAATAGCTAGAAAATCAAAAGGTTTGCAAGAACATTTGCAATAAAAATCCTCATCTCTCCCCCACTAAACATCCAGGTAGGACCCAGTGGAGGGTTCGTTATTTCCCATCCACAAATGCTCTGGAAAAAAAGAATAATAAAAAAAAAGAGTTACACAGCTTTAGTCTGAGCAGTTAATTGTTCAAGGAAGCAGAGTTTCCTCCAAGGCTGATAAATCCCACAGGCTATTTCAAACAACTGAGCAGTAAATCACAGAGAAGTGCTGGTACATTATACAAGGAAATCAAAGTGATTTGCAGAACCCTAAATGTTTCTTCATTACCCTTAATCCTCCACCATTAAAGTAACGAGGAGCTCTGATAAGGTTTTCAGACAGTGACAAGGGAAGGGGAAAATTATGGGCGTTTTTATTTCGAGCATTTTCTCTTAGTGCTTTTGGTTTAAAATATAATGAAATATTGTAAATACTTTTACGAGGTTGTAATAAAAAACCCTAACGAACCTAAAACTGTGAGCTTTGTTAAAAGTTGAGAGCAGGACCGAGCCATGCTGCTGCCTTGGATTTAAAAAAAAAAAAAAAASAATATTTTTTATCTTAGTCTGATCATGGCATAGGGAAGGGACATGTGGAAGGGACACCTTCCGTTATCCCAGGTTGCTCCAAGCCACATCCAACCTGGCCTTGGACACTTCCAGGGATGGGGCAGCCACAGCTCCTCTGGGCAACCTATGCCAGGGCCTCACCATCCTCACAGGGAAGATTTCCTTCCCAATATCCCATCTATCCCTGCCCTCTGGCAGTGGGAAGCCATTCCCCTTTTTCCTGTCACTCCGTGCCCTTGTCCAAAGTCGCTCTCCAGCCTATTTTGTCTGCTGACACATACAGAGGCATGCAGGGAAATTCAGAGCATCAGGCATGACTCCACTTTCCTTTTCTCATGAAACTGCATGCTTCACTGTCTGGTTTATTTTGGGATTTAACAGCTCCTTGGAGATTTTCACAGAGCAGACGATTTTCTGCATTGGCAGGGGCTGCCCAGGGTGCAGTCCCCATCCCTGGAGGTGTCCAAGGAAGGCCTGGACGTGGCACTCAGTGCTCTGGGCTGGTTAACAAGGTGGGGACCGGTCACTGGTGGGACTTGATGATCTTGGAGCTCTTTTCCAACCTCTGCAATCCCGGGATTCTGTGTGGTGAGGCCTGAGCATCTCCTGCACGCGCGGCAAGGGGGCACCTCGGACGAACCCTTATCACTTCTCACCAGCAGCAAAAGCTGCCTGGGCAGCCCTTTACCCGGATAGTTCCTACAACATCCCACTTCCCAAGGTGGGGAACGCTGCCTGAATTCCTCGGAGCTGGATTCGAAGGACCACGTGCTGCTGGGGGGGGGTGGCTGCGAGTGCAGCCGCTGGACACAGCCCCGTGCAGCAGCCACAGCACGGCCATAACTCACTGCTACTACTGAGCTTTCTGCTATTTATTTACTGAGTTCAGCCAACAGACTTCCAAGTGATTTAGACGTCCCTCCAGATAAAAACAGCGCAGTAGTCAGGGGGTTTTTCGCAAATCCAGCGTTGCATCAGCAAGGGAAAGGGAGCGGGCGGGAGGGCAGAGAGGGGGAAACGGTTTGGGTGCACATGGGCACGCTTTAGTCTTTCTGCTGAGCACTGCCAGCAAAGGCCAGGAGGTTTTGCTGCTCCTCAGGCATGTCTTTGGTTGGGTTTTAGCATGGAAAAACAGATAATGTAGGTATGAAGGGACAGAGGAGCACGCTGGTGGAATGGTGACAGCTCTCCGAGGTGCCAAGTGAAAAGAGAAGTCATAAATGAGAAGAATCAAAACAAGRGAGGCTCTGGGGAGAGGGAAAAAAAAATCAATTACTAAAGGGAATAAAAAGATCACTGTCAGAGGATGACAGGAATTCCTAATAGAAGGGATTTAGCAGTAAAGGACAGATTCCTTTTTCTTTTACTTAAAGGCAAAATATACGTTAACCCTGCTGAGCATTTTTGAACTTTGAACTCTCTGACCTTTAAAGCCTCCAAAATAAGTCCTGGCCAACTCTGGAGACACAGCAACAAACAGCAGCAGAGCTGGTCCCTCGGGTGCCTTTGGTCACACAGCCATGGCATCGTTTGGCTGCATCCAGTGGTGGCAGAAGCTCCTGGGGACAGACAGACAGACAGACAGACAGACAGACAGACAGTGACCAAACCCTGCTCCCATGCCCCAGCCTCCAACCAGAATGTGGAGGTGCAAAAATCCCGCTGGATTTTCACAGGGTTATCCTGGCATTACGGCAGGGGTGATGGAATTAGGCCGGGCAAGCAGTGTGTGCTTTACAACAGACACCAGAAAAGTCACATTTTGCCCCARTTTGCAATTTTGGTTTCCCCTCCAGTTTGCCCCAGTGAGGTTACGACACTGCACTAATAGCAGAGGAATTTATGCTGAGATATAAAACACCCAGAGCCATTTTACGTCAGAGAAACCTTTAAATCCTGCCCAGTTGAAAGTAAAGCTGTTCACAGTCATTCCACAAGCAACTCTGGGCTCAGAGGAATAAAAATGTCACCCCAATTTTGCAAGTTGCTGGGAGCAGAGGAGACCAGAAGCAGTGGTTTGAAGTTAGATTATTATTTTCCAGGCAGGATGAGCTGGAGATGTTTAATAAACAGATGGAGACATCTCTGCCTCAGCATCCCAAGAATGACGACAGAGATCGTCTTTGAGCCTTAATCTTTGCCAAAGACTCAGGACAAGGAGATGGAAGAGAGGAAATCCCACAGAGCAAAGCCCTCACCTCTTCTGCACTGATTTTGGTGGAGCATTTTTGCAGGGAGAAAGGAATTCTGTGTTCACAACATCTCCTGAGCTTCACTGCTCCTCCCTACCTGTCCTGTGGCCTCATCCAGTATAAAATAGTGCCATCTACTGATGTGCTTCAGCAGCTTCTAGGCACTCAGAAAGCTGATTTTACTGCTCAAAACGTACTGATTTTACCTTGAAAGTTGATTTTTCTATCCTTTCATCATTGTATGAACTCTCTAACCAGGATGTGCTACTCCAATGGTACTAAAGCAGCTTCAAACTCATCCTGGAAGAAATTATCCCACTGTTAGCAGGGGATTAAACCTACTGGTGTCAATGGGAAGTCCCTAATGAAAACGCAGGGATGTTGTGCAGGCCTGAATTTTCCCCTGTGGAATGCAGGGAGGCTGAGCTGTCCTCAGCAGTGCTCCCAAGTCATGTCATTGTCGTGGGAGATGCAGTGAAATCCCTTTTGATGCGATTTAAGGSAAGAGGAAGCACCTGAAAGGAAGGACCAGAGACAAAGAGGTGCAGCTTGGGGCAGTCCTGTGAGTGGGGCCATCCGTGTCCTACACAAAGGGGGAAAAATCCTTCTTGGAGCTGCACACCTGTGGAGGGGAGGATGTGGCATCTCCTGTCAGTTCAGGCGCTTCAGAGAAAGAGGTAACATTTCCCAGACAGGGGAAAGGGAGAGTGATTCCCCTGGTTTGGAGATGTGTGGTTGGAATCTGTCAGTGTTGAAATGAACATTATTTTCTGATAACACCAAAATCGCAGGGTAAAAGTGAGATTGGCCCCAAAGGTAGAAATACTCGGAATATTTTCACATCATTCACAAATGCCAAACACAGGAGCAAAACAATGTGCCACGGCAGGCTGGGAGAGCTGGGGGTGTTCAGCCTCAAGAAGGCTCTGGAGAGACCTTAGAGCTCCTTCCAGTGCCTAAAGGGGCTCCAGGAGAGCTGGAGAGGGATTTGGGACTAAGGTCTGGAGTGACAGTACAAGGGGGAATGGCTTCCCACTGCCAGAGGGCAGGGTTAGATGGGATACYGGGAAGGAATTGTTCCCTGTGAGGGTGGGGAGGCCCTGGCACAGGTTGCCCAGAGAAGCTGTGGCTGCCTCTGGATCCCTGGAAGTGTCCAAGGCCAGACTGGACAGGGCTTGGAGCAATCTAGGATAGTGTGAGTTGTCCCTGCCCATGGCAGGGGGTGGAATGGGATGAGCTTTAAGATCCCTTCCAACCCAAACCACTCTGGGATTCTATGACTCTACACTTCTCAGGACAACCCTGATTTGGGAATATCTTCAGCCTGCAGACCTGTGGCAGTATTTCCCAGAGGGTGATGTCCCACGTCCCAAACTCGACATCTCCTGTATCTTTCCATGCTGGGAGAGGGGCTTCCCTTTCCTGCCGACACCTGGACCCCCTGCCAGGCTCCACACCTCCACCCTCCCACCCATGGAAGTGCAACAGGCTCCRGCTCCTTGTCCAGAACTCCCTGACTGACAAATGAACCCGTGCAACTTCCCATTTTCCAGCCTCCTCCAGGAAGATATGCAGGCACACGATCAGAGCCCGTTCTCCGATCCCAGCACCGGGATTTCCCCCTCTCCTGTTGTTTTTAGGACGAGGAGAAGTTGTCACAACCTTTATTTGACGAGGCAGCGCTCACTGCCCGGCCCGGCTGGGTCGCCGACCCCCCTGTAGGTAGAAAGGCTGATGATTTATGGCAGGGGAAATTCATATCAACCATAAATATCCGAATAAGTGGCCGTGGGGGAGAGAGGGCTCTGCGTGCAGCAAGCGCTAATTGCTGCTTAATGGGCAGCATCTCCAGCGCTCCSTCAAACAGGGCTTGGGGCAGGGGGTGGTGCTGGGCTGCCAGGAAGGGCTTTTCACCTGCAATGTGCCGCAGAGCTGCTGAGTGCTGCTCTCAGCTCGGTCCTGCTGCTCTGTGTCCCACGGGAGGTGATGATCTGGAATTCAACACCAAGATTCAGTGCCCACCCCCAGCCAAAAACCATGAAACGCTCAGCCAGTCCCTGGTTTTCCAGCAGCTGAGCCTTCCCTCCAGCTCCCAAGAGGGACCTCACATCCCCCAGCCTCAGCACGAGGATTGTAAAGCCTGATAAAGGCTCCTGATTTTGTCACATTTTGKGTCTCCTCCCCCCAGGAAGGCTCACAGGCGGCGTGATGCCGAGTCGGCAGAGGAGGTGGAAGGTGGGTGCTGGGATGCTGGGGGTTTCTTCCCAATCTTTCCGCACAAGATGGGAGTTCTGGAGGCTTCTTGGATCTGTGGGACCACCCTGTGTGTCCCGTGTCCAAAAAGAGCTGCTCCTCACCGGCTCRCCCATCGCTCTTTTGTTCTCAGCCCAGGAGAAACCACGCTTTGGTCAGTGCCTTATCCCAGATTTTGACCTTCCCCTCCTCTCCTGAGTCAGACTGCAAAGTCACCAAACCCCAGCGGCACTCCCACTGCAGGGGGAGATAAATGGCTCTGAGGATAGCTCTCATTTTTTCTCACAAACCCCACAGTTTTGGGTTCGCAGGGGCTCTCTCAACGCGTGGGGAGGTTTCAGCTGCAGCGCAGCCTCCGCAGAGCCCCGAGCCAAAGGGTCCCCTCGGGGTTCACCCCCAAGTAAGGTGTTAATGAGAATAAACCCCGTGGTTCTGCCTAGATGTGGGATCATTCAGGGGTTTTTCGGGATCAGCTGAGGTCTGGCAGGAAGCACTGCTCAGGTGTGAACTGTGTCTCCTGCCTTTCTGCTCGGGATCGTTGTCAGGAGAGAGTCCTGTGAGAAGTGAGTGATGAGGAGACACAAACATAGTTCAAAGGTCTGGCCATTTCCCTGTTCAGCCACGATATTTGATGGAGTGTAGCTGAAAACATTATTAAAGAACTCGACTGGTTCAGCACAACTCTTCAAAGTTCCCTGAACCAAGGGGAAAATCGSTTTCCACTGATCTTCCCTTTCCTCACTTCTGATTCATTTAAAAGCAAGAGCTGTGCAATACTTGTTATAAATCTTTTTGGACTTCAAATTTAGTCAGGAAACAGACTACAAAAATATTGTTTGGGTTACCTGTGGTACACGAGCAGTAGACGCTGACGTAATTAAATCCCAGGCAGACTGGAAAATTCCCTATTACAGGCAAAAAAAAAGGGAAAAAGAACCCTGGAGAGCAGGACATTCCCTTCAGGGCATTCACAAGGCATCAGGTTTCTTTAAGCTAATGGCCAGAACACGCTGTCACCAAGGAACAGGGCAGTTGGCGAGGCTCTTGAGGAGGGTGACAAACACTCCCTGTGCTGTAGTAGATGCTGCTTGATGGGCCACATGCCCCACAAATCCCTCGGGATGAGTACACACAAGGTGTGGGGTGTTGCTCCTCCCCATTCCACGTCTCCTTTTTTTGCTYCATCCACTCACTCCTCGCTCAACACTTGTGCTTTGAGCATCGGCACTGACAGCTCGGCGTGTTGGCTGCAGATGATTAGAAGTGTTTGGGTGTTTAAATCCTCTCAGCATCACCCAGAAGAGGTTAACCCGTCAGAACTTGAAGGGAAAATTGCTGCGTTCATCACCACGAGGTACAGAAMCGGCCCCCTCCGCAGCCACCTGGAAAAATAAATCCCAGATCCGACCTGCCCGGCACAGATCAGCATTTCCTGCAGGGATATCAGTGCCTCACACYGCACTCTGCAGCTCTGGCACACGGGGGGGGGGGGGCAGGTGCTTCCACACCTCAGTGTTGGTAATCATGGATTTAAAAGCAGCTTTTTCAACTCCTCTGGATTCAGGATGAGACGCAGAACCTCGGCAAGCTCTGACTTCTCCGAGTGTGGTGACCTCTCTAAGTTGAGGAACATTTATTTGCGCGAATGATGCGAATTTGATGCCATATTTTGGAATTGGAAGTGAACACATCACTTCTCTGCCCCTGTTCAGGTGACCACACTGGAATGACTCCAGTGCACTTGAAGATTTGCCTGTTGGAGGCAAAGCCRCCGCGAGAGCACCGAGAAGAGAAACAAATCACCCGACGAGTGCAGGTTAAACACGTCCTGTGAAACATGTCCACGTGAAAAGCCAGTTTCTGAGTTGTCTCCAGCAGCACATTCCTGGGGGCAGAGGATCCCACAAGGGGAGAGCATTGAGGTCAGCACAGGGATTGAGCTTCCTCCCGTGTGGAAATGGAGGAGGAAGAGCTGGGCTTTGTGGAGCAGGGAAAAGGATTTCATAAGACCAAAGGAGGAGAAGTGAAGCTCCAGGTGTGCTGCCTCTGAGATCCATGCAGGAGAAGGACCAGGCTCCACCACAGCTGAGTTTGCTCCCCAAAACCACTGAATTTCCTCCTCTCCATTAWGATTTTGCAGTGGGACAAACATTGTTTAACCCAGGGGGTCGGAAAACCAACCATGCCACCTTCCCCAGCCAAGACTGAGAGGTGGAGTTTCACCAAGCTGTTGCTCTTAGATGAATTCCCAAATCCACGTCTCAGCAGACCTGGAGGCTGCTTTTCCACACCCTGCCTGAATTCCCAGCACCCCCAATTCTCTCCAGCAGYTTTCCCTCAATCCTGCAATCCAGCAAATCAACCTCCTCTGCCAACCCCACCCCAACGTTGTGTGCAGCCCACACCTTGTTCTCTGCTCTGAAATAAATCTGACCCGAAGAGCTGCAGTGATAAATGAACCAGTGGATTCGTGGCACGGAGGATAATCCCTGGGAGGAGTGGGAAGGACGCAGCTTGGCAGTAAAACCCCGGGCAGTTGGCACATAAATTTGTCCCAGGCGTGGAGACGACTGGCAGGCAGCGTCAGGGGCATCCACACCTCCCATCGGGTGGAATTATTCCAGGCTGTTCCCAGTCTCGGGGTCCACAGGCATTTCAAAAACTCTGGGAGAAATCAAAGCCTGGGAGGTCTGTGGGAGCCGTTTGGGGAGGCTGTAAATTTYATTTGAAAAGGAAGGATTTAGAATTGCATCAACAGCGAACCTTTCCCTAACGAAGAGTTTTACAGCCTCAGCTTTAGCCAGTAATCAAATCCCCTTTTGCGTTACAATAATTGTGAAATTCAAAATGACATGCACATTTCAGGGAAAAATATCCACCGTCTTGGAAAACAGAGAAATGCCCTGGGGAAATCCCATTTTCGATATGGCATTCTTCCTTCTCCTTTCATTGGTTTTCCTGATATTTAAAATTTGTAAAGACTGGGAATGTTTTCTGCCAGATTCCAGCCAGCCTATGAGAACATCGTGCCATTGCAGAGGTGTGCAGGGAAGAGGGACTGGATGCTCATCAGAGAGCAATGGAASAGTTTGATTTATCCAGAAAAAAAAGGAAAATGGAGACTACCCTTTGCTCTGAAGGATATGCWGGATGATTTGTGAAAAAGTTTCTACTTAGAAGTGACACAAAACCTGTTAGGGATAGGAGTGGAGGTCAGGAGCTCCAGGAAGCAATTTAAGCAGTATTTAATAAATATATACCTAACGGAAAAATGCCTGGTGCTCAGAGACCATTTTTTTAGAGGGAAGATTTAAAAATTAAATCTGTTTTTATTCTTCCTTTATAAATTTGCAAAAAAAAACCCTCAGCCCACCTTGACACCTTTGCTGTAGGACACACTGCTCCTCTCTGCTCCAACAACARCCTCTTTGTACACGTGAGGGAAAATCCATCAGTTTTTCTGTGCTTTCTTCTCTTGGAGTGAGGAATCACAGAAAGGAACAAGAGAAATCTTTGTCATTCTGCAAGACTCTTAGCTCAGTTTCTTCACTTTTCTGCCACATCTTTGCCCTTCGGTACCTGCAGCCCCAGAGGTGCCAGTTCAGGGCTGCAGC
Source organism: Amblyornis subalaris (assembly GCA_018881555.1). Lineage (NCBI taxonomy): Eukaryota > Metazoa > Chordata > Aves > Passeriformes > Ptilonorhynchidae > Amblyornis > Amblyornis subalaris. The sequence continues at coordinate 4,064,190 of JACAXG010000036.1, read as the reverse complement.
ACCACCACTTAYAAAAACCTACATTTTTTTTAGTCTCCACAGCTCAAACAAAACCCTACAAAGCTCAGAGACCTCTTCTCCAAACACCAATTTCACTGCTTTTCCTTTCTTCTCCCCAGCCCAGGACAGCAATCTGGCTGCACTTAAAACACTTTGCTTCCCATCTTTTATCCCTTGGAAGGGACTTGAGAGGTTTATTACRCACTGTGATCTTATCAGCAGCTCCTCCAGCGCAGCCCTTGGCAGGGAATGGGGTGTCCCACAGTGGCTGGAATTGCATCCGTGCAAGGGGTCCCTTCCCACCAGGAGCAGCTAGATATAGATTTATTTTATATATTTTTAGGTATATATATGTATATGTATATATCCCATCCTTTCCAAGCAGTGTTGGCAGTTTATTTCAGCACCAAACGGTCACTGGAAGGTTTTGATGGGATATTTAAGAGGGTTTTAAACTGTTTTGCCAAATTAAGGGTGATGTTACACCACACACTGAAAGCTTTTCCAGCTAAAGGCAGTTGGGCACTCGTAGTGCTACAGCAAAAAGAAAATAATCTCCTTTTTTAGTTATCTGTGTCGTTAATTGTCGGTGGGTTGGGCAGCCCTATGTAGCAGTCACCCATGAAATAGGTTTAGTGGATGAGGAGCAATGCTGGGAAAGGAAATAAAGAAATTTGCAAGTGATCTTCTCTCAATGAGTTCAGCACTCCCAGGATCTGCTTACGTGGGGAAGGACACAATTTCATGTTTTGCAGAGCACAAATTCACCAAGATTGAACACCGCGATGAGCTAAAAAGCCAACTCGCTGCTGATTTACACCTGCCCAGGAGTTAATCCCTTGAATCCAATAAACCCACCAACAGCCTCTTGTTCTATTAAAAAACAATTTACAAAAAAAAAGGCTAAATAGATCAAATGATACACGGGAGGAGAAAATGCTCCCAAATCAAAGCTCGGGGCTACGGCCAAAAAGAGCCGGTATCGCCTGGGGGCAGATGAAAGAACATGTGAGTTCAGCATGATGTCATGGCTGTTTGTGCACTGGAATGGCCCTTTATCATCCCCCACACGCATAATGGCTCTCCAAGGCTCCCACTGGACGGATGGTCCGGCTCTGGAATAAACGTTGACAAGTTTTATATCAAACCGTTTGTCATTCCCGACTCCCGGCGCGGCCATTCGGAGCCGTGATTAATAACCTCGCAAATCTTATCTGCTGGAAAATGAGAGGAGCYGGGTTTGTTTCCTTCAGATTAGGGTTCAGGGCTTCACAACAGGAAAACAGCCCGCTGAGATCACTCCGCTTTGCGTGGCACGCATGGAAGTCCCCAAAGCGAGAAAATGGGATTTCAAAATACGCTCCGCGTTCCTATCCCAAAGCAAATAAGATACCCCAAGAGCAGCGATAACATTGATTCGTGGAGTCTGGGAGAGAGCAATTGTTTGGTATCAGGCAGAATAACTGTGAACAGAGAGATAGGCACTTGTACATTTCAATTAAAGCACTCATTGGCCGATAAGATGGACCGCGAAAAATAACAGCCGGGCTCGAGCGTCTTGGTGGTTTGTCAAAGCGGAGAGGGAACGGTTTGGGTAACGAGAGAGAGGGCAAAACGGGGCAGGAATTTGGGATTCCAGATCTGTGTTATGGCCTGGGTACAGTGCTGATATCCAGGATTGAATAAAAGGGAGAAAAAAAACAGAAAAAAACCACCCCAAATTGAAAAATCCRGCTAGCACATTTCTCCAGGCTTTTCGTGATGTCTGAAAAAGAATGTGCCGGTTTATAGRCAGCACAAGGACAAGAATTAATTAAAAAGTTATAAAGGTCTTGGAGTTGAGTAGAGCAACCAGCTGAAGACAAAAAAATTCCTCTAAAATCCACCTAAAAACACACTTAAAATCTGCACGGTATATAAAGCATTATATGGTATATAAAATATTCCTAGCACGGTTTGGGAAAAGGAGAGCTCACCCCTGACCCCAAACAGCTTCACCCTCCTCTMCCCAATTCCCCCACCACATCTTTGCACCTACACCCACAGCCACAAAGAATGAGGAAAAAAATACGGCCAGGCCTTTCCTCTGCAGAAAAAGGGCAGAGAAGAATTAAAAAGGAATTTTTCCCCTGCAAAAATCAAAGTGTGTTCAGCTGAAATATATTTGGTTTTCAGCACTCCGGCACATTGAAATTTTCCTGTGAAATCAAGCGCTGCCTGCCAAGATTTTAATTTGTTTTTGAAATGTAGCTTTTTTTGTCCCAAATTGTCCGTGGATTTTTCCTCTTAAAAGAGCTTAGAGTTATTGCAATATTAAAAAGAAAAATTACCTTGCCTTTGACTTGCACACAGTGGGCTGGAGATAAGCACTGAGGGCTGGGCACCCTCTTTAATTACATATAAAACTTTTTGTCTCACTTTAATTTTATAAATCATGCGAAGCCAGGGGGGTGAAGTAAACAGATATTTCTCCTTATGCTTTTGGTTAAGTGAGAACATCAAGGGCCACCAATAACTCATCCAAGTGAGGAAAGGATGGAACTGGAAAATGAGGCGGATCGTGGAAAAAATCGAATAATCTCTGTAGAAAAAGCAATTTATCCCTGCACTGGCAGATGGCTACAGACATGGGGATTTTGGGATAAATCTCATCTCGTAGGAGTCACCTCCTGGGGCCTGGGCCCAACCAGCGTAACACATTGCTCAGGGAAAAAAAATTGGAGTTTTTTAATCAATCAATAAAAATTCAATCAATTTCTTGTTTAGGAGTGGTGGTTTTCAACCATTGAACTCCTCCTGCCAGCCTGAGGAATGCTCAGTAAACCTCGGATTTTTCTCTGGCTGATGGACATTTTCTGCTTTGGGACAAAAAATGGTCAACAAAAAACGAGGCGGAAAARAGTCAATAAAATCGATGAATCTTGATAGGTTTTTCAGATTAAAAAACCTCCCACATTCCAAATAATTTACAGTCAACAATAAATATAAAGCAATGAAATTTAGTGCTGCTGGTTTAATTCTTCCACCTGTAGCATCCATACTGTCTGACAAGTTAAAATATTAAGAAGAAACAAACCCAATGTGAATAGAAATGATTTTTCACCGCCAAACACCACCCCAGAATACAAAGATCCCAACAAAATATTCATTGAGGACAAGGCCAAGTGAGAAAGCGGGTAAATAATATTTAAGTTCTTATTTGTTTGATCATCACTATAGGAGCAGAATCCACCTTTGTGTCACCATGGAACACATATTAATAATGTAATCTATAATAATAATGTGGTATACAGTAATAATATCATATATAATAGTGAATAATAATTGGTAAATAAATAGACTCTTAAAACAAACATGTCACATGAAGGAAGCAAATGTGTTTGTCCACGAGAGGTCTCTAGAGCCCTGATAATCACAGGATATTTCCATGTATTCCACTGCTCCTGCTCTGAAATGAGACAGAGGTTTGGATGTTCATGTCCCCTCACCAACTCACTGGGATCTCCACGTGTTTCCCCTCTGGATCTGGAACATTTTGCCCTTCCTCAGCCAGCAGGAGGAGGAGGATGGATGTGGGCAAATGTCTCCAGGTCACAAAAACATCTCCCTTAACTCATGGCTACAACAGCAGCTCCTGCAAAGAGCAGCCTTAATGATTCTGGGATTCCGGGATTCTATTGCTTGTTTATCCCAGRGGGAAAAGGAATTCTCCCCTGTGAAAACACCTTATCCAGTACCAAACAGTCAGTCCATTGTATAATTAACACAAATGTATAATTAACAGTATTTCTGCTTTAGTCAGTCACTGACCAGGAAGCAGAAGAGCTGCCAAATGTTTACGGCACAAACACTTTTATATGTAAATCCCATTGCAAGAAATCTTCACAAAACAAAGATAGCCTGAAAGTGTTTATAGCTGATAATGGACGTATTTGGAGAAAGCTTTGGAGAATCTATTCTCACAATTTCACAGGTTTATGTTTCTTTCTGCTTGTCTAAAGAATAAATTGCAAATTGTGGGCCAGTCCCATCATTTACTTCTCACAGGATATTATTTCTTCAGTCTCAGTAAGTGAACTTCTGAGTCCAAGTAAGATTCAATCCAGTCTCTGCATGTCATTCCCTCAAAACAGATCTCCTTGCYGAAGAGCTGGAGCATTCTCAGACCTGGTGATTCCTCTTACCACCCTGTGACCAAAGACTAAAGCAGAAGGCACATTTTAAACAGCTCACTTAAAGAAAAAACTGGGTTTTATTTTCAGAACTCTTCATTTCCCTGTGTGGGTCACAGTGACTGGGAATCGCAGAGGGAACGAATGGAGAACCTGAAGGGAAGACAAAAGCTGGGACATGCTGGATTAATGCTGGTTTTAACACTTCTGGAAAATCCCAGGAACCATTTTTGGCTTGGCCAGCCGTGGTGGCTGTTGGGTCTCATCAAAGGATGTCACGAGGAGAGCAGAATTCCACTCTAGGAGCTTTAAAGAGGAATAAAATCAATCTTTACCTCTTCTAACACGCATTTCCCCAATCCCCCATCACAAGCAGGGCACAAATCTCCATGGCTAATACCTTGGCATGTTCTTCCTTGGAAATCTCCCTGCTTGCTTCCCTTACCAAAAATGGAAACGCATCCCTGAAAGATAAACAGTGCTGGGAGCAGCTCCCCCACCCAGCCCCGGGCGAGTGGGCTCCCAGAGCCCATCCCAGAGCAGACTTCCGCGGATCACGGCCCCGTGGAGCCTCCGTGGAGTCGGCAATCCCAGGGATCTTTGAACAATGAATGCCTTAAGTGTGGTTTTCAACTTCTCTTTTTTTGTTTTTTTCCTTTCCTGATTTGTGGACCATTAAAAATGTTCCAGCGGGGACACAGGATACCCTTTAGAAATATGGAGATTTCTGTGTAGCATATGTGAACTCTTCTTCCTCACTCCCCTTTCATGGAGCCCCAGGGAGCCGCTGGAAATGCCGGCCCTGGGAGATCAAACAAACTCAGGGGCTGTGAATCAGACAGGGGAAACAAATCCTGGAGACGGGGTCCTCCCGGAAACACCCTCCGGAGTCACTGGAGAAGACAAATTGGAAGCGCYGGTCCCAGGAGACCGAAAGGGGAGAGACAGCGAAACCATCCCGAATTCCTGAAGAGGGAAAGCAGCATCCTGGAGGGAGCAAGGAGGAGGACAGGGCGATGCTTTCYTCTGGGATTGCATCCCCCACGGATGCAGAGGAGTTTTCCACGGGAGGCTTTTCTGCTCCGTTTGCCCCCGAACCSGCACAAAATCACCCAGGGTCTCCTCTCCTCAGTCAGGAGGAACTAAAAAAGTGCCATAAATTGTATTTTTTCTAGGAAATATTGCTAAATAATGCTAGCAAATGGCAGTAAAGTCAGATGTCTGGTGTGAGTGAGGAAGGGTTTCAATCAAATAAACGCGGAAAAGAATCTCCACCTAATGATTTGGTATTTGTTCCTTGGGAGAGTTGGCCAAGTCCATGTRAAACGGAGTGCAGAGTCACAGCTCAACAGTGACACTGGGAAAGCCTGAGGGAGAAAGGGATGGTTAGAAATGGATCTTCATTATCCAGTTTRCACCAGTTACAGGAGAGCCTCAAGTATCAGCAGAGCTCCAGAGCATCCCAAAAGTTACAGGGAATGTTTGAAGGGCTGAAGTGAGGATCCAGCTGAAACCAAACCCCATAATCCCTTCCCACAGCAGAAACATTTGGTATTCTGGTTGTATCGGGACTGGCTTGTCCCTGGGAAACCATCGTGTTTCGGAGATCATGTGGGAATGCACACCCTGAGTCTTTTTGTGAGCATCACTCTGYGTGTTTTTGTGGAGAGCTGGACTTCCAGTGGAAGGTGTCTCATTCCATGATTCTTTTGCATCCTTTGCCAATATGTCCCTTTCTCTCCGGGACAAATGCAAAAACACGGAAATAATGTTTAAGGAACAATTCATCCACAGGTCATTAAGGTGAGGGATAACTGACCTAACCATCACACATTTCAGTGCTTTTCCATCATTTCTAGAATACCCAAATATCCAGGAACAAGGTGCTCCACTAAATACCCATTCAATGCTAACTGAGCTGATCCAGGTACCACTACAAAACCCAAAGCCTAGCAAGGATTTGCAGGAAAAACCTTGGTATTATTATCATGGCATATTCATAATGTGCATTAAAACTGAGGATTCTTCACAGTCCAACACATCCAACACCATTTTTTGCAGTGACAGTTTTAACCATTTTACTGGGGGCGATTGCACAGCATTTCCATGGTGCATCACACCCAGCCRTGTACAGCGGGTGCTGCCAGCTTTCACTTACAGGTTTGACCATGTCTGGGATTTTTTGCAGCCTTTCCCCCTTTTTTCACCTTGCCTGCTCCTTGTCCCACCCCCAAAAGTGCAAAGGCTGCTGTAGGTGTGGGCAGAGCCCACGAGAGGCTGCGAGGAACAGAGAGGGAACTCTCGGGTTAAGAGTTAAAGAATGCTGCTACAGAATCGGCCAGACAGCTTCTTCCCCAGAGTTTTCCCGTGGGTAAAACACAGATCATAGCTCTTCCTTCCCATGAAAGGCACTTTGATCTCCCTTGATGAAATGCTTCATGTATTTYGGGGGTTCAGTGTAATTGGCTGGGATGGCTCAAGGCTCTTCCCCATCCCCGAACCTTCCGCGTGTCGGTGTTTGCGCTGAGAGCCTCACACAGCACGCGGCTCCTCTGAGTGCACGACAGAGCCAGAGGAGCGTATTTATGGCTTTGGGAAAATCTCCTAAGAGAGCAGTTAAAATCCTCCTCCTGCGTCATGAAAAGCRTTTTGTGTGGCTGCTCTGCCCTGCTGGGAGTCAGACCCTGACACGGCCAGTTATGAATGGCTGCACGAGGGCTCAGCAACGTCTGGGGGGATTTATTCTCAGGTATTTGGGCTGAACATGATGTCAGCCCTYCTGTCACCACTGAGCCAGACCAGCAAAGCAGTGGTGTGGCACCACTGAGGACAGAGTGACAGGACAGCAGGACATTTCTCATCCTCGCAGATACATCTTACATCAGCATTTGGGCCAAGAAACTCTCATTTTCTCACCTCTCCGTGAATTRTGACATTTATTCACAACCATTGTTTTGATGTGGAAAGTAGGGTAAGCAAGGCTATATCTGCAAAGTCACTTATTTTGTTAATCTAATAGAGGAAGGAAAACATTCCTGGCATTATGGTTTTATCAGCTTATAAACATGTGGTAGCAGCCTACATGCCTTAGAATAACAGCAGGAACAAGAGTGGGAAAGGAAACGCTGGGATCTGGATGCTTTAGTAGAGACAACCAGCAGCACAGCACATTGTGTAAGCTCAGAGCTTTTCCCCCTCCTCACCTCTGCAAAACACTATTAAATATTCTTAAACTTGGTAATTAATTTTTTTTTCATTCTTTATCAGCCGATTATCCAGCCCTCACTCAAAGGGCATTTAGGAGCGACAGCAAAAGCAACAAACAGTGGAATTTCCTGCGCTTCATCCAAAAGGGAGGTTTGAAGGTTAAAAAAGGTTCATCAAAAGGCATCAAGTGTGCCTAATTGTTTTGCAGAAGGAAAAAATTGTGAGCCATCACCTGCATCTCCTTCTGCAAATCCATTTCTAACACCTACAGCAGCCAGAAGTTCCTTGCCAGTCTCTGATGTCCCAAGGAGAGGGACAAGGACTTCAGCCATGGACCATTCCCAGGATTATTGTGCCCAGGGCCATTTCTAGGGTATTTTGTCCAAAGCTTTTGGGGTCAGCACTCAAGACACTGTCCCATGCTCAGCTACCAAGAAATCTAAGAGGACACTGAGGCTGAGYGTGGCACTCTTGCTTTCCCTCTTTTATCTTTCCTGGAAAACAGGACAAAAACGTGACACGCTGGGACATGTCAGATCTGCATCTCCACCCCCATCCTGTGGATGAAGCAAAAAAAGGGTCATTCASCACTCAGCATATTTGGAAAGCCTCCTGTGCACAGAGCAGACACCTCCAGATGTCTCCATCAGTGACGTTATTTATAAGTGGACCAAGCAGCTCGTTAGGCTAATTGCTCCTGSAGGGATTTAACTCCACGGAGAGAGCCCGAGCAGGGCTCAACTGTTCCACAGCATTTGCTGCCACTCCTGCCTTTGATTTACAGCCCTCRTAAAATTTTATGGCCAGATTAGAGTGAACTTCACTTGCACTATGGTTTAATAGAAGTTTTTTATGCTGAATAAAAGCAAAAWTCAATGAGGTAACTAATTACAGCTTTAACGAGGAGAGGAGAATACCTCAAAAGGAGGGGATCCAAAAAGCCCCTCAGGACAGATCCCTTTGGACGCTTTGCTTCAGACACCTGAGCTCGGAGTCTGGTGGGAGAGCAACAATAAAAAAGGCACATTWTAGGGAAGAGCAATTTTGGATGGAGAAAGACCTATGTGACTTTTTATGGCAGAGCGTGGGGGAGTCAGGGTTCCAGTAAATGGGAGAGGGAGTGAGTGGTTATCAGTCATTTTGTCTGGAAWGTCTTTGAGTTATTTGGCTGCTGAGCACGTTCTCATGGAGGGAAAAGTCCACTTTTGAAATAATTAGCTGCTTTGCAGAGATAATTTGGCCATACAGTGCATTTCTGTTGATAAATTACAGAGCTCCCCGGGCTACACTTTGCTTCACCAACTGTAAAGCTACAACATAAATCCAAACTGAAAAAAAGACTTKTTCTTCCTTCCTTTCTTTCTGCCAGTGAAATACAATGTCACTGCAAATGGCCTTTACATCTATACCGTGAGCACATGAAAAATTGCAAGAAGGAAGGGGAATAAATAAGCGCGGTAAAATATTTACCATTCTCGACATCAGTAGCCAAGGGCAGATTGATGGGAAATGCTCRGTTTGGGGCTGACAGCCTTTAAATGACCCCTTTACAAGGCCTGAATCCTGAAATCCGACGTACATGGGAGCTCCGGTGGGACACGCRGGGAATTTGGTGGGAGCATTTTGCCGTGTCAGGCGCTGGCCCATTGACAGCAGCAGGGATTACAGGTGTTCCTGCCTCCCAGATGCTGGGAAGGAGCTCATCCCAACGAGGCTCCAGCTTCCCCCTTCGTGCTGGATGAGAGCAGATCCTATGCTACATTTCACTTCTGGCCAGGACTCGCCTCCATTTATTGCTTTTTTTGCTCAAAATTAATGCGTTCGGGCTGCAGAAGCACTTCCCAAGATGGATTTTTCCACCGAGAAAGGAGCCACAAGAGAAGGACCACTTCATATGGTCAAAGCGTGGGGCTGGGGAGATTTATTTTAAATTAAATAAGTTATTCCATGTGTCCTGGACACGAGCTTGCTATAAAGTAATTTGAAATCCAGGGAGAAAACCCCCGACAGTCCATTTTTTCAGTCCTTCGGGCTGAAATACCCTCCCAGTAGTTCATCACCTGGCAAATAAACCTGCCAGCTCCAAACTTTATTAATCATTTTCTGTACCCTGCCTGAACTTTTCCCAGCTGAACTCAGGAGTGCTCTAATTCTCCACCCACCGGTACCAAAAGGAACAAGCAAAGAGGACAAAAGGAGAGTGATGAAGGCTGCCCCATCCTCCTCTGCCTCCCCCACTGCAGGAACATGAACTTCAGAGCCTAAAATCTGGGGAGACACCCGCCTTTTCCCCACAGCACCCCTACTTGTAGCCCAGTTTCTGGAATTAGGAAACAGCCAGACTAATCCCTTCCTTGATGGGATGGTTTTTTAATTTTTGGCCTCAACAGGGAGGTTTTTTTACAGCAATTTCTTGAACTATCATTCCAGAGCAATAATTAACAATTTTTCTTATTATCTACATGCTCTGACACCTCCAAAACCTTGCTTTATTACGTGCCTGTACTCCTCCTTCTAAATGTTCATGTTTTAGCCTTCAAGAAATAAGTGAAAGGGAAAGAGATGACAAGAACTCCACAGAAAAAAAGGAACAGATGTTCCTGAGATCATAGGAAAACAAGCCACACACTTAATAGGAACAAACTGTGATGTATAACATCGTTATTTTTCTAACCTTTCTAAAATTACCTATTTGACTGATTTCTTAGGTGTAAAAAGAGGCATAAGGCCTTCCCTCCTGTCAAAGTACCGTTGTCTGGAGTAATTTAGAAGCTCCCTGGTTCAGCACATTGAGACCACGAGAGCACAGACAGATTTAAGACATCTTTGAGTTTGTGCAAGGCTCRCAGGAATGTGGCTCTCTATACCACTGTAACCAGAGCAGTGTTTGTAGAAGTCCTGCTAAGACCCAAAGCCCTGAATCAATGCCTGTCCCGAAAGAAACGCAACCTAATTCAGCCTGGCACTCCCAGGGATGGTTTGGGGTGGAAGGAGGGACATAGCACCTGCATGCTCTGGGGTGCAGCTCACGGGCACAAGTGCAGAGCAGGGACAGGGTTAGAAATCAGGGAATGGGAATGTCTCACAGCTGCAGGAGAGGGCTGGTAAAACCAGCCTGTTACATCACATCAGGCTGTTGCTTGCAGCACCCCAGCCTTGTTCAGTGATGCATCCCAAATGGGAACATGCAGTCACTGCATTCCATATATTTTCACTAYAATGCATCTTTTCTTAATTTCTCCTCTCCAAACCTTCCACTCAACGTTTTTTTGGGGGGGATATATATTAAAAATGTTTAATTTTCAGTAATTAATGGCAAGATGCATCCAGGTAGGGAATAGACTGTAGGCTACCTTGGTCCAATGACTATTGAGGATGCTGGGATTAACAGGGCACCTACAAGTGAATGCTGAGGAATTCAGATCCCTTTCTAAACTGGATTACCAGACCCTGGCTTTCCTTCAGACAAGAGAAAAACGTGCTTGTACCACTTATTTCACTGGCCATTAATGCTATTCCTAGAGGACGCCTCATTTAGATGTGATTTCTCCTGCTTCATCCACTTTGTGTTTTATAGTCATAGGCAAAAACCAAACCAGTGGAGATTCCTGTAACAGCTTTTTCCCACGTTTTAATGACTATGACAACCAGAGAGTTCAGAAAGATACAGCTTTTATTTCAAAAACWAATCTAAAAGAACAGAGCAGCTGCTAAATTGGGTCAGAGATCCACGTAGCCTGAGGTCCTGCTTGTCACAGTGGGGAGCAGCTGGCACTTCAGGAAAAACACCACAGGAGTGATCCCTCCCAGTGCACTCCTCCTGCATCAGCTGCTCAGAGCTTTCCTTCCAAACTGCCTCCAGACCACCCTGGCGAGCAACCACCGAAAGCTGCACTAATAAAAATATATCTCATTTCTCTCCTAATCCTTTTATACCCTCGACCTCCCCGGCATCCTGTGACGAGTTCCACGCTCCAACCAGCGCGTTTTGCAGGGAATTCTATTTTGTTGGGAAGCTGCTGCTTGCTAGCATTGCTGGGACGAGCCTGTAAATGATCACGGGGCAGAGCCATGGGTCACAGGGTCGGATCCTTCCCTTTTGGAGCCGAGCTGCACGTCGGGAACCGCCTGGGCGGCCTCATCCCTGTGGGAAGAGCAAGGATGCTGAGCTGGCGTCCCGTGGCAAGGAGCAAGAACAACACCCCCACCCTTTCATTTCTAACGTGGGGTTGAYCGGGAAGCAGATACGAGATGGGAGCCAGCGGGAATTGCGTGAGCACTGCCAAACGAAGGCTCCCTGGAGGAGGCGTCCGGGACTGTCCGGGCTTGCAGGATCTCATCCCGGGCTCTCCGTGCTGGGTCGTTTCCTCCAGCAGGCAGCTTTGGCCAGCCAGGGAGAGGAGGGAGCAGGTAGCTGGCAGCACCCACAGGTTCAGGTTCAGCCAGAGGGCGTTTGGCACCTGAGGGGCCTGGTTTGTGTGCTTTAAATGTGGCTGGTTCTCGGAAGGAGCTGAGCTCTCTCTCTCTCTCCTCAAAGTCATCTCCGGCATTTCCTCTGACAGCCAAGGATTCGTGTTTATTTTAAAAAGCAAACTGAATGTAAACAACGAAATTTGCCTTTTCCTTTCATGAGAAGCAGAGACTCCATAAGGAAAAGGCTCCAGTGAAAGAGTGTGACAATCATGTGGCAGGAGAAACAGCACTTCACTGAGGAGAGCAGCACATCCTTTGTCCATGTAATCTTTGCCCCTAACAGAGCCATTCCTGTGGGGATTTTCTGAACATTTATCTGCTCAAATAAATCCTGTTCAAACAAATCCTTGAGAGGGCAAATTTCACCCTGCAAACAGCCTCTGTTTGGGGCAGAGGACTCTTAATTYCTATAATGTGACAGATTCCTAAATAAGAGAGTGTCTAGTATGGACCATCCTCCAATTCATAAATCTATATGGAGACCTATATAAAATCCTACATAAGCCTATATAACAAAYAAATGAATTGGCTGCACTCATGAAGTGCTTGTGCAACCATTCCATCACGAATAATATATAGAGCATTTGTCAACTTAATAAACATATTAAGCACTAAATGAACAACATTTCTTTACATCAGGTAAAGAAACTGTGCATTTATGCTTCCCATACTTATGGAGTGCTAGCACATAAGTCAATATAGGAGGATGGGAGTTCTTTACCTCTTCTTGCCTGTCATTATTTTACCTGTAATAAAATTCAACCAGGCCCCAGCCTGGTGTTATCCCGTTCAGTTGGAAATCTGCAATGCACTCGTGGAAAACTCCACTCCCTGTCAGGCCGTTGTACACCACGGGGCAGCTCTGCTTATCCAGAGCTGCAGAAACATCAAAGCTCTTGCCACCTTGGAGAAGAGTAAAAAAGGAAACAATGTCACCAATTTTCAGAAGTATTTTAGCTCAAAAAAATCCCAGCATCTATTATTTTTGTGTACGGTGGGGTTTATGTTTTTCTGAAGGGTAATAATCCTCCTGTCTGCTTTGTAAATCAAGTAGAACTGATCAACCATATTTCTAGATGAATCCACCTCATAACAGATGTTTTGACACCCAAAACAAGTGAAAATCACTTTTTTAATGTGGATTAGCATAAGCAACAGTCACCACAAACAGAATCTGTAGCTCTCCCTCTGGAACAGATGTCCTGATCCTGCAGTGGACACATATCACCTAATTTAAGCAAGGAAGTGCCCMTGGCAGGKGGGTTGGAAATAGATGATCTTTAAGACCCTTCCAACCCAAACCATGCCATGATTTTAGGATTCTAAGTAAATTCCTCAGGGTGTAAGATGATGCATTCCCCAGGCTCACATGGAATCTCACCGAATAGTCTTTCCTCCACTAAAGTAACTGCATCCCAAGAAATGAAGGTGGATGCAGTTGGACTGTGTCGAGCTTACCAGCAGTAAAACTGACTCCATACTCATCCTGGATTACCCCATCCTCAGCCATCTCAGCCAGGGAGGCGTTGGACCACTCAATGCCAGCCTTCCTCCCATCAGGAAAAAACACATATCCTACAGTGAGGCTGAAGGRAGAGAAATGGAGCAGGTTTAAAGCTCAATCAAAATTCAAATGCACCAGCACAAAAGCAGAGAATTCGGATTGTTCAACYTGGAGAAGAGAAGGCTCCAGGGAGACCTTAGAGACCCTTCCAGTGCCTAAAGAGGCTCYAAGAGAGCTGGAGAGGGACTTGGGACAGAGCATGGAGTAACAGGACAAGGGGGAATGGCTTCCMACTGCCAGAGGGCAGGGTTAGATGGGATATTAGGAAGAAATTCTTCCCTGTGAGCSTGGCAAGGCACTGGCACAGGCTGTTCAGAGAAGCTGTGGCTGTCCCACTCCTGSAAGTGTCCAAGGCCAGGCTGGACAGGGCTTGGAGCAACCCYGGGGCCATGGACATGGGTCTTTAATCTGCTGGATGTAGAGAACACCAGCCAGCAAGGCAGGGCTCCCTGTGGAATGCCCCTCTACAGTCAGACACACCTTCTTAAACAGCTGGAAAYGCCCAGTTTGTACCTCTAAATCACCTAGACAGTCAGGCAGGCAGCTGCCAGCCCACCAGTAATTGAGTGGAAAGGAAGCACTGGAAGGTAAAAGCTGTCCTTGTGACTAACTGCAAATGAGAAATTGGGAGTAGGGAGCGAGAGGGCGTGGATGGAAATTGGGCTGTACGGGTTCAAAGCAAGAATGTGCRCGTAGGTGTCCTGCAGAGCAGCTTTTGCCACCTTTAAGATGTGTGKTTTTAGCAACATAAACTTCTTTGGTCACTTACTGAGTCGTGGTAGCTGGCATGTTAATAACTGTTAGATGTGCTGCAGTCCCATCCTGCAAGAGTGAGAGAAAGAAAAAGCAGCCAAAATTGTGTAGAGTCATTTCTGAGGGTCCTGCACTGGCTGGACCAAGAAGACACTGGATATAACTCAGGTCATGCAATGTGCCATGGCTTCATACTTTAAAATGCTCTCACTACATCTGCCATGAAAATCTGGCTGCAAACCAGTCCAGGAATATAAACCAAACACATTAAGGACAAGTTAAGGGCAACGGGGACAACAGAAAGTCCACAGCAAGAGGACACAGAGGAGGGAAACAGTACCTGCAAAGAAGTACAAAACTGATGGACCTTGCTTTGACCAGACATCTCTTCTAACCTGTGTTAGTCTGTGTCTGGGAGCAGCATACAGGGAAAATGTTAAATAAGAAGGAACAGGAMTCTCATGGTTTTATTAATTTCTCTTCCATTCTTGAGTCTGGAACCCTTCATGCTCCACTTGGCCTGCTCTGAGGCAAATTTAAGCCTCCTCTGTAGTGCTACAAATGGACAGACACTCAGGGTAAGAAGACTCCAAACTTCCATCTGCAATAAACTTCTTAACAGAGTCAGATGGTTTTTAATTAGGAGCAGACCAGCCACAGTCACTCTGAGTCCTGAATAACTATGAAGAACAGGGAGAGGTTACTGCCTGATTATAGGTGTGGTGGTGCCAARGCACAGTCTTATTACAAGGTACACAAGCACCTATTAACCCAGGATTTGCACAGAAGTGGGATTTTCCAAGCTGTGCTTTTGTGCTGGCCCCATATACCTGGGCAAAGAACTTTTATTCTGAATTCACTCTTCACTCCTGTAATGCTGCCTATAACAGAGTTTTTCTYTATGCCTGGCTTGGCAAAGGAAATGCCTTTTCAGGAGCATCTGCTGGAACTGGCTGGCAGCTGGCAAGGCCAGCCCTCAGCATGTCCCTGGGCTGTGTTCTCCCAGCAGCCCCAGCACTGACTCCTCCACACAGCCAAGAGGGAATTATTGCTCAGCACAGGCAGAAATATTTGCTGACTGCT
The DNA here is from genome assembly GCA_018881555.1 of Amblyornis subalaris. Classification (NCBI taxonomy): domain Eukaryota; kingdom Metazoa; phylum Chordata; class Aves; order Passeriformes; family Ptilonorhynchidae; genus Amblyornis; species Amblyornis subalaris. The sequence continues at coordinate 4,048,938 of JACAXG010000036.1, read as the reverse complement.
GTCACAAAGGCTCAGGATGCTTCAAACACCTCAGGCTTCCCATTAATGTGAACCAGCACTGCAGCAACTCCAGAGTGCTGGGTACTGGAAGCAGCTGAGAAGCTCTCCTGTAAAGCTGCCTATGGAATTTTTCTTTAAAAAGCCAAAACAACCAGGTTCAAGTTACCAAAACAACTTTTGCTTCAACCAGTGTAGCGAAATCTCAGTTTTTACGCACACAGCTCTGCTTTTGAGAGCTGCTCCCAACACTGATAGATGCTAATGATGGATGTTCCCAATGCCTTATTTCTGGATACTTGAATATGCCTGACAAGCTCAGAAACAGTTTCCTGGTTAAGTAGGATATTGCCATGTTAATACCTACTTCAAAGTGTGCCAAAATCATGACATAACGGGAAATCTCAGCCCAATTCCGGACACCTGCAAAAGAAGAACAAAATCCACCCAACCTAAGGTTCACCATTCCTGGAAAATGGGAACTAACAGTACCTGGCTTGACATTAACTCTGGATAAAGAAATATCCAGGAACTGATAGCTGGTAATCACATGTCCCCAAAATAGTAATGCTATTTCCTCTGACATGTCTTAACTTCATGCCCAGGCATGGAACTGGTTATTTTACCAGATAATAATTAGTSTCACTGCCCTGCCAGTGCCAGCTCTAAAGGTACTCCCAAGTTTGGGAATTCTTTCTGGAGCTGTTACCATACGAGTGGCTCCGAACGCCTTTGAGGGAAAGTTTGGTTTTCCCATGATTTTCTATTTCAATTTCTCCAACAGACTGGCCCCACTGCTCGTGTCGGAAATGTTGTTCCCTTTGCCTGGAAGAAAGAAAGGAGTGGATCAGCACAGGCAGGATGACCAAGCCTCCTCAAGAAGCCTCAACGCCAATCTGACAGATTTACATCCCAAAATGAAGGAGATTTCAGAGCATCTGGACCRTGGCTATGCCAGATTTTACTCATTAACAGTCACTTTTGCATTTCCCAGTTACCGCTACAAAATGAGACACCTCAGAATGAAACAGAACCAAATTCTTACCCTGACAGAAACACACAAAAACATCCTTTGTTTGAAAAAATGCTGGGCTGCCAAACAGTTGCTGCTTAGCACTCAGCAGGTATCACCAAAGACCACAGATTATGGATACACATATTTTCTGCTGCTATTTAGACAGCACATTAAGGTCTGGTGTGGTCTGAAACCAGGAGACACCTGACCAGAGCCACATCCTTTATTAGAGCACTTCAAATCAAACCCACCTTCTAAARTCAACTACGACACACAACAGACCTTGAAGAGATCTGTAGAAAAATTATTATTAAGCCCAGAAGACATYAATCTTGCCTCTCACTTTTTGAGCCTCTGGAAGAACTCGATGGTCCACGGCTCCTGGGCTAAAGCACGTGCAAATGTGCTGGGGTTACCRTCAACATTAAAGTTAAAAACTTCTGTGAAGTTCTCCCAACTAGGAAAAGAGAGGGGAAAAAAAAAGACATTATTAGCTTTTAGTTCATACCAGGCCAAGTCATTGCTACTTTGACAGTGGCAATCTTTGTGTTGTATTGGAAAATTCTGATTTTTGCCATTTTAAATGAWCCATGAACTCACTGTACGTCCCAAAGCAAAGATGAAAAACTTACTGCAAAGAGAATTTAACTGGTACRAGCTCCCCTTCCTCTTCACTCCACTGCTGTCTGTAGGGTCCTTTCCTGCAAGGCAAAGCACTATAATTTTACATCACTCCGAAACAAACAATAAAATGTTTCTTACATGTTTGGAATYGCAAGAAATAGGAAACACAGCAGACAAAGCTATAATACTATACACTACCAGATATATTTCCATTCCTTAAAAATCCATGTGTGGTAGTTACCAAACAGCTTTTGGTCCAAGATGGTTAAAAATATTTCCAGATAGTGCTGAAAAAGCCTGGCTTTTATGTGTAGGTGAATGAAACCAGGGAGTGCTGCAATACCTGAGTAATCCATCGAAATTTATCTTCCAGCACATTTGGGGCTCCAAGTATTCCATAGTGAGTCCTCCTCCACTCCAGATCTCTTGGGATTCATCAGGCACCATCATGTTTGGATGTTGTGGGTGCTAAAAAGAGGACACACTTAAGGACAACATTGCTTAACTCAAGTGTGAGGATGGGCAGGAGCAACATGTGGTTGGATTGGCCTTTCAGTTCTACCTGTTCCCTGGTAATCAGGGTATTAGAGAGGGAAAATTGTGTTTAAAAGACCTGAGTTATAGGACATTATTGCTTCAGATAACTCAAGATGTGTGAAGGGAGGTCACTGCCAGAGCAAGTGACTGTCAAGCTTACAGTCAAGCACAGCTTTGGGGCTAAACTCATTTTTAGACTCAATTTGATGGAACTCTGAAATGATTCAAGTTTCTAGTGCATGAAACCTCCCCAAACTCTTCATCTGCTCTTTGAAAAATACATCTTGTTTTCTAAAGCTGCCACCTCTTTAAAAGAGAACATATGCCTGTTGCTGTAGGGAAGGACCCAAAAAGATCCTGAACTTGGCTGGCAGTTCTGAGGAAAAAAAGCCACAAAGTAGTCTTGTTATACTAAATATTACTGAAAAACCRAAATAATGTACATCAATCTTCTCTTTTTCTTTTTCCTATATCCTGAAAATAGGATTTCTCCTGCTTTTTCTGGTCATGGCTACTTAGAGAAACAAATTTGTGAACATAAAGACAGCAGAGTGCTAAGGGATTTATGTCAGGTCTTCTCTCCTTCTTAATTCTGTAGCCAGCTATTAAAAAAAGAAGAAAATCTGCRGGCAAAATATCTGATTAATACAGTTTTCTTTTCAGCAAGAATGAAGCAGATGTGCATATARCTCCCTAAAAGATTTCCCTTCTCTTTTAAAGAGGCAATTCCAAACGGTTTTTATAGCATTAAAATTAAAAAATGGGGAAAAACCCTCCATAACCAGACAATACAACTCACTAACCATGTGCTGCACCTTATTGGAAAGCCTGGTGCTCAAATTCTTCCTGGGAGATTTAATAAGCCACTTTTTAGAAACTCTTCTGTTTTGTGCACATTATGGGAARGGGGAATGAGTGTCAGATCCTACTGAAAAGAAAACGAGACATACCCAGAACTCTGGCCAGTTCTAGCCCTGCCTTTAGGCACAGCACCAGTGCCTTACTGGTGAGATGTTAACAGAGTGAAGATGCTGAGAATATTAATTTTGGCTTGGGATCCTAATACAGGTTTAAGGCAGGAATTAGTCACTGCTCCTGAATGCCCATCCCACATCCAGCACTTACTTCAAACTCYCCTATCCCATCCACCCTCAGGAAGAGCCACATCTCACAGATCCCCGCGGGACGTCTGGCGAGACGAGCGATCACAAAGGTCTTGTTGGTCTCTGCAAAGCCRGTGAAGTACAAGGAATCGAGTGCCTGGGGAAAGGGAAATGGATTTCAGCTCCAGCTGGAGGCAGGAAAGGGAGGGGAGAAGGTCAGCAATTCTTTGTTTTCCATAGGCTTCTTCTCAGGGATCAGATTTTGCTTTCACTTTTTATATTTCACAGCAGGCACCCCGAGAACAGGCAGAGAGCTTTGCAAGCAGCAGTGAAACCTCAGCCGAAAGACAGGACAGCCCAAAAACTGACTGACATCCACATTTACCCAGCCTAGTGTCCAATAATCACATCATTCATTGCCACAAAAGCATTTTTCCTTTCTTTTTTTCCCATTTCCTCATCCAGGCAGACACAGAAAGCAGAGAGATGTACTGATGGAGGGGGAAAGGTCCCGAGGTTTGCAAGGTTGGGAGGTGAGGGGTGTTGGCCACCAGGATGCAGGGAACGGGGCTACCTGAAGGATGGGGGTCTTAGGGGGTGCAGAGGATGCAGAGGGGTGCAGGTGGAGGTGGTGTGGGTCCACGGAAAAAAGGTATTCTGGGAGAACGCGGGTCGCCAGGGGACGGAAGTTCCAAAACCGGGGGACCGTGGGGATTCTGGGGATGGGAGCGCCAGGGATAGGGGAGAGAGGGACGCCAGGGAACGCGGACGCGGCATCGCAGCAGCGSGTCCCGGGGAAGGGAGTCCCAGGTTCGGGGGTCCCAGCACACTCACGTGGGGGTCGGGGCGGAGCGGCCGCGGCCGCCGCGGCTCGGCGCTGGCTCCGGCGGCCGCCCGCTGCCTGCAGGCGCCGTGGCAGAGCAGGAGGCAGCCCAGGGCCCAGCGCTTGAGCGGGGCCCAGGCGCCGGGGGGGGCCGCTCGCCGAGCCCCGAGCAGCGCCAGCAGCGCCGCGGCCACCAGCGCTAACAGCGCGGGCAGCGCCGGCATCGCGGGCCGGGGGGCGGTGCGGGGTGCGGAGCGGTGCGGGGTGCGGAGCGGTGCGCGGTGCGGAGCGGTGCCGGAGGGGATGCCGGCTCCGGCCGCCGCCAAACCCCGCCTCGGGGCCGCTCAGAGCCCTGTCCCGCCGCCGGTCGCGCTCATTTCCGCGAGGGGCTTGTCCGACTCTGGGAAGTTGCATYTGCTCCTTTTAGTTACGACGCGCTCCAAAGGGAAGTTCAGGCGGTTCTCCTGGAGAGGCGCGGCCGAGTTTCGAGGAAAGGCTCCGGGATAAGTGCAGGGATGCTGGAGAAGTGGGGTTTGGGCTCTTTTTACCGAGGCTCCCAACTCTTGGCTGCAGATCGCTGAAGGAGAGTCAATTTAAGATTAGATACATGAAATAAGTGTTTCACAAGGAGGGTGGTGGATGCCCCATCCCTGGAAACATTCGGATGCAGCTCTGAGCAACCTGGTCCAGYTGAAGATGCCCATGGCAGGGGGGAATTGGACTAGATGGTCTGTRAAAGGACCCTTCCAACTCAAACTGTTCCATGATTCTRTGACTTCTGATCCTGTTTTTTATTGGGCTCTAGGCACAAGTGGGTCCTTTGCTGGCTCCAGCCACCAGGCTCAGCAGCCCATTTCATTCAAGGTACCAAAAAACCCCACTCACAGCAGGCATCTCAGCATCTCTTCAGCATCTCTTGTAGGTACCATTTTTAGAAGCCATATTTTTGAAGGCTTCTGGCTGGCTGCACAAGAGACCTTTTTATTCCTTTTGCAATTAGCAAGCATTTAGTCCCATTTCCCTACACTGAAACAAACCYAGCCTCTCAGGAGAGGTTGAAGTGCAGCTAGTCTCACCTTGGAGAGAGGTGRAGGTCTCAGAACCTGTGCTTTCTTTGCCTCCTGGGTGTTTTGACTCCCTGTTAGCTCTACAAACTTCTCAGCAGATGCTTGAAAAGCATTTATTGTACATTTTTATGCTTTGTTTCCATTGTCCCTCAGTCTGGTTTTATAACCTCTTTGCTGTGGTTTGCGTTTAACGGATCAGTGCTTAYGGTTCTTTCGATTTTCCTCTCTGAGTGTAACTTGGTTTTAATAACCTCCTGAGCTCTGCTGCTCCTTTTTGCCCCTTATCCAGTCTTTCCTGATACTGATGTGCACTTACACCGCCTGGGTGATCATGTTTCTATCGTTCCCCCAAAAACTTTTAGCTCTTAGATGTTCCTTTTACCTTCTTTAAAAGCTTCCTGAGTTTTACACAGTTCCCCTTTTCTGAGGCCAGGCRCAACTGTTCTGTGGTGCTTCACTGCTGTCCATGGACCACATCAAATTGAAAGGAGAAGGGCAGAAGGCACCAGAGACTAAGACAATTATTTTCAGAAATTGTTTTCTGTAAATCACCATTGCTTCAGTCAATATTGAAGGGGCACACCTTAAAGTTAAGCACACAGAGAAGGCAGAGACAGAGGGATAATAAAGTGGTTTTCATACCTCAGACTGTGTTGTGGAGGGATTGAAAACTGCCTAAAAATAGGAGATGTGTCACAACATTATCACCCTGCACCTGCAGCATGGCAGATGTGGCTCAGCGCAGAGAAAGGCTGCAAAGGGAATGGATTATAAAAAACAGCTTCTATTTTCGCTGGAATTTAAACACATTACTGACACAAAGCAATATTCAACCGGGAAAGATCCACACAAATGACAAACCTTTGGGACTTTACAAACATGCACATCATTAAATCCTCAGCAGCTCGAGTGTGCCTGGGATGGAAGGGGCTACAACAAACGACAGATTCTTCTAAACTCTTTCTTTTTTTTCCCCAGTGGAACCCACGAGCAGCTTTGCTGCCCTTCGCCAAACTGTTGGAGTGCTTACACAAATAATCTGAATCTAAGTATTTCTGAGGGGAGGAGAAGCGGGGCGTGGATATTTCGTATGTCCTTCTGATATGTGAAGCATTCCAAAGCTCGCAGAGTGTCTCCAAGCCCCGGTGAAGGCATTGTGTGTGTCCCTGTGGAATCTGTAACAGAGATAAGCCCCGTTCCTTCCTACGAGGACAGGAAGCATGGAAACAATTTGTTTCGTGCAACGTTCTGTTTCAACGTTTCTTAGGTAATTTGTTTGAGGACTTGAAGTTATCTCTGGCAAACAATTTATCTTGGCAACATCGTTTGTAGTGGGAATGGGTTCCAAACCACCGGGACTTGCAGAAGAACCAAAGTCCTGACATGCCTGGGAATGTTTTTAGCGTGACAAAACCAACGCTGTGTGTATTAAAACAAGGCTAAGAGCTGCTCCACATGTTTAGCAGAAGTGTGGGGTGCTCCAGATCCTTCCCCAGCTCTGTTCCCTTCTCTGGACATGCTCCAGCACCTCAGCAGTGTTGTTGACCATGCTAAAAAAATGACAGCAATACCTAAATTTTGTGTAATTGGGTAATTGTGGTATCTCAGCCATGCTGAGATAAAAGCACAAGAACGGTAGTTTTCTTAGGGGTTAATCCCACTATAATTTAATAGAATAGAATAAATATAATTAATATAACATAATCTTCATTTCAATTTCATTCCTGCATAAGTGACATATTAGTTACGTTAGGTAAAACACGAAGGGAGAAGGCAGTTTCAGCGAAAGATCAGCTCTTATGATTTTGTGTCTGTAGATATTTATATAGTTACATTTGAATAGCAAGAGACATTGGCAATGACTGATTTCTTTTAGTATGTGATCAAGCTAAAATCAAGCTTTTCTGAAGCCCCCAATATTTCAGCACAGAATAAGAGACAAACACAGGCATGTGAGCAGCTGCATTTTATTGCACTTATCAGCACACACAACCCTTGTGCACTGGCTGCCCGTGTCCCACTAGATGGTGGTCATGCTACAAGAAAAAAACGATGCAGGAGCGTGCCCGAGTTGTCATCATTTCTGTTCGTCACCCTTCAGCTTTTTTTGTGTTTTAAAAATACCCTCAGCTCACACACTGCAAGGTTTGTTGTTTGGCATGTAATTTTTAGGCTACTGGGTATGTATTTCTCCTAATACACAGTGGGAAATTGAGAACGAGTGTTGTGTAATATTATTTCCCTATCAAACAATTTAACTGCTGATGTTCAAGCACAGGCTGACCAATTTCAGTGAACAACTGCTGAATACGCTCTTGAATTAGGTGCTGAATCGCCTTTCTGAGACGCCCAGAAGTGAAATCATAGAATCACAGATGGTTTGGGTGGGAAGGGACCTTAAGGCTCATCTCGTTCCACCCCCTGCCATGGGCAGGGACACCTTCCACTATCCCGGGGTGCTCCAAGCCGTGTTCAACCTGGACTTGAACACTTTCAGGGATGAGGTATCCATCCCTGTAATGAGTTAATGAGGTAATGTAATGAAATATGACCATGAAAATGCGTGTAGACATAAAGCAAAAGCCCTTCATGCAGAAACTGAAGTTTCTGCATCCGTGTTCAGTTATCACCGGGACAGGGACACGTGCTGCTGCTGGGGATGAAGACTCCAGAGGGATGCAGATCCCCAGGGAGGCAGTAACGCCGTGAGGTATCACTTGACAGCCTACACATGCAATTTTACCCTCAGATCCTGAGTGAGCCCATGAGGTTTGATAAGACAAAGTGCTGGTGCTGCACGTGGGTCGGGGCAACCCCCGGGATCAATCCAGGCTGGGGATGAACTGACTGAGAGCAGCCCTGGGAGAAGTATTTGGGGGTGTTGGTGGGTGAGAGCTGGACATGCCTTGGTAGCCCAGAACCCGCCGTGCCCTGGGCTGATCCCCCAGCGTGGGCAGCAGGGCAGGGGGGGACTCTGCCCCTCTGCCCCCTCAGGTGAGCCCCCACCTGCAGAGCTGCCGCAGCCCTGGGCCCAGCACAGGAAGGACGTGGAGCTGCTGGAGAGAGTCCAGAGCAGGCACCAGGATGAGCAGAGGGATGGAGCAGCTCTGCTGGGAGGAAAGGCTGGGAGAGCTGGGATCGTTCAGCCCGGGGAAGCTTCAGGGTGACCTAACTGCAGCCTTCCAGCGCCTGAAGGGAGCCCACAGGAAAGATGGAATGGGGCTGTTTACAAGAACACGTAGTGACAGGACAAGGGGGAATGGCCTCAAACTGACAGAGTAGGTTTGGATTAGACATTAGGAGGAAGCTCTTCCCTGTGAGGGTGGCGAGGCCCTGGCACGGGTTGCCCAGAGAAGCTGTGGCCGCCCCATCCCTGGAAGTGTCCAAGGCCAGGTTGAACGGGGCTTGCAGCACGCCGGTCCAGCGGACGGTGTCCCTGCCCGCGGCAGGGGTGGGGTAGGGACGGGAGGGTCTCCGCGGTCCCTCCCCTCACGGAGCCGCTCCATGACGCGGCTTTCGGGTGCGACCGGGCGCGTCCCCGCCCCTGCCCTCAGGCGCGCGCCAAGGGCGCCCCGCKCCCCGCCCCGCCCCTCCGCGCCTGCGCGGGGCCGCGCGCGCGCGCCCCTTCCGCCTCCCGCGGAAGCGCCGCCCTCGCCGCTTCCGGGATCCCCCGGAGCCTCGGCACCGCGGGCGCGGTGGCGGCGGGCGCGGAGCTCCAGCGGCCGGGGCCCGGCCCCCCCACCGCCGCACCGCGCCGGGCGCAGCGGGGCCGCCGCCGCCGCCGCCGCTGAGGTAAATCCGCTCGCGGTCCCCTCCCCGCGGCAGCGTCCCCTCGCCCCGGCGCGTCCCCGCGGGAAGCAGCGCGCTGGCCCCGGGAAGCGCCGGGAAGGGCGAGCGGGGAAGGTGAGCGGGGATGAGCCGCCTCCGGTCGGGCTGAGGGCTGGGCTGCTGTTCGGGCGCAGTTGATGGGGTGTTTCTGCATCTTCGTCTGCTTTTCGCGTTATGTACACAAACAAATTTAGAACCATCCGTCAGCAGCCGTGGGCAGAAGCGCCCGGACGGGTCCCGGTGCCCCAGCGCGGGGGTTGTGGAGCCGTGGGAAGCTGGAAGGGGAGGGAGCAGCTCCCGTTTGCCTCCCCACCTTTCCAGCCGTGCCCTGGCACTTGCTCCAGGGAGTTTGCCTGATTTATGTGGCGTTAGTTTTCCTTATTTCCAGAATGGAAGACCAGCTCTTGCAGGAAGTAGGAATGCAAATAGCTCAGAAATGAGAGGGTGGGTTCGTACAGCACAGCGTGAGTGTGATCTGTGCCATAAAAAAAAAAAAAAGGATTGGGAAATCACTGGCTACTTTCTATACTGAATATACATTGTACGATGGTATCAGGATGCAGAATTACTGTGATGTAACTGTTTGCTTTGCTGGAGACATAATTAGGTTGAAGTTGCCGTGACTGTTCACATTAACAGACTTAAATTAGATCTTTTGAAGTGAATGCTCTCTGACTTTGAAAATTTACAGATAAAAAGGAGCTGCGCTGGTTCATTAGGAGATGAAACTGATGTGAAATTTTAGTGGTTTGAGATTAAATAGTTGAGAGCTCTTTGTGGCTAAAAGGAATTGGTAATACTTTTATCTCTCTAAAGCTTCTTGGTTTTCCTGTAGCATAGTATATTTTGTATCATAATGATCTGATGGATTTCTTTTTTATGCCTTTTGTGAGGACAGAACTTTTAAGGAAAGCGAAGTGATAGAATTCTGCAGCGGTTGAAAGGCTGAAGWTGAAGAACATTGAGGAAATGTGAGGATTTATGTGTGTCTAATAAGAGGAACAATTGAAACAAAGGATTTAACATTCCTTTAACGGATATTGAAAGTTGCTAGTGAAAATAGCTTGGCTTTGACCAATAGCATTATTTTTTGGAACCTGGAAGGAAGAATCACGTGGATGTGGATGTGGATGTGGATATGGATATAATAGCTGACATAAAAATGTGCTTGCCAGCTTGATATCACAGTGCAATCACTGTCTGTGATACCTGAGCTCTCCTCAACTGAGTGTGAGGATAGAGCGTGTACTGATAAATGCAAAAATTAGAAATAAAAAAATTACTCTCTAAAGTAGAATGTGATTCATCCAATTGCTGTTGGCAAAGAAGTAAAACTTTCAGCTTGCACATACCAATGTCGATATTGGTGTAAGCCTGCAGCTTTCTGGAGTCTAATCTGAATTTGAGCCTGTGGCCCTGTTCCAGAAGAGGCAGAAATCAAAGCCCAGCCATAGACTGTGCTCGTGTCCTTCTCAGGTGAAGGTTGTTTAGTCCAGGAGTGTTTTGTCCTTGCTGCTGTACCTCGGTGAACTCGTGGTGTATCAGATAGTGTGTTTGTTTCTTGGGGAAAAGTCTTGTGTAAGAGGTTTTCTTTGACTTTCACATCTCTGGGAGGAAAATGTGTTACTGAAAAGATATCCTGCCGAACATCTCTGATGTTATTTTGTGCTTATGGAGAGTGACTTGTATCACAAATCTATGTCTGATAGGAAAGCTCTTTATTACTTTTTTATCAATATGTGTTCTGAATACATGCATAGAGTTCTTTTCTTTCATTTTTCATAACTTTTTTTACCTTGAATTCTCATTTCTGGGTTTTTGAAGATGTTTATGAAGATGCTACTGGGATAAATCATAGAAATGGTTTGGGTTGGAAAGGACCTTAAAGATCATCTCGTTCCAGCCCCTCTGTGGGAACATCTTTTAACTCCACCACGTTACTCAGAGCTCCATCCAACCTGGCCTTGGACAATTCCACAGATGAGGCATCCACAACTTCTCTGGGCAACCTGTGCCAGGGCCTCACCACCCTCTCAGGGAAGAATTCATTCTGTATATCTCACCTAAATTTCTTCTCTTTCAGTGTGAAAAAAGACATAAGTAAGTAGATGACCAATTTCCCAATAAGACCTTCATACTTATGCTGAAGTACTTCTGTTCACCCTTTGCCTGAGATGGTTTAGAAGCAGCACATCCCTTTTCAAAGCTGAAAAGGAGCAATTCCAATGTTTCCCAGTGGGCTGGCACTTGCTGTATAATAAGAGACTGGTGTAAGGAATTGTTACAATAGCTTGAAACTTGGCTGTATTAAATATGTATTTAGTGAAGATTCTCTTGAATGTGTTGCACACAAACATTAATTCCGTGTTCCCACTGTAAAGTGTCCCTGTGTGCCTGCAGCAGAGCAGATATGGCCCAGTACAAGGAAAGGGCTGCAAAGCAGAAATAATTCAAGAGATAAATTCAGTACAGAATATATTGAGTTAGAGCAAAAGCAACAGGGATTTGGAGAGATGATAAGCTGTGCCAGTGAGGGTAAGGGGTGGATTTGGGGATAAGTGGTGATAACACTTCAGGGTTGTATCATGGATTTCCATCACAAGCTGTTCCAGCTGCTCTTCTCCAGAGTTGTGTGTGCCATATTAAGGACATCCCAGATTCCTGAGTTGCTGGGAGGGTGTCTGCTGGACCAGTCACTGGGAAAGAATTGAAACAAGCCACAGTTGACTTTTAAAATGCCTTTGCAGTTTGGCTTGCCTGGATCTGTAATAAAAAGTAGGTGATTCTTCTACATGAGGCCTGACCATGTGCAGACATTATCTGATGGGTATTTATCAGTCAGCAATGAACAGTCCAACTTGCCCATGGAATTGGAGGCAGGAGGAGGTGTGCCTGGTTGGTTTACTTAAAACTCCTGTAGTTACTGGAGTTAATGTTTATACTGTAACCTCTTAGGGAGATTACAGGGCTGTGATTTTGATTTGCCACCGGTGCTCTGCTTCCAGGTAGGATTTAAAACCATTGTATTTAGGTCCTGCAGGATTATTGTTGTAGTGTGCAATATGTGTTGGTGTCCCTATAACTATTGATAGCAATCAGAAATGTTGAAATAAAGGCATTTTCTCTACTGTGTTATCACTGAAATGGGAGGAATCTTAGGAACTGTCCATTGTGTAGCTTGAAGGAAAAAGTGACTGAAAAAATTCAGGCTTTGACAGCTGATGGATTTTTAGGCTGTATACAAATTCTTATCTGTTTAAAAAAAATTACAGAGAAATTAGCATTTTTTTTCTACAACAATGCTTTTCAATTCTTCCTCAAAAAATAGCAGGGAAAAGGACTGTTCTTAACCCTGAAGTGCCTGGTTTTTTAAGTTTAATAATGAGTTCAGAGGTCTTATGATACAATTAGTTGTGTTGGGTCATTTGTCTTCCTAATGCCCTTGGCACCTTTCTTCCATTAAACCCAGTGATTTTACAAGACCAGCTTTCTAGTGATCATGAGTTTTTAATATAACTTCTTCAAAAGTTGTTTGGGGTTTTTTATTCCAGAGGAATATCCACATTTTAGGCCTGAGGTGCAGGTCAGGTGATACTTTCCCAACCTGCGAATTCCAAGTAACACCTAAGAGTGGAACTGGATTGGGTCAGGTTTAATATAACCATGTGTGCAAACAGGTGACATTGTGAAGCACTGAATGATTTAGTGTTATCTTCTGGTGCTAGATAAAGATTTTTAAAAGGTCAAATTAAAAACTACTGCTTGGCGTATTTGAATTTGGAGTGTACTGCTTTGTCCTTTTGTACTGTGAGTTTACAACAAAGAGGAAATTTGGTTAGGACAGGCATTGAAGCAAATAAATTAAGAGTAGAGGGAAGCTGTGAGCATCTCAGTGGGGATGCTGAGCTCTTCATAAAGGGAATGCTTTCAAATATTGATCCTCTTCCCTTGGAGGGGAGCAGGGTGGGGGTACTGGTGTGAGCAGCTGGAGAGGAGAAGGACGTACAGGAGCAGGGGAAGGGGAAATCACATGACAATGACTAAATCCATTATTCTTGCAGAAGCCGAACTGGGGTGGCACTTCCACATAAAGCAATAACTGGCGAGGCTGTGGTAAACACAGATTTTGCACAGGATTGCAGTTGGGATTAGGGACTGACTGAACAAATCACGTCGCTGTCTCGTCAGTGAACTCTCTGTGAGCAATTGGAGCTGATTGCTCTGACTCTCATATTTCACCTGCAGAGGCTGAGTGTGTCGTGCTCCCTTGCCTGTCATCCTCAGCTCCACGTGGGTGGGTGACACTGCAGATTAATGTGAGACACTCAGCCTGTCTGCTCGTGTGTCTCTGCTCAGCTGCCACCGAGTGCCACGTCAGTGACAGCTTAATGAGTGTGGATTTCACAATATTGTGAAGTTTAGGAAAAGTCTAAGAGCTTATTTGTAAAGCAAACCAGGAAGCAATCAGAGCTTCGTGCGGTGATACAGAATATAAGGTTTTAAACTAAAAGAGAGTCAGTTGGGATTTGATATCAGAAGTTTTTTACATGGAGGGTGGTGAGGCCCTGGCATTGGTGGCCCAGAGATGCTGTGGATGCTCCATCCCTGGAAATGTTCAAGCTCRGGTTGGATGGGGCTTGGAGCAACATGGAATAGTGAGAGATGTCCCAGCCCATGGCTGGGGGGTGGACTAGATGACATTTAAAGGTCCTTTCCAACCATACTATTCAGTAATTCTGATGTGTGCATAATAAACATTTGTATTACTTTTTAGCCTTGCATTAAAATGTTTGAGTTTGTTTAAATAAGAGCCTTCTCCATTTCAATTCCCCTTGAACAGGGAAAATTTGAAAATGTATCCTGAAGAACTCCATCAGTAATGTTGTATTTGRAGTATCTATTTCTAACAAACTGGTTTCTGAAGCTTTCCTTTTCAACAAAGTGACTTTGTATTTTCTGTTGCTCTTAAATGTCTGAATCCTTATGGTACTCTCAAAATGTATTAATTTAAGTTAACCTTCCAAGTAAGAGTGATTTCCACATCACAAATTTACTTCAAATGCTAGAAAATAACACAAGTGAAGAAAAAACCCTAGGTACTTCTTTAGCCAGATTATTGCTTTAATCAGACAGCAAATTCAGGCCCACACCTCTTCTGTTCTCTTCCCCAAATAGAAATGTAATGCARGGTTTTGTGCTGCAATCCTGCTCCAAGTGCCAAGTGGTGATTTCCAAAAGTTAACAGCTAAAAATGTCAAGCTTTCAAGTACCTGGTTTTCTAAATCAAATACAAACTTTTTCGCTGTCAGCACATACAATGTGTTTCAAAGTACTACTATCCATGTATATTACTTGTATTTAACACTATTTTCATGATGCAGCTTTACTAATCAGTTGATGTCTTTTCAGATTACATCAGCTATGACTATGTGAATAACCTGGGATAGCCCAAARGCAGGACAGGATGTCAGAATAACATACAGAAACATTTGGGAGGTATGTGTTTTGTTTGGAGTTTTTTTTTATTACGCTAGAAAATTCGTTGGTTGTCTTTAAGGCAGTTCAGCAAAATGAATACAGTAATTCTGTGCCTTTCCATTCTTAAAATGTTCCTTAAAAGTTTTATAAGCCCATTTTTGATGAAATAGTAGCTGATTTGCTCAGTTATCTTCATGTTCCAGCTGCTAATTATGCAGACTTATGAAACTTGAATTTTCTTGACCACAAGGGGTAGTGGATGTCCCAAAGTGCTATTGGACTTTAATTGGCATAGGTTGTAATTTTAACTATGGCATTTAGAAAGATTAAGATAATTTGAAGTGGATAAAAACTAGGCTTTATCTAAATTAAGCTTGAATTACTTTGAATTGAGGTGAACTTCATTCCTTCCTAAGATAATTTTCTGGTGTGTGACAACTTCATCCTTGGCTTAGTAGCTGCGTTCAGATAAGAGAGGGGACTTTTGTCCAAAAAAACCCCAATGTGTGGACAGAAAACACAGTTCAACTCCTAGAAATGGTAATAGATCCAAGCTCCAGAGCTGAGTTTCAGTTTGTTCTGTTCCACAAGCATGGAATGTGTCCTTCAAACACCTCACTGTGTCCTTGGAGCTTCCCAGCTTTTTTTACAGTTGCTCTCACATCTCTCTGCTGCATCTGCATACACTTATTTTCACTTCTAGTTTTTTTGGATTGCTCCTGCCAAGTTCTAACATCAAGGCTTAAGGAGCAGAAGGATTTCCTGGGGGCAGAATGTGTTTTTCTGAGTCCTGATAGAGTTTTTAAAGGGTTTAGACATAAAGAACTTCATCAAAAACTATCTCAGTGCCAGTCTCTTCACCGGGTAATGGTCACTGGGACCTTTCTAGAGAAACAAAGTGATCCCATGTTCAAGGTCTTGGGATGGAAACTGAAGTGCCATAATCCCTACAATCATATCTAGGCTGCCATTAATCAGGGGGAAAAGGGAGACCTCTGTGTGCCTGTCATAAATCAATATAAATGCTTTCAAGTTTCTCTCAGACATGGCCTTTAATAGCATGAATCAATATGATTTTTAGAACACAGTATACTTTTAAAGTAGCAGGATATTCTTGAGGCCTGATGTTTAAGCTTTAATTTGTCTCCTCTTTGTTGATAGCACTTCGGTTCTGCCATTCCATATCTTTGCTTGGGAGAGATGTCTGGAAAACAATTCTGTTTTCCCGAGAACTGTTAAGGTTTCGAGTCTGGTTTTTGTTCCACGTTGGAAGGACAACAAAGCCCTAGAAGAGTTTTCATGAAATTAAATTAATTAATGTGTTCTCTGAAAATCTGATTTATGTAATCTGTTGCCATGCTAATTTAACCACTACCATTTGTTTCCCTGAAGTTTGGTCTGATCTGAGACCATTTTGTAAGTTATCCAATATATCTTTGTAACAGGCTTGTGGTTTTTCCAAAACAAAAGCACTTTTGTCAACAAATTTAGCTGCTTTCTAACTTGCTGCGTTGTTTGTTGTGAGCAATGTATTAGAACAGCTTTATTTCCATCCTGGTTTTCCTTTCTGCTCTTCCCTCGGTTGCTGGAGCAGAATGAAATGTCAACAGTCTGGTGCCATAATTTGCTGTTTTCGGGGAGACATGAGCTGTAATTTAATGAAGACTTTGCCATTTTAGTTTGAGATAAAAGAGAGAGATTGCATTTTTAACAGAGGAGRAGTGGTTTATGGGCGCAGCACGATGGAAATGAAACCAGTCTGAAATCCCTTTGTCAGGCATKGAAGTTGCATCTTTGTGGTGGGTTAACCGTGGCTGGATGCCACCAAAGCTGGTCTGACTCGCCTCAGCTGGACAGAGGAGAGAAAATAGAAAAAAAGGCTCGTGGGTCGAAATAAGAGCAGGAGAGATCACTCATGGGTCGAGATAAGAGCAGGAGAGATCACTCGGCAATTACCATCGCAGGCTTGACCTGGGGCAATCAGCCTCGTTTATTATCCATAAATTAGAGTGGAATAATAAGAAGCAAAAACTAAATCTTACAAACAAAATGTTAAAACATGCGCCCCCTTCTTTCCTACTCCTCTTTATGCGGTCACAGAATCGTTCAGGTGTTGATCGGAAAGGATCTCGCTAATCTCTTTCGAACTCGGACATCTTTTACCTTCCAGAAATGAGAAAACCAGATCCGCTTTTATTCGGTTTCCTCGTTAATAATAATAATGATGATGATGGTGATGCTGATGGTGATGTGTTTGCTGCAGCAGGCGAGGCCAGCRCACCATGCAGTCAGCGGGGCACCGGTTCCGCGATGTCGAGCACCACCCGCTCCTGGCCGACAATGAGAGCTACGAGYCGTCGCCGTCGTCGTCGCCGTCGGAGGCCGACATGGCCGACAGGGTGTGGTTCATCCGCGACGGCTGCGGCATGGTCTGCGCCGTCATGACCTGGCTCCTGGTGGTCTATGCGGACTTCGTAGTGACTTTTGTCATGTTGCTGCCTTCCAAAGACTTTTGGTACTCCGTGATCAACGGGGTTCTCTTTAACTGCTTGGCGGTGCTGGCTCTGTCGTCGCATCTGAGGACTATGCTGACTGATCCAGTGAGTATCCGGGCGTTCCCCGGCCTTGGATTGTTGCCTGCGTCTGCAGAGAAGTTTGGGGAAGCGGGATCAGTCTTCTCCTGCTGGGAAAAGTAGTGTTAAGGGTCAAAACCCTCAATGGGAAGGGGTGATGTCTGTGCTTGTCCTGTTGTTCTGTTAATGAAACCATAAAGGAACAGTCAATGGAAATTAATTTATAAGAGTATTAGAGTCAAAAAACCCACAGTTTATCAGTAAAGTATTACCCCAGGTCCTGAAGAAGCTAATAAAATTTAGTCTTCCCTTAATTTTTCCTACTTTCTTTCATTAGATTTATTTGCAAAGCCTATACCTTCGTCCTGTTGTATCATTTGAAATGTTTCTTCCATTTGTGGCACATGGAAGAACATTTAGAGGTGGACATGCTGCAAAACCTCAGGCACACATTGGAATGAAGGAAGAACCACTGTCCTATGTGATTCCTGCTTTTTTGTCTTTAGGTATTTGGAGTCAGAGAGAAGGGGCATTTAAGCTGAACACACATTGAAGCAGTGAAGGTGTGAAAGGTCTTGAAAGTGCTCATTTCTTAGAACTTTTACTCTTCAAGAGCTCAAGAGATGAAATAGTTTACTTTGTGCTAAAATCTATTACTATTTTGAAGTAATAAATCTGGGGAAAGAGGGATGAGGGGAAAAACATCTCTTTTCTCCAAATTTTTGAGACAGTAACAGTGACTAGAGAAGTGATGGGAGTGTTCCAAATCCAGCAGGATGTTGTAGTTAATGATTTTCTAGGTCTCTGATTTACTTCTGCCCACACCCAGTGATGACATATCACAACTTCTACAAACTGTGACACCTAAGGGAGTTAATGGTTTAAGGATTTATTGCTTAAAAATATGTCCTGGTAGAACTGAGTGTCTTCGTAGACCTGTGTTGTTCTTTGTGGGTAAAACATGATACAAATTGAGATGAGTCACTGCTTTTTTCCTCTGTTCCTTTCCTGCTGACTCCCAGAATGGAAGGCACGRCTGTGTGATAGAAACTAAGATTAAAGGAAGAAAGAAATGAACTGCCTCAAAACATATGTGGATTAAATTTACCCTTATGACTATAAAAATAGATTTTTTTCACGGAAGGGAATCGGTGGCAGACTGGGAACGATGTTTTTGAAACAGAGCATATTTTTGTCAGCAAAATGCTAAAAGCATGGCCTGAGGTTATCATCCTTAGTGACAGGTGAACAGGGGAACGTGAGATATTTACACCAAATATTAACTTCAGATTGCAAAATACACTTGAGGAGTACAACATGAGTGTTTAAGGAACTCTCTCTGCTTGTGCCCCTGTGAGGGAGTTTGAAGCACCACTCAGCCGAGGAGCTCACCTGGGGCAGGACCTGGGCTGTGTCTTGGGCAGCACAAACATAAATTTGTTATTCCAGGCCATAGGCAACAAAAACTCCCTGCCTAAGCAGAGGGATGTTCTACAATGGAGTCTGAGTGCCTGATGGTTTCTTAATTCTGTCCCAGAACTTCTCAAGGTGTCTGTGCAAAGTGTTGATGTTGCCAGTGGGCTTTTTTTTGAAGGAGAATTAAYTGTAGAATGTTGCAGGTGGTTTAGGCTGACCTGGAGAAGGCTCTCCCTATGTGAAGGAAGTGCTGACCTGGAGCAGTTGGTACAGAAAGGCCATTGCACTTTGCTGTCACATCCCAGTTTATTTCACAATCACTTCCTCTCACTGATAAGGCTTTACCTCCGTAATGAGCAAGGTGGCTGAAAGTTTAAGCAAAAAAGGATGACAGTTTGTTCTCAAAAACTTGTGTACATGGGGCAGGTGGTTGAACCCTGGCTTTACAGAGTTGAGATAACATCTTTCAAGGAGTTGCTGGTTTAACTTTTGTGGATGGCTTGGCACAATAATCAAATGTGACAACAAATGTTCAGGGTAACTGCTCAGCAAATAATTCCCTGTAGTGCTTGTATCTGCAGGGAAAGATGTTTCTCCCTCTTCCCTTCTGGGGGCTGGTGACAGTGTGTTCTGTGAGAATTAAGCTAATACTTGGCCAGAGATGAGTCTTGCTGAAATAAAGCTGAATTTGAGGTCAAGCAGAGGTAATTTATTCATTTGCAATTGATTCTGGCTTATAGCAGACTGGCTTTGAATAAATGAACTTATTTCAGCAATTATCCTGAGGGTACTGGTATGAAGTCTATAAAATGTATTTTTAAATGCTCTCATGCCATTTAAGAAGCTTTCTCTCCTCTAATTGAAATGATTTCAGGGGGCTGTGCCCAAAGGAAATGCCACTAAAGAATACATGGATAATTTGCAACTGAAACCAGGAGAAGTGATCTACAAATGTCCCAAGTGCTGTAGTATCAAACCTGAGCGTGCACACCACTGCAGGTATGCCAGAGTTCCTTCAAGAGTTCTGCATATTGAGTCATGCAATAACATTCCTGATATTTATCTGTTAATTGTTTCCCCCACAAATTTCTTTTGGTATCCAATGAACTTTCAGATTCCTACGTTGCAGAGTATTTTATAAGTGTAATATGCTATGGCCAGAAATGAATGTGGATGAGGGGAAAGAAGCAAGAGACTCAAAGGTTTTATACAAATAACTGTGCTCTGGTGTCTTAAATAATTTTGATCTGTGAATATGTTTTCCTGTACATCATTCCAGTTATTGTGCTGCACTGTGGGTAATGCAGGGCAAAGAGAAGAAGCTCAAAGAAATTTCTGAGAGAAGCTGATTTAAGAAATGACTCCTGCAGTCTTAAATTAACAAAATACAGAGTAGTTTTAGATGATTACTTTGTGTCATCTCCTCTTTGCAGTGCATTTGAGGTTCTGTGTGAATTGGCAGATTATTTTCCCAAAGTTGTCTGAATAGTTGGTTAAATGCACTTCTGCATTTTGAAAATCCATTTTAATAAGGACAGAAGTGATGATCATTTGAACTAGATGTGCTGTGGAAGAGATGGTAAATGTATATTTTTAATTCTCAGTCTTTAGAGTGTTCAGGCCCTGTGGCTATGCTTTTGTAGTGTTTATTGTGTGCCACTTGGAAAGAGCTGTGCCTGCGCAATCAGGGCTTACATAAAGATGCAAATGTTCCTGGTGGCTCTCTAGGTGTGGAGAGTGATGTGTGTTGAATTGTGTGGAGTATKAAACTGGAGTCTGAGTTAGTGCCTGTCAGAAGAACAGAGCAGAGTCTTGTCAGGGCTCTGAGCTGGTTCTGGAGCTTTGTGGGTTCTAAATTCAAAGCCTCGTGTGTGTCACTGCTCTGTGTGAATGCTGTCGCTCAGAAGCTGCTCCCATTATAAATACTCAGCCTTGGCACTGAGATCTTCTTCTTCTCTCAGCTGTGAGTGGGTTTTTGTATCTGGAGTGTGAAGGGAGAAGTTCCATGGATAAACGGGCGAGTATGGAATTATCTTCAGTGAGTTYGTGTGTGGTTCGGGTCGGCTTTTGCTGGGATGCAGATCCCGGAGCTGCCTTGCCGTGCAGGGAGTGTGGTGCTGTTGGCTTTATTAACTCTGGAGGGCTCCTGAGGATGGCAGGGGGTGGAGGCAGCACAGCTGCTCTTGTGGCAGGATKGAAGGTGTAAATCCCTGGGGATGCAGAATAGCTGTGCTGTCTGTTCCGTGGCCTGGCTCTGTGTCCATGGGATGCACTAAAGGGACACCTGAGAGCCCCTGCTGAGCGTGGGCTGCATCTTGCTGATTTTCTCATCCCATATTTAGGCTGGTTCCCACAGAGACCTTGCAGGTATCTTTGGAAAGCATTTGCCACATTGTGTGTCCTGGTAGGATTTGCTAATTTGGAAGGAGTCCTAAATGAAGACATCATATGTTGAACTCTCCATATGACAGAAAAAGAGCTGGAGTGTCAGAAAGCCTGCTGCTCAAATATGTTGTTTATAGCAAGAACTTRAGCAACATTTATTGTTAAAGCAGAGCAAGAATGGATAGTGTCTGATAAAGGAAATACCTGATATTTTCAAAGAGTTTGTTTTCCCTAAGCACCTGTTTAGGSATCCAGCTTTGTGTGTCCTATGAATTGTTTTAATCCTTTGTCAAATACTGTGTCAGATGTTCTACCTCAGGGCAAAGGGTGTGTTTTGGGGCTTGCTCAGTGCATCACTGGCTCCACAGAACATCTGAAAGAGAAAGCCAGAGCCTGAAAGTGTATGTGAGGCTGCTGTCCTGTTTTTCTCAGCAGTTGGATTTCTGGTTTAATTGTCTTTGTTTCTGTGAATCTGATTCTTTGCCTTAGGTTTATCACTGCAGGAGTTCAYCCAATAGAAAAAGGGTTTGTTTGATTATACTGCCAACTTTTTATTGGTTTGCAAACCCATTCCAAGGACATTAAAAGGATGGTCTAGTCCCAAGTATTCAAAGTGGCAATTTGCTGATAGAAGAGACTTGAAGATGGAAATTGAAGTTGGTTCCTGTTGGGAAATACTTACACTCAAAGCCACAGTGCATGTTTTGAGTAGTAAATTATTAACAGAAGAGACTCTTGTGATGTAGTTACAAAAATTGTTGTGCAACACTGCAACAGAAGTTCTTTTAAGGAAGAAAAATAGTTTCATAATACACATTAGTGATGGGAAAAAGAACCAGAACCTTTTATTTACAGCTAAATGTCTCTGAAATACATTAAACTGAGGTTTTACTGAGCAGTTAACATTTTCAGCACAAGGAAGAGCCCTATCCTGAGTGAATGGGATTTCATTTTCACTGAAGGAGCACAGCTGTCATTATTCCTGCCTGCCCTGAGAGCCTGTGTTTGTGTGTGGGGAACTGTTACTCTGAATCAGGTCACTGAGATGTTTCCATCAGTCTTCCTGGGAATATCTRTTATCCAGACCCATTCCTCTTGAGTCTTTAGCTGTGTCTTTCCGAATGTTGTCTCTGGCATTCAGAGCTGTAACTGCACCTGCCTGAGTTCATCCAGCAGCAATTCCAGGCTGGAAAGACCTTCCTTCATCCACAGGTGCTTGTTCTCTTTGCTTCTCTCTTGTGTAGGGTAAATGCACAGTGAATGACCCASGGTGCAGCTGAGAGAGGGATTTCCCCACATTCCTGCTGCATAAACATCCCTGCTTGGCCAGTGGAAGGAGTAAAATCCAAGTGATGGGGGTAGGAAGCAGGCAGAACCTCTGCTTTAAGCATTGCTGTGAGGTTGTTGGTGGGAGATCAGGAATGAAGGCAGGGTTCCAGGTATCTGAGCTCTTGGAGAGCTCTGTGTGGGCTTGTGAGAAATTCTGAATGAGCAGAAATGAGTCCTGCCCACCTCACATCCTCCAGTGTTCAGCTTGATGGAGCCTGGATAGGATTTTACTCAGCACTTCACATTAATGTTTGTTTTTAGAGTGCTGGCATAGATTCTGAGCTGCATTAGGAGGCTTCCACRGCTCTGGTACTCAGGAAAGTGAGAGGCTGAACTTGCAGGCAGGAGCCTGTGAAATGAAAGTCTTTTGAGGAGCCTCCTGAATGTCTCCTCTTGAGTGATACCTGGGTTTTCCTGCACCAGAGAGTGGTTGTGGTGTTTGGTTGTGGTATTGGGATTTTCACATGTAACAGGCACTATTTAGAAAGTCATTTGTAGCAGAGGATGAATCCTCTTTAATGTCCATAAAACAGGAGGCAGTGGGAATGGAGCGCCTGGGTTAGGATAGCTCAGGACAAAGGCAGCTTCATTTGGGATTCTTCCACATAACCTGCACAGGAGTATGTTCTGCCTCTTGCTGAATTACCTTAGAATCATGCACATGTGATGACTTACAAATTATTTTATGCCTCAGAGCATTGATTTCCCCCCCACACCTGCCTGTTTTGTCACTCCAGTGACAGTCACCCAGCTTTGCTTCGTGGTTTGTCACTGCAGCACTCGCAGATACCACACACAAACCAGCCTGTGTTAAAAACAAAGGGGTTTGAATTATAGTGCCTGCATTTTTTAGGCTTATTTGGCTTGGTAACTGCTGAAATGAAAATGTTTAATATATGGGGTATTCTGCAGGAAAATCTGGAGCACTGAGTGTGTGGCTGTCTTGAGTACAAAGGGAGGAAAATGGAATATCAGCATTGCTTAAGCTATTGATTTATGGGAGAACTTCAACACGTGTTCCAACTGTTTTGGTTTTAGTGGATAACTTCATCTTTGGCTGCAGAAATGAGGCCTGCGGTGCTGTATGGCCTAGCAGATGTAAAATGGAATTATTGGAGTGTTTGACTTTGGTGGATGTAGCCTTGACTCAAAACTGGGCAGGAACCAAGTGAGCTAGCAAAGAACAGGAGTGTCTAAGAAGTCCTGAACAAGTAGACACTCAATGTGTGCTGTTTGTAGTTTCAATATTTGTGTTTTCTGTTGAGGAAGKGAGGTTTGACGCTGTAAGCTGTGCTTTAGTGGAGATTTTGATTGCATAAGTTTAGAATTTGCGCAATTGAAACCTCAAGAGTGACAATTTCTCTCTCGAAGATGTGAATTTCTTGGRTTTTTTCTTCTTCGCAAATTAAATTTACAACTTGAAAACCTGTAAACTTGAAATACTTACTTCATCTAAAAAAGCCTCTCCAGAAGAGAGGGGGTTTTTTAATGCTGAGGCTTTGCTCATTCAATGCCTCAAGTGTCTGAAGTYCTTGATTTGCTTGGTTGTGTGTTTGGATGTGCAGTGATTGTGAGGAATCTCTTACGTACACAGTCAGTTTTGTAGCAAACAGTTCCTTTGAAGAAATGCAAATAAAATCCCTGTCTGCAGCTTGTCAAGAGCTATTTCAGCACATCATCCTATGACCACTGGCTACCTTTGTTTCTCCATTAAAATGTGCAGTCTAATTCCTCAACAGAAGCTTCTTCTCCTTTCTTGCAGCATTTGCAAGCGATGTATCCGGAAGATGGATCACCACTGCCCGTGGGTGAATAATTGTGTGGGGGAGAAAAACCAGAGGTTTTTTGTTCTGTTTACGGTGAGTGAACATCAACAGCAGCTTGATTTTAGTCTGAATCTACCTGGATTATAGCAATTTTGCTTGTGCTTAGGAGTGAGTAGTGGCTTAAGGGCACGATTGTTTTGTTTTGGTTGGGTGGGGTTTTTTCCTTCTGTGCAAGATATTTCTACCCTTATTCATTTGAATCTTGTGCAATGCTGTTGTTCCAAACTTTCTTCATTTTGCTGTGTTTTCTGGAGTGCCAGTGAGTGAAATGGTGCTGTCTCTTGTTTGCAGATGTACATAGCCCTAATTTCAGCTCATGCTCTCGTACTCTGTGGGTTTCAGTTCTTCTCCTGTGTCCGAGGGCAGTGGACTGGTGAGCAAATAAATACTTATATTTCATTATCATAATCTAGCAGATATTAGGGAAAAGTCATAGCATTCCACCTATTTTAGTCCCATCCTTAAAACATTCCAGATCTGTTTACCCATCACTCTCCTCTTCCTTTCTTTGTTTTTCCCTCCTTTCCTTTAGTCATTCACTGCAAGAGCTGTGGCTGCATTCTCACTCCCTTTACACACAGTAGTAATTTACTACCTCTGTAACAGGGAGGAGACAGAGCTGGTCCTCAGCACTCCATCCCCTGGAGCTGCCAGCTGGGCTTTGTGTGTCCAACCTCAGTTCTGGGAGTGAAATYTGAACAAATTTCTCCTTCATTCCCTTATTAGAGCCAACTGGGGGRTTCTTGCAGAAAAAAAATTCCCTAAGCTCTCCCATTTTTTTTATTTAGGCTTCTGACTTGCATTTCTTAATGTTCCAATGTGCCAGAGCTCATTCTGGTCCTGTGTTTTTGACAGAAGAATGGCTGATTATGTTCTTTCTGGTATATGAGGCAACAGGGAAAGCCATGTGATTTTTATCTTTATTTTTTTCTGAATATTTCATTAAGTGGATGGAATCTTGATCTTTTTTTTCACTTGAAACATTCTGCTGCCTATACACTATCTCATCTCYCCCTTGTTTAAACATCATTGAGTTAATCAGTTGATCAGAGGCTCTCCAGAGATGTGCCTGTAAGTGTGAGGCAGAACCTGATTACTTTTTGTGGGGAATTAAAAAAAGGATAATAAAGCAATCACAGCCAAATGGAACATCTGTATTAGCCAGCAAGTCAGAGCTGACAGTGGGGATGATTTCCCAGCATCTGCCATGCAGGAAGCTCCAGGCTGCTCTCACATGTGCACTTCTGAGCACTTCAATCACCTCGTGCAAACATTTATTTGATAGCCCTGAAATCCCGAGGCAGGATTGCAGAAATAGTTACCATGTGCTTTATAGGAGCCAGAAGTGTTACTTCCATAAAATTCTTGATTTCCTTGGTCAGCAGATAAAGCTGCTGCAAAATCAGAAATCTGTTKTAATTGTGAAATATTGTTTCAAGTGCTAGACATTTAGAAAATGCTCTATAATTTGCTGTTGGGTTTTTTTKGTAACCACATCTCTCATTTTCACAGAGTGCAGTGACTTCTCCCCACCTGTAACTGTGATCCTGATGATCTTCTTGTGCCTTGAGGGTTTTCTGTTTCTCACTTTCACTGCAGTCATGTTTGGCACCCAAATCCACTCAATATGCAATGATGAAACGGTAAAAACCTCCTTTTTTGTATTCTATAAGAATTATTCTGGGAAGATGTGATTAGATGTTTTACTTGCAGGAGGAGAGGCTCTTATTTTGGAAAAAGCTGCAATAGCTCATGATTTTTATTTTGTTTAGTTGGAAGGATTGGAATAGTTTATTGGGGGTTGCTTTCTAACAGAACTTGCACTATTGCTTTTCTGACATTTTGTGATTCAGTTTTAAATGACAAAGATTGCAAAGCTTCTGACTTCAGTTGTGATTTTCCCTTCTCASCTGTCACAAACTCCTGATGTGTGGCATGGGAAGGGTTTGCTTTTCTCAGGTTTACACTGAAAGTGCTGCCTTGTCCTAACCCTTCTCTCTTCACTTCAGCAGAGGATAAACAGTTTGGGCCTTTGGCTCCCTTAGATCTGCAGTGTTACATCTTGAGAGGATGTTTTGTGAGGGATAATTCACTGGAAACATAAGGAATTCCAATCCTGTGACTGTTCAGTTTCTCCTGTGAGGCTGTTTCAACATTTATTTCTGTACTGAGGAGCAAGTGACAAACAATTGGTACATATTGAGCCTTCATTAGTGGGAAGCACAAAAAATGACCATCAAAATAATGCATTTGGGAGAGTAATCCTGGCTCCAGTGATTGTGGAGCAGGAGCCTCATTGTCTGCTTTCATTAACTGAATAAACAAGTTGTAGKGGAGGACTATTGCACGTGGATCTCCTGGAACATCAGCTTTTCTGGGTGTTTTTGTCTTTTAGCTCGAGGGGAAAAGAGGTAGAGGTAAGCCAACCTTCTTGTACATATTTTGTGTTCTAAATCTTCTGCCCTGTACCCACAGGGCTAAACCAGCCATTTTCATTTCTTCCTTACTACAGAAATAACAGTAACAAACTGCTCAGCTGAGGAACAACACGATAAAAACGCTAAATCCATTTTGATAACCACGAATAGATTTAACCAAACTTTGGACTTACCAGTGCCTCTCTGCCTGTGTTTATGTGCAGGAGATTGAAAGACTGAAGAGTGAAAAGCCCACGTGGGAGCGGAGACTGCGCTGGGAAGGGATGAAATCCGTGTTTGGGGGGCAGCCCTCGCTCCTGTGGATCAACCCCTTCGCGGGATTTCGCATCAGGCGCCTTCTCTTGCGAGGAAAGAAGGGAGGACCCGAGTTTTCTGTTTGAGTCTAAATATGCTGGAACTTGCAAGAATCCTATATAATATTTATTTTGGGGCCAGAGAAGGCTGTCTACATATAATCTGTGACCGGGTGAAACTGATATCAGACATTTGCTTGTAGCAAGCAGAGTTTTCTACGTTTATTGTCGCGGACATCTCATGAATTCCGAGACCGGAACTGGATCTGCCATGGTCTTGACAGCAGAGGGAAAGCACGTGGTCACACTAAAGAAGCCAAATGTTGTCATGCTACTGTAATTTATTTTATGAGATTACTTACCCATTTTTTGTTAAACCCTTTTTATTTGATAAATGTCTGGGGAATTACCTGCGTGTTTTTATAAAAAGTGTAAGTCCTTAGGTGCAGTTGTCAATCATGAGGAGGAGCATTCTGGTGAAAGTTGATCTCCAATGAGACGTAGCCTTCTCAATCCAGATTTCAGGGAATAGTGCTTTGTTCAGTTCTCATCGCTCTTTCAGCTTGTCCTGACAAACAGAGCTGTTCTCTTGTGTCCCGCTTCAGGCACACATTCCTCATATGCAAGCGACTCCAAGGATTGGTGCCCAGCACAGCACACCAGAGGCACTGTTCCACCCCTGCCCGACGTCTTCCCAGGCTCACTAAAGCATGTGCTGTGTTTGGCAGTGTTCATCTCGTGGGGCATTTAGGGAGATGCTGAATCCTCAGTCGACACCACTTGTAACCGCTGGCTGTGGGCCAGATCCTGCCCCTGGGCTGTGCATCTCCGATTCCTGATGCATTGATTCCAGAGGAACTGAAGTGTGGACTGTGCAGGGATGAGTGGGACCAGTGGGTGTGTCCTGCTGTGTGAGTACAGATCAGGGTAGTTCACTGCAAACACTTGTCCTTGTAGGGTCTTGCTCTGCCCCTTTTTTTACTGTACAGACTTTTCATCGAAGGAGAGCTGTTAATGATCCCTTGAACAAAGACATCAGAGGAAGGAGGGAAGTTGCCTCTTTTCCTCGAGTACAGCACATCTTAAATGTAGAAACATCTGCAATAGAACGAGTGATTTTGAATTCAACCATTTCCAACCAAAACTACTTGGAAGAAATGAGAGCAATATAGATCTAGAACTGCTTTATGTGGGCCTGACAAACAACAGTAGTGCTAAAAAATGTTTATAAATCTGCAAGTAATGAAATACAAGCTGCAAGTAATAAAATTCAGCTAGAAGTTGATTCTTTAAAAATTACGTTTAGACTATTTTTTGTATTATCATTAACCTATAAATTACTGACAATATAAAGGATAAAGCAGGAGCCTTGATGCATAGCTTGAAATCGTGCCTAGAAAGTAAAAATAGCTCCCTGTTTTGGGACTTGCCTTAAAATTGTCCTGTTCTTGCTTTTGCTCAGCCAGTGGCACTGGTGGCCTGTCCCACCTCAAGCAGTTCAGTGTGCTGGAGAACCTTTCATTACAACCTCGATGCACTGCAGAAGCTGTTCCCTTTTCCAGCGCCCTGCTTCTCCATCTCTTTGGAACTCTTTGTGGCATCTCGATTCCAGCTCCCATCAGGTCCTGTGCCGTGGGGTGGGGGAAGTCACTGAGGGATCCATTTCTTGTCTATGGCCCCGTGAACAAAACTGTGCAATACTTTGGAATGTGTTCACTTTGCTTGGGAGGTGGGTGGTGTGGAATGCTGGACGCTTCCTCGGTGGAAATCCGCTGGAATTGCAGTCCAATGAACAAAACTGAGGGGAAAGCTGGAAGTTCCACGGAAATCTGTGCATATTCAGTTGCACACCTTAAAGATTAGGGGGGGAAAAAGAAATGTCTGGCTTTGTCCTGAGGCTCTTACTGTGTATATTGTTCAATGATGAAATCAGAAAATCTCACTCCAGGAGGTTGATCCCTGTGACTTGGCAGTGTGTGCGTGTGAAATCCAGTTTACTTGGCTTTTTCAAACCCTTCTGTTGTCATTTTTTTTTTAATGTAAAAAAGAATAAACTAATGAATTGAAGTCTTAGTTGATTAACTTCTCTAGATGTCACTTTTTTTTGCACATCTGTGTGCATATTCACATTTATTTAGGTGGAAGCAGCTTCAGGGAATAGTCTGAAAGCCTTTGGTTTGTAATTGGTTTGTATTTATATCAATTAACAGGTGATATTGCTCCAAATTAAAGATGCTCTTCTGCTTATTAAGGATTTTAAGCTCCACTGCCTGCTTAGTTTTGGGCATTTCCTTCATCCTCTGGTGTAGCTGCTTATTTTATTATAGAACCATGGAATGATTTACATTGGAAGGGACCTTAAAGCTCATCTTGTCCCCACCCTGTTTGTCTAAGGTGTGTGAGGAAAAAAACCACTCCCTATTTGAAAACTTACCTCAGTATTTCAGGCTTTGCACTTCCAAGCTATTTGTGATAAATACAGGTTTGGATTCCCCAGTTTCTCTGTGCAAATGTTGGATTTTTCCACCGGTTCTGCAGCCTGGAGAGCAGCAGGTCAGGAGTGTCCACCCAAAGAAGAGTGAGGGTGAGGAGGAGTAAATGGCATAAAGGATGCAGAGACTGGAAGCAGTTTATTTCCCCTTTGCAATAATTCTAAAAAATACTTTAAAATGTACTCTGGGTGTAAATCCCACTTTTCTGCACTGCTGTTTCTGTGGAGAAAACAGCTCCAAATGCATTAACACATTAACTTTGTGCCAGTGCTGCTGCTATGTGTTAGCAGGTTCATGATTTGATGATGTTTGTGTGCCACACCAGTGGGGCTGGGCTGTGTTTACCTGTGTTTTGGGGAAGAACTTGTTTAGTCTCCCAAGGGAACAGACGTCCCTGCAGACAGATCCTGCCAATTTGTCTCCTTTTTATTTTCCCATTTAATTTTTAGTGGTAATGCCAATATCGYTTCGGGAATCCTTTCTGAAGCCTTGGACTTAGCAAGGATTCGTTGCTGGATTTCTTTATGCCTGTCCTGTGCAGAAGTGTTCAATTCTACAGCTGTTCTGGTTCTTTGTGTTGGCACCAGGTCCATGTGTGAATGTATTTAATGCTGTTGGAGAAACAAAGTGGCTTAAGGGGTTTGGAAATACAGAAATTGGGCTGTAAAATGACTCTGGAATCTGTTAATAACACTAAAATGAAGTGCACCAGCATTGGTTCTGTATATTTTTTATTTTTTTTTCTTCTGAGCAGGGTTACAGGTCAATTAATGTGATGCACTTGGKGCTTTAATGTGGGTTGGTGCTTCTTCATGGATGAGATTGTTAATGTTTTATTTTGCTGCTTTYGCTTAGTCATGGTTTTTGTGTTCTGAATGCCTTAATTTTTTTTTCCTGACTGTATTGTAGTAGCACATCTGCTGCTGTACTGCTCTTCACTCTTGTCACCCCCACCCAGAGCCCTGGCAAATATCCAGCAGGCAGCAAAGCAAGCACAGGCTGAGTTCTTAATAACAGAAGTGAAACTTTGCACCTCCAAAATATTTCTGCAGTTTCTTTTTATATTATAGAGCAGCATAAAGTTAATATAAGACCTAGATTCAACGTTAATGATGCCAAATGTTAGAATTGGCAAGGAAAGGGATAACTTAGAGAGAAATGGGTAAGACTTTATTCCCTGGGATGTCCCATTCTGATAAGCATCTCACCTGACAAGTGGAATATTTTTAAAAGATGGCTTTGAACCTCTTTTGTTAACAAAATCATGATTTCAATAAATCTAATAAAATAGTCACTTCCRAGGTGTGTTTGTGTAAGAATCATGGTTTAATTTAGAGTGGGATTGGACATAGGGAAGCCAGAAAGAGATTTTTGCTGTAAATCTATTTTGGGCCTTTATCCAGTAAATTATTCTTGCTGAACTCTGGAGGCTGAATCTGATATCCACTGCTGCCTGGACAACTTTATTTTCTACAAGACAATATCTTACTKTGTGAATTCCACCAGTCTCCAGTGAAAGCCAGGCTTTGCAGCCATAGATGAKTCTTTTTTTTATGGAAAATAATTCCCAAAGATATTTTTATTGGAGAAATCAGCAGAGAACCTTGGAAACAAAGGCAAAGTGTCCATATGAAATACGAGAATATGGAATTTATTTCCCCCACAGATTTATTTTCTTACCATTAATGAGTATAAATGTACATTTCATGTCTGGCAGAGGAATGGAACGGAGCTGATGGAGGAACTGGAAGCAATGCTGGCTCGGAACAGTTGCATCTGTCATGCAGCAGGAATGCTTGCAGTGGAACCTGCCCTCCAGATAGAGCTGTTTCAAATCAGAGTTATCAGCATAAAATGTCAGATCAAATTCATCACAGGCAGGAGAAAAATAAAACAGTGTGATCCATGTGAAATTCAAGCYGGTCTTTGATGGTTTTCAGATCTCTGGTGCTGTGGGATGGTAATGCTAAAACTCCCCTGCTGCTGGAAGTTTGGATGTGCTTCCCAGCTTCCCTTTCAATCGAKAGGATTGCATTTCCAGGGTCTCCTCCAGCTGAGCATCTCCAGGTGCTTCCAAAGCCACCCTGGGCTCCATCACCTCGGTTTGGCCAGGAGCGGGGAGGGGTGGGTTGGGAATTTGGGCAGAGGGTCGGAACTAACAATTCTCCATCGTGTCCCAGTGCTCAGGACGGCTGCTCCTCCTCCCTCAATGGCTGTTTGATAGAGGTGGTTGTACAAATGACCTTAGGTTTTGTGGAAATCTGATAATCTGATTTTTAATAAGGTCCCATTCGGTCAAATCAACTCCGGAGCACAACGACTGCACTTTTGGAACACTTGGGGTTGTGTAGTCATCTCTGGGCTTATTTARCTTGTAACATCATTAATATTGGTCACCTGCTGCTGCTTAAATTTTACATTAAGGCAGAAGCACCTTGTTTTAAATACAAACTTTGTTTTATAATAAGTGGCTCACAGACCTGCCTGTTCCTTTTCGTGGCTGATTTAGAGCCTTGACATTTACGCTGCAGACATGAAGAAATAAAAATCTACAGCAAAGCCATGTCTGTGTAGTGGGAAAATGTATTTTGGGGCACTTGCTTCTTCCAAATATGTTTGCAGTAAAAGTTTGCAGAAGTTACAAAGCAGGGGTTGGGTGAGTCAACAGGTCCTTGGTTTGGRGTTTCACCAGACCAGCAGCCACCATGGCAGGCACATCCTTGCTGCTGTCGTGGAGCTGGGCTAGATGTGCTTACAGAGTCCATCAATGACTCACAATGGGACTCTAGATACACTGGGAATTATGGATAATAACAGAATGTTGGCATTTCTGATCATAAATAACTGGCCAGTATTAAATGTTGGCTGCTCTGTTGGAACAAGGCCCCTCTGTGTGGAATAATATGGCTGCTAAAGGTTATGAAGATATTTTTCCTAAAGCTTAACGTGCCACGGGAGAAGTGGGAGCATAATTAATTAAATTCGTGACGGGAACAGACCTTTTCACACCCATTCAGGCCATGCTGTGTGCGTTTACCAGGAGCTGTGCACGGCACTGGGATTGATGGAGAGAGCGGACGAAGGAAGGATCCTTCGGATCGAAGGATCCTTTAAAAGGGTCGCGGCGGCACCGAGCAGTGATCACAAACACCAGGAGAAACCCCGCTCCGAGGAGCTCGCAGTCCTGGTCCTACTGAGGCGAGCACGATCCCCAATCCCTGGTGCCACGGGGGTGGTGGTGGTGCTGGGAATTTTCCTCTGCAGGCCGGGCCCCGGCGCTCGGCTCACGGACGGGAAAGGGAAGGAGCGACGGATCCGGCTCCAGGCAGGGGGGTGCTGTGCTTTGCCTCTGCAAAGAGAAAGGGCCCGTTTCACCGGCGGCACGGCTTCCACATCGCTCCCAGCTTCTCCTTCCGCCTCTCCCTATAAAATCTCCTGCTTGGGGAGCGCCGTGTGGGGCAGGAGCTGCGCCACGGCGCTGGGCCCCGCGCCGGAGCCCAGTTTATAGTCTTCGCTGCCTGTGCTGGCAGAAGGAGATGGAAGGGATGCTTCGGGAGATGCTGCGGGAGAGAAAAGAAACACCATTAACGTGGACTTGGATGCTGTTCAGTAGAAATCAGCAAACCATCCGACAAACCCAAGGAGCGGGAGCTTGGGGGATCCTGGCACATCCTTCCTGGTTTGTGAGGAGGCACAGGGTGGGCTGACAGACACGTGCCAATTCTTCTGGGTATTTTGCGCTTGGGAAATGCCCCCAATTGCTTTTCAATCCTTCCCGAGCTTGTCAGAGGAGAGCTCAACCTGCAGGCCACTGTACCTCAATTACAGAGCACAGCACTTCTCTTATCTCCTTTGCCGCAAAGGGGCTTAAAAACTAAATAAAACCAACATAAAATACGGTGATTGATGCCAACATTTACATAGCTGAGAAACAGCAAARTACACTGCAGGAGGTGTATGATTGTAGCTGTCAGATGGAGGGAGACTGTGTGTGCAAGACATTGTGATTACACGGCAGTGGTTGTTAAATTACAACTCCTGTTCTATTTTCTTTTTTTTTAATAGCATGGTCCTATGGGGAGACATGCCTTAGCCCACAGCCCTGGCCTGGCAGCATTGCCCAGGGTGGTTGAAGATGGACTTGTACTCAGGTCRTATTGTGTGACAACAACCAGCTTTGCACAGGGAACTCCTGCCACAAATAACCATCTGTCCCGTTTTGTGGGAAACATCTTGTCCCCAGTCTCGATTTCTTTTTTTTTTTCCCAATCTTGTGATGTTTTAATACCATCTCGAAATCCCTCTGGATCATGCTGCCATGTGAACATCCTAGCTTCCCTTTGGAATCATGTAAAGGAGTCAGCCRTGGGGGGCTGTGAGCTCTGATTCAACTGTAATGCTGAATACATAATATTGTTATGTATTCAACRATAATTTTCAACATATAAATAAAGAACTTAACCAAATTTACATTTACTTAAAGAACCTAACTAAACTTAAATTTACTTATATAAACTTTTTCTGAGCTGTTTCTCCTGCCCAACCCCCTGGCTGTGCTGACACTGGTGCTGCAAAGACGGGCTGTGAGTGATGKAAGGCTGGGCACGTACGGTCTGGGGCGGCGTGGATCACAGAGCTCATGTTGCTCTGCAGGACGTGCCCTGGCAGCGGCTCCAGGTTGAGGTTGGGAGGTCCYGACTGGTACTGCAGATCAGCAGCGGTTCCTGCAAGTGGAAGTGGGAAGAGACATCATTCCTTGCATAGTTCCCGACAAGCCAGGCGATCTGGGCTAAATCCTCTTCGTGCAGAGGATGTGGAAGCCCTCTGTGGGTGAAGGTTAATGGCTCATCTTCGCTTCCTTCCTCTGCTGCCCTCTTTGCTCTCAGCCTCTCRCTGTCTAGGAACAACCTCCTGGGATGTCTGGGGTTTCAGCTGATGTCCAGCTGCTCTGTTCTGTCTGTGTGTGTG
Organism: Amblyornis subalaris; assembly: GCA_018881555.1. NCBI lineage: Eukaryota > Metazoa > Chordata > Aves > Passeriformes > Ptilonorhynchidae > Amblyornis > Amblyornis subalaris. The sequence continues at coordinate 4,014,746 of JACAXG010000036.1, read as the reverse complement.
TCCCAGCTGCTGCTCTTATCTGGGTTTCCCATAATTATAACTTCTGCATGTTGCTGACGAAAAATGTGTTGTCTTTCTTCCTGCAAACTGCCTCGGTTTGTAGGAGGCCTAAGTCGAGTGCCACACCACAGAGTGTGTCTTTTCCTATAAATCTCACCAGATTTTCAGAGCTAGGCTGGAAAGAAATGGCTCTGGGATTGGACTGGAGTGAGAGGGACGCATGTTCAAGCTACAGTTCACAGAACGGTTGGGGTTAAAAGGGACCTTAAAGATCACCCAGTTTCAACCCCCTGCCATGGGCTGGGATACAACCCACAGATCAGGTTGGGATTAAAAGGGACCTTAAAGATYGCCCAGTTTCAACCCCCTGCCATGGGCTGGGGYGCCACCCACAGATCAGGTTGCTCCAAACCCCATCCAACCTCGCCTTGGATATTTCCAAGGATGGGGCATCCACAGCTTCTCTGGGCAACCTGTGCTCCCCACCCTCCCAGGGCAGAATTTCTTCCCAATATCCCATCCAAACCAACTCTCTTCAAACCATTCCCCCCTCCTCCCCCAGAAGACACAAACCCAARCACAAAGCCCCGTAACAGCTCCGGGATAACCCAGCTTTGCCGGGCGGGCTTCGTACCTCCCAGCAGCATCTCCTGCAGCAAGCTGTCGATCCTGGCCATGCCAAAGAGCTTCACGAACTGCACCTGCTCGATCATCTGCCAGGTGATGCTCTGCAGGGRCGGCAGCAGCAGCAGGATGTCGCTGAAGCGGCCGCGCGAGTCGTACTGGCGGTCGTTGATGTAATCCTCCAGGTTCACCTGCACCTGGAAGCGCATGTTCTTCACCTTCCCGGCCTCGCTCAGCCCTTTGCAGTCTGGGAGAGGCAAAAAACGGAGTGAGTCGCTGGCCCGTGTGAGCAAATGTCACCCCGTCAGGCAGGCTGCGTGGAGGGGAAAGGGTGAGGTGCCAGTGAGGCTCTGAGAGAGTTCCCGAGATCAGCTGAKGGATTGGGCAGGCGTTGCTTCATATCTCACATGGAACAGAGAAACTGTGAGGRGAATTGGAAGGGGAGACAGTAATTTGGGGAGAAACAGTAATTTGAGGAGACTTCGAAAGGAAACAGTAAGAAAATAGGAGCTTGCTTCACACGGATGTGTCTGCCTACTGCCATTAGTGAAGGGGAAAAATTTAGATGTTAAGATATTTATCCTTCCAAGGAAACAGCCTGGAATTTTCCCGTGAAAAGTTTGAGTCACGACTGCTGCCACTAAATCCACGCAGTTTTAGTGCCTGGRTGTTGTGATTACACTCGCTGCAGCATCAGGTTCTTGTCTTGATCTCCTGTCTTTGACCTGTGGTCAATCCTTTTTTTCAAGGACCACAGGTCCAGCTTTGCTTGAGCAAATAAATATGCCTCTGGGTCGGGTGCAGTGCTGGGATTTACAGCTTCCCACTCCTGCCTCTGCTGTTATCTAAACCTGAGATTTCTGGATCRCTGCACCATTTCCTTCGCTGTCTACAAAGAATCCACAGGCGCCACATTTTAGGGATCACAGTGCCAAGAGATTAGACAAAGTGGTTAACGAGGCATCATATGTCAGCATGAAGCTCTGAGGACATTCCTGCTTGTTAGCATGGATGAAGCTCACTCCTGAGGAGCTTCCTTCCTGCTGAAACCTCAGCCCCTCACTGTCACATTGATCTAGAGCTRCACGGAGACACTGATCAGCTGAGAAGGTGATTTGTCAAAATCAATTTGATAAAACCACCCTCACTCCCTTCACAGCAGCCTTTGGCGAGCCACAGTTCATGATGTTCCTGTATTTTGATTTTAAATCAGCGAGTGMAGCAAAAAACCCCCCCATAATTAATAGAAGATACTCTGATTTCTCCATGCTAAAAGACAAAAGGGCTTGGGATTGTTCTCCCATCTTCCCTGAGCTCCAGGGAAATACACACCGGAACCTGGGCTGTTCTCATTCCCCTGTGCTCCTGGAATGAGACCCAGCAAAGCTCCAAAACGAGGGTGGTGTTTGCCTCTGTGCCCTCTGTTCCCCATCCTGTGTGGGTCAGCCCTGCCCTGGGTCGGTGCTGGCTTCCAGCAAGATCCATTAGCAGATCCCTGGTATTTCTGGGCACTCTGAAGAGCCCAGCTCTCTGTGGTTTTTAATGGTGCTCTCTGCACTCTGGTGGATGCCCCGCGTTGCTGCTGGCTTGGCTCACTGTGCTCATACATAATTCAACCCAGGCAYGTATGTCCTTAATGGTCAGCTCCTGCTTTTCAGGCTGATGGGCTTTCCCAAAGCCAAGYTCCTGAAGCTGCCAAACTCCTCCAGGGCCTGCAGAGTCTTGCACATCAGCCTGGCTGGAGTTTATACTAAAGAGCAAAACCCTCGGGAAAAGGCCACTTTTAACTTAAAACTGCACTGCTGAGTATTGCTCCTTACAGCACAGGCAGGGTGAAATGCACAGCTGCTGCCAGGGGGGGGTTTTCCTGGTTATGGGAGAGCCCCCARGTCCTTTTCCAGCCCCACAGTGGGCAGCCAGGAGGAAGCTCACCCGGATCAAAGAAGATGATGGCTTTGAGGCAGGCGTACTCGTTGTCATCGATCTGGATGTCCCGCAAGGGCTTCACCAGCTCGTCCAGGATCCTGGTGGCCACACGAGCGATCTCCAGTTCCGGGCAGTGCATTGGGATGATGAAATCGTTCCCTGGGAGGACAAGAGACATTCACCATCGGATTGTGTCTCTAGCTCTGGTCTCATCCAGCACTCACCCCAAGGTGTGTTGCCTGATAGTCCCAGTGCCATTTGCAGCAGATTTCCTGGCTGCAGCTTCATCATCTGATCCACAGTTGAGAACTAAGCTATGGATCTCATTCCCTGGTCCCTGATTATCTCATTTGCACGTCAGTGCACCCACACTGTGCATGCAGCCTGCTCCACGTTCTGCTCTGCTTTGCCCTCTGTTACATGGAGCATCTGTTTGCGAGCAGTGCTGCATCTTTATTTTTGGTGTGTTTTCTTTTTTTAAACAGTTATCCCTCTCTCTTTGCTTTAATGTGAGGCTTTCAGGGTCAGTATTCTCATTTYTCCAAGAGCAATCCCACCTGTGGTGGCAGGGAGCTACATGAAAAGCAAACACCTCTTTGCACTATAATTTTTAATAGACCTTTCTAAGCATCCATACCCGGATACCTCATTGCTTGGGCCTGAGCAATTTCAGCTACAAAAACGAGGCAACACARTTTGAGATGCCATTTAAATAGTGGGGGATTCTCATCCACAATTTCAAAGCGCTGAGGGAACAGTTCTAAAAATCCCAGTGGATTTGCTTGCTCCTTTTTACTCTTCTCTCAAGCACTGAGTACAGCCCAGGCCCGGGAATGCAGAGGGGATTTCAGGGAGGCAGAATGCTTGGGAATGGCTTGGGAGGGGTGAATTATAAAAGCAGGGGTGTGTTTCACTGCTTTACCTAATAGCAGAAAATCAGTGTATGGGATGGACCTCTTGGCCGCCCCAAGGAGGAGATGTTCCCCTGCGTGGGCTCTGAGCAAGGCAACCTGGAGATGGCACAGGAGAAAGAGAGAAGATTATTTTAGAAAAGCTGAGCTTTTGCTGTTTAATGAAGCCACATTTGGTGTTTGCTTAGATCTGCCAGATCAGCAGATAAAGCTCTGTTAAGGGCTAGAAAATATCAGTGTATGTTCACCTCGAGAAGTGCTACATTCGCAGCAAACTAAATAAAAAGCTGAGTTTAACTAAAAGAGCAAAGAGGGGCTTGGGTAATTGGAGTTCCCAGGAAATAAACAGATTCTATATTCAACCATCAGGTACCAGTAAAGGCAAAACCAGACTTTTTTGACTTTTGCAGACTGGAGTGACCAACTCTATTATTTTTAAAGGACTTTGTCTACTGGAGTTGCTTTTAATTGGTCCCTCGGCCTTTATTACTCTTTCTCTGCTGTTGTTTATTGCTCTGCATAGGGTGATGTTAACAGCAGATTCTCCTGCTGACAGGTCCAGCTGGGAATTCCCATGGAAGGCAGCGGGTTTGCAGGGAAGAGCCATTTGCACTTTTACCTGGTCGTCGAGGGGGAGCTCGCAAAACGCTGGGATGTATTTTGCCCATTCCACCAGCACCAGGAGCTGCTGCTTCATGGACTCACACACGTCGTTGATGGTGGCAACCTTCTTCATAGCGATGTCTGTGCTGTGCACGGGGCTCAGGGATAAATACTGAAAGGGAAAGGACACATCAGTGCTGTTTTACCACCCAGAAGAACAACAATCACCCCACCAGGGCCTCGAGGAGGTGTTCCCGTGGTGGTTGGACACTCGTGTGCTCAGCACAGAGCCCCTGGAGCGGCTTCCACGAGGTGGTGCTCAGTCCCAACACACGCCCAGCCCTCCTCCGCCTCCCTCCCTGCTCTCCCGGCTGGCTCGGGACTAAATGAGCATTCCCATTCCCAGCAGGAGCCAGCAGCGCTGTCTCAGCTTCCCATCCATCACCCAAGCCAGCCAAATGCATGGAATGCACCCAGCCTTTTTCCTCCGAGTTGCTGTCAGGGGCACAAACCACCCTTTTTGGTCTCTAAAGGGCTGCGTGGCAGGGAAAGGGTTAAAACATGATTTTTTGAGAAGGAAGTGGACTCATTGCTGCATGTAATATACAACATCTGGACCATATGTTTCAGTGGAGAAAGGGTATTTGCATAAGAATTTAAAGGACGCTCAGGGTGAAATTTATGGTGGAGCATGAAATAAAAAAGCAATCAGCATCAGCTGAAGCCCAGCGGATTTATTCACATTATTTTTCTGCCCTAAAATTGTTATCCTGGTAAAGAAATGACCAGAAAACATACAATCAACCGTGACGGGAACATCGTGTTCGGAGCAGGGCAGAGTGTGCAGCAAGGAGGGATAAAATTCCACGTGGATGCAGGGAGTTTTTAGGGGTGAAGCAAGAATTCAGGCTGGGGGGAGAGGGGTCCCAGGGTCTGCAGCATCCCCCAGCCCTTGGAATTTCAGCTTTGTATCTCCCACACCAAAGGCTGCATCTGCTCCTTGCAGGATGCGTTGCCTTGATAACGCACCAAGGATTTTTTTCCTGTCTGCTTTTGGATATTTTGCATTTCCCCCACTGTGGGTTCGTGCAGGAGCCATCCAAGGGCAGGAAAAACATCCAGCCCCGGTTGGTTTAGCAGGCTGGAATAGCTGAAGGACCCGTTTGGAGGGCTGAACCCACGTGTCCTACCTGCTGTGCCATGGCCTCGGCCTGGGTGAGGACGTTGATGGACAGAGAGCCGTTGTCCTCGTAGCTGCTCCTGCGGATGCTGATCCTGTCACGCTCGTTCTGCACGGCTGAAATGAGAGAGCAGTGCTTGTGTCAGTGAGAAACACCCCCAGCCCCAATGGCTGCAGCTCCCTGTGGTCCCTAAACAGGAGTGGTTGGGGCTTTAGTACCTGCAAGTCTCTCCACTCTTGCTGGATGTTGGAATAAAACTAAACAGGCTGTGGAGGAGGGGAAAAGGTCACTGCAGAGGGAGAAGATGAAGCACAAAAGGGAGATGAGGCCATTTAGGAGTCAGAGCAATACCCATAGGGTTTGAGGCAGCTCAGGTGGAGTTTAGGGATTTGCTGTCAACTCTTTTCACCTGGCAAAGCACCCACACTGCTGKAGCCCTGGCCTTTGGCCCCCTTCCTGCCATGTCTGCACTGAGGGCTCCTCTCCTGAGCTCCTGATACAGCAGGATGCTCCTGGGGGCTGCATCTCATCTCATGGCAGTGCTGGAAAACCACCCTCTGATCCCACCTCAGAGCACCTACGAGTGTCCCCTGSCCCTGAGGCATCACAGGTGGTGATCCCAGGGGACACCTCCACCACTCATGGGATGCAGAACGAATCACCTCATTAAGGAAGCTCAAAAAAAATGAAGATTTAATTCACCGATTCCCCCTTAAAACCATTCCCTCGGCGTTGCCCATTGTGCTGCTCATTTCAGCGAGCCTGAAACCCCGACAGCAACGACAGATGAGGACAAGACCAAGCCAGGGTTTGTCACCAGCCCTGCTGGCACCCTGCGCAAGTCACTGCTGGAAACCAGCTCAGCGTCCTGAACTGGCAATAACAGCAATACCACAGACCTTGGACACACTGCAGGGACCACAGCAGAGTGAAGATCAGCACAGGCTCTTTGCAGACAGAAAGGAATGGACATGGCATGGTGAATTTGAAAAAAAACCAGTGATTTTTGAGGCCCATTCCACCCTTTAAACCATCCTTTTCCCTGGAGCACGAGCCACGCCCAGCCTCATGCTCCACCAGCCCTGCACAAGGAACATAAGGGATGCATTGCGCTTCAGCAGGTTATTTTTGCAACACAGACTCCAAGGGCTGACTCGCCTCCACTGCAGCCATCGAGTGAAACAGCAGCAGAGATAAAAGGAGAATTCAGCCTTAATCCAACCTGTTCCCAGTGTTGGTTTCTCCCCCAAGCCCTCGTGCCTCTGTCCAGCAGCAYAGGAGTGCACACAGGGCTGGAAGAAGGAGCCTGGGCACAGACTCAGTGTTTCCCTGGCAGCTCGCAGATCTTGGCTACCACCAGCTCGGAAAGGCAATCGTCAGGTCCTTAAAGCAGAGGGAGCAGGAAGATTTAGCATGTGGTGATAGTGCAACACATCCCTTCTCCTTCATCCAGCAATCCCAGACTCCTTTGGTTTTATTTAGGGGGAATGACTCAGAGCTGCCAAGGCACGACTCGCTCTGTGCTTTAACCCCTTGGATGTAGAACACTGTGGGTTTGTCTCAGAAGTGGCCACCGGAGAAGATTTTTCCAGCAATGATTTTTTTCCTGCAGGGCCAGCAGAGTTATTTTGCMGTCGTTCTTTTGAGACTTTGCCTCRCTGCTGGGTCTTGTTTTAGAGGATCACTCCTTGCACAGGACTCGCTCCTGGGAATCCATRCAAAGGTCAGCCACGGGCACTGTTTTGCACGAGTGGGGGGAAGTTGGGTTTTTTGCCAGCTCGTGTCCAGCCCCTGCTCTGTTTTCCTAACCAGCCTCTGATGAGAGGCCAACAAAGTGAAAGGGCACAAAACAAGCAAGAGTGACAAAAATCAATGTCTCCCCTTATCGACAGGAGAGCAGTGTTTGTTTTCCAAGATTTGGGGCTCGGCCTTGCTGTCAGTCAGGATCTGGTTGTGCTCAGGGAGATCCCTTTGCCATCCCAGGCTGCTGGGTAGGTACCTCCATTTCCAAAAAGTGCCACACACAAAAGTATTCCTGAAACGTTTTCAAGCTATGGACACTACAGAGAGGCAAATCGTCATCATTTTAGAGAAAAAACAACCACAGCTYTTGGGAGGCTCCACTAAGCCACCTTAGACAGCAGCATAAATTGCCCTATGCATGGGGGATCAGCCCTCCCCAGCCTGAAGGTGTAGGTGGTTATAGGAACCATAACCTTGACCCTTCAGGGCTTTTATTGGCCCACCAGAAAGGTGAGTGGCAGCATCCAGCACTCAGGAGAAACAAGCCTGACCAAATCCGTGTCATCACTGACTATTCTGGAAAATCCCCATCCAAGTTTCCGCACCTGGATTTGTACCAGGTGCTCCCCCACATGCTCTCAGGGCGGGCTCTTTGCCTACTTACAAGAAAAATTAACAATTTTGCCTTTCCAACCGAGTCACACATCTGATTTTACGTAAATCCTACAGTCTCAGGCAGACCTGCTGCCCGTGAGAGACTCCTTTAAGAAGCCTCAGCCTGTTTTTCCCCCAAGCCTTTTTATGGCACATATTTCATTGCTTCCCTCACGCTCTGATAAGCCCAATCTTCCAGCGTGAGTGGATGGTACAGACCGACTTTCTCAAGGTGATTTGGGTGTTATCGCTGAAAGAACCCAAGATGTGATGGAATTAGATACAAAAGGGAGTTAATGTTTTACCTGCCACAAAAATTAATCTATTACTGTGCAGTGATTATATTGCTTTATTTATTGTGTTTGTAAAAGGGAAGGGACAGGGCRCTCCTGGTGGGGCAGTGGGAGTGCTCGAGGGATGTGCTGGCCCCGGGGGTGCTGGGCTCAGGTGGGATCTTGGCTTTGCTGTCAATAAAACCTGCAGGAAGGACTAAAAACCCAGYGCTGGATCCCTGTGTCTCCCAGGAGCTGCTATTTCCAGATGTGCCTGGTGAAAGCTTTGCTCCCTTTTTATTTTTTCCTCTCTAATCCTGTCCTCTGCACATTCCCAAAGCCAGTAAACACCATGAAGGGCCACCACAGCCCTGCAAGAGAGGATGTCGTGATTGTGAGTCCCCACCATGGTGCTGGACAGGGACAGAGTGGCCCCAAGCCGGGCTTTCCCACAGGGAAAAGGGAAGAGGGCAAGACGATTCCCGTGTCTCCCTCCGGGGAATTGTCCCTGGCTACAGCATGTCCTGACTGTGGGAATCGGATGGGAAAACAAACATATTCTCCCTGTGACGTAGGGGAGCCCTGGGAAGGGTTTTGCTGCTCGGAGCAAGGCTGGACCCCGTGCCACGAGCACAGCCAGGGTGGTGCCGCGAACTTTGCACGGCATCTTCGGAGATCCAAACCCTGCCTACGTGGGAATTACCATTCCCATTAGTATTCCACTAAAACCATCCTCAGAGTTAGTGCTGGTGGAGGTGGAAATGTGTGAATAAATGGCATAAAGAGAGAGAGCAGGAGGAGGGGRGTCCCTGTGGGGTGCGGTCACTGATGCTCACAGTGTTTCTGTCTCCACTGACAGATTTACTCCTCCTGCTGCCTGATTAATTTATATGCACAAATAATCTTTTTTCCCTGAGCTACCTCGGATTTTGTAGGTATGGTGTGTTTTATTTGCAAATAAATCCCCGTGGTACACGTACATTTAATCCTTTCATGGGCTTTTGGGCTGATTTATGACTACTGAAGGTAGAGAAGATCCTTTATCTTTTCCATCCTTCTTTGCAGCAAACTGCAGTCCCAGCCTTCTGAAAGCTGGCAAAAAAGAGATGTGCAAACAAAAGGTACRAAACAAGATAGAGGTCCTGTGAAACACTAATAAAACTGTCCTATAAACCTGTCCAATTTCACAATAACAAACAAACAAAAAAGCCTCAAACCCTCCCACTGTGTTGTGCCAGTAAGTGATACAACAATTCTTTTTACTTCTGCAYAAAGCTAAAGAAGTTCATGTACATTCATAAATTACTTTGAAGGGGATGAGAGGTTAAATATTAACCCCTCTTTTTTTTTTTTTTTCCCACCAGCAAACTGAATCCTGACASTGCAGTGCTGGCATTTCAAAAGGCTCCCAGGTTTTCAGGCACCCAGCTCCGTGTGAGGAGATGACCTGGCTCCCTTGAGAAGTCACACCCTGCTGATGTCTTCGAGGTTAAACACGACCTCAGGGAGATGCTAAAAATAGTATCCTGTGTGTTCTTTGGGTGTTTAAGTACCTGGTGTTCTCYTCAGCCACGGATGCTGCAGTGACCAAAAACCTGCCCGGTAGCATTGTGCAAGACAATAGAGATCGAMCCTTGTGTGCAAAGAGGCAAAATCAGGGAGAACAGCCAGAAAATCTCCAAAACACCCAGACCACCCTGCAGCACAGTMCCAGCCGTAGCCACAAAACAGGAATAAAGGAGTGAATCTCCTGTAAAAATCTCAAATCCTGATCATAGAGGCATTTCAGGAGACAAGAGGGGTTTGTGTCCAGGAAGCCTTTCAGTCTCCCCTCGTCCTAACTTTAATGGTTGTTGTTAAAGTGAGTTGTTGATACCAGAAATGTAATTGGGATAGGACTGATTCTGAATGAGCTATTTTTGAGGAAATCTGGGAACTGAATTTTCTGCAAAACTCAAGTTTTGTCCCTTCCCTGCTCTCGTTAGTGCTGAGGGAACCTGAGTCCCATCCCAATGCACAAGCCTGAAGGTGTGGGGCTCTTGTGTGGGGCACTCCTGGTCCTTTCTGAAAGTAGGATCAAATTCAGACTGTACAAACAAGGCAATCTGAAGATCCTACTGATAATTTTGTCAACAACATCTGCCCAGCTGCCCCAAAAACATCATGAACCTATAGCCTGGCTGCACTGTGCACATTATGCTGCTGCCCCTACAGAAAGCCAGGGTAGAATCACAGAATATCCTGAGCTGGAAGGGATCCACAGGGATCATCCAGCCCAACTCCTGGCCCTGCACAGACACCCCAACAATCCCACCCAGTGCCTGAGAGTGTTTTCCAAATGCTCCTGGAGCTCTGGCAGCCTTGGGGCTGTGACCATTCCCTGGGGAGCCTGTTCAGTGCCCCAACACCCTCTGAGGGAAGAACCTTTTCCTAATATCCAACCTAATCTCGCTGGCACAGTTTAAACCTGGCACAGGTATTTGTATCATATGGCTTTTTCTTTCAGGAGAAAATTCCCTTCTACCAGGCTACACAGTGCCTTGCAATTTCTTATCCCCTAGAATTGTTTCCAAATGGAAAAAAAAAAAAAAAAAAAAAAGAGAGAGAGAGAAAAAGAAAGATCCAAATGTGTCACAGCATGTCTTACAACACAGGAAGATTGGGGGAAAAAAAAATCACTCTGGATCCAAAATTCCGGTTTATCAGTTAGCTTTTCCAGGGAACAGCAAGTTCTCCAGCCCTGTGCACACAGACAGGGAGCAGTGGGTCAGTGGGGCACGAGAGGCTGACACAGCCCTGCTCACCCCAGCCCAGGTGTATTGTCACACACAGCCTGGGAGAAGGATCCTTTCCAGCTTCTTCCCCTCTGCTGTGGATGAACAATGCTATTGCCACACCCTGGAAAGTCTGATTGCTGTTGTATTCCCAGAAGGAATGTGCCAGGGAAAGGGTGTCGTGCCGGTGCAGGGACASGGAGCACGGCGAGTGTGGATGTCACCGCTGTCACCTCCCAGCAGGGACTGCTGCATGCTCCAAAAGGTTTTGCACAAATATTTGTATTCTCCTAATAATGCTCTGTCATAGACATGGCTTCTCCTTTTCCCTCAGGCTTCGCAATACTGTTTAATATTAATCTAGAACCACCCAAAAGCAAATAACTGTGTCCTTTTTGTGCACACAATTGTGCAAGAAAGTTTCTTTCCCAGTCCTGCACACGTGCTTGGGATAGAGCTCTGGTGAGCCAAGCTAATTTCTGCAAAGCAGTTGCTCAAGGTGCTTTAAAATCTTCCTTGCCAAACACAGGAGCGTTTTCTGAGAGCACAACCTGACTGCACTCATAAAAGAGTTTCAAGGAATGTGACGATGTGGAGCTCGAAATGAGTCATCTTCCATCGAGCTGCACTCAGTGATGGAGGCATGAGCCAAGGTTTTATAACTTTTACCATAAAAACCAATAAAAATCYTGCTTCGGATCACAGAATGGATCACAGAATGGAACCAGATTTCAGCCTTTCCAAGCAGTGCAGTTTGCTGCATTGAAAATTGGCTTTATCCCTGTCTAGAACTGACCAGATCAGTTTGGTCTTTATTAATTTGAGCTCTATTTACTTTTCCATCTGCTGTATTTACTACATTTCTCCTAAATTAAACCAGCYGGCATTTTTGCTTCATCCGTGACTTATCCCAAATTTCAAGACACCCCTCTTCTCCAGGAAAACATATGGTCAGAACATTGGAAAGGCTATTTCATCACCAGTAAAATCTTATGAATTACCAGAAATCGATGGCAAATTTCSCCTTGGTTTCAGTGGGACCACGATTTCACCCTTTGGGTAAATTTGGTGACATGGAAAGAAACTTTTGAGCTCCTTTCTACCTCCCTCATCTTTTAGCTGCCAGTGGGTTGGGAAACAGCACAAATGAAGGATGAGGAGTTTTGGAACCATCACCCARCTACCTGCACCTTGGGTGGGTCGGGCCCCCAGTTTGACAAGCACTCGGTGGACAAGGACAATCACAGTAAGGCAGGATCATCCATGCTCTCCCAAAAGGCAGAACTGGACGAGCAGAGAATGCTGTGATAAGTCCCAGACCTTCCCAGGGAAGCTGGATGTAGGCACAGGTTAACARAAGTGGATTTTCTCTTGCTGAGCATCAGCACTGTAGCAGTATTTCCCTCAGAAAGGGCACGTCCTGATGGTCACTGGTACCCCAACCTACAACCCTCCACCTCCTTCTCAATGCATCCAATGGGAAGTGCAACAAAAGGTGTTGGCCAATGTGGGATTGGCCCTTCAGTGCTGGTGGTGGCTCCACGGCCACGCTGTAACCACGCTGACAGAAGGGTTTGGCTCTGACTCATGTCCCCTGTTGGGGGACATGAGTCACCTGCAGGGGACACATGAGTCACCTCCCTCCAGGAGCGCTGCCTGTGTGCCCTGTGCCACGGAGGAGAGGCTCCTGCTCCGTAAGGCTCCGTGCTYGGGATGTACCTTGCCCTTGCACGGAGCTACGTGAGCATCAGCCAAGCCAGCCACACCATCTGGAGTAACCAACTGATGGCATTTCTGACGTTGAGCATGGCAGGTCCTCGCTGAGATTGCCACAAGTGGGATTAGGAGTCACACCGGTGGGTACGGGAAGAGGAARTTGSTGTTGTAAAGCACTTARAGACCTTCTCTGAGGAARCCCATCCCTTTCCCAATATTAAAACATCCCAAAAAGTCCAGCCTCCCAGGATGGGTAARTAATGTCACCGGGCTCTCATTAAAATTGAGATAAAATGGGAAATGGGGACTTCAGCTGTGACAAAAACCTCTCACTGTGACACACAAGCATCATCTCTCCAACCAGCACTGCTGCTGCTCCCCACCGTGCTCTGCAGCGGGAGCAGGGCCCGAGACAGCAGTAGGCAGGTTCAAAATGTGTCATTGCACCCACCTTCTTTCTTCATGCCAGCTCTGAAGCACTTCTTCAGCCTGCAGTACCTGCACTGGTTCCTCTTGTCTTTGTCTATCACACACTGTCGGTTGAACCTGGGAGGAGATGGGAAATACAACATGGAGCAACCAGCCTGGCGTCTGTGACCCCCTCACCCTGAGCAGCCCCAAATACAGCCCCAGACCTCTCCGAGCTCCACACTGAACCTAGAGAAGAGCCAAAGGTTTGCAAGAAAGGGATTGAATCAGCATTGGCTTGGCCCAGCTCCTCCTCTTCCCCACCGCCGCACCTGCCAGCTGGGAGCGCAGCGGCTTCGTACCACCCACCCTGCAGGGAYTGGGATGGTTTTGGCTGTGAAAACACAACTGTGACTCAGGTGGTGCTCTGGTAGGAGCTCCATCTCCACTTCCAGATGGTTTTTGGGTGTTCAGCATTGGGGTTTGTCTGATTTCGCTCGTTAACTACTCAACGTTTTCCGTAGAATAACTACGTGATGGCCCTTTGGGTCTGCGCCCTTGTTCTGAGGCACGTAGCCTCCTAACTCCTCCTTATTTCAATGAGGATTTAGGAACCTCTGTKCTGTTCCAGGGGTGACCCACTCAGACTTGGCAGCTCTTCCCGTGGTGGGTGAAACGATGGGAGAGGAACCTTGCACGCAGAGAGGAGATGACGTGGGTTGCTCGGGGACCATCAGGTTGTAAAAGCTGAGGCGCTTTCCCAGACTGGTGAAAAGCCAAAGGTACAAAGGCCCAAAGACTTTCAGAGGAATTCATGTCTGTGATAAGCAGAGCCCCGAGCTGGGCTGAGCTCACCAAATAAGGGCCTGCAGACAAACTTGGCCTCGATGCTGTGGATTTTCCCTGAGCTGCCAAATATCACAGAGTTTCATGGATTCCTGGGGAGAGGCAACAAYTCTGCTCCCAGGAGACCAAGAGCTGAAATTTCAAAGAAACCAGTAGTAGCTGTCATCTCCTCCTGCGGGAATCCCCCTGGTTCATGGGATGGGCAGCGTGTGGGTGGACACTGCTGTCACCTCAGGTGTCATTCATGGCTGGTGTGCCCTGGAGTGATAAGGACACCAGGAACATTTTGAACAAGCAGGGCGACTCGCATTGGAAAAATATGGAATGCCCTTAGAGGAGGAAAAGCTTTGGAACAGAAAGAAAACTTCCAGGTTTTAATTGGGCATCAAGGGCTTGAACGCATTCAGGTTTGGGATTTCTTTCCACTTTCTCCTGTGCTAAAATAAACATCGTTTTTCTAAGGTCAGTCAAGATAGCAGCTTTGTAATTCATAGCCTCCTCCTGGCAAAAAGACTCTCTCAGATGTGTACCTGTGAGCCAAAGTGGGTGTGAATCATCTCTGCTCCAAGCTCATTTCTCAGAATGTTCATAAAATCATCACTGATAAGTCAGTGCACATCATTTATTTTATATCGAAACAAAAACAGCAACGCTGTGACAGGGGGTGTGAAGGCTGTGGAGGTGACAGACTCTTGGATGCTTGCTGGTTTTTACCAGGAAAAGCAAGAAAGATAAAATCTCTGGAGCTTTGGCCCTTTGCCACCTTGGCTTTCCCTTGCTGGGCTGTGATGAGGTCGTGGTGTCGCTCCACACTCAGGGTCTGTATTTATGTGTTTTACACATCAGTCAAACCGCGGGTTTTAGGTTGGACTCGAGGATCTCAAAGGTCTTTTCCAACCTAGTTAATGCTGTGATTTTGCAATTCTCAGGTCTACGAGTCTCCCTTGATTTACACCGTGGGGAAAGCAGTGACGGTGAATTCACTAGATGTTTTGCTCAGTGCCACAGAAAGTCTCAGGGTCCAAGATGAGTTAGGACTGAGTTTAGAGACAGAACCGAGTTTACTCCTTGGCTCCCCATCCTCCAGCCATAAACCAAACCGCAGCCCTGCTGTTGGCCTTCGCGCCAYGACAACTTGGCCTTTGAGATAAGAGCGCCTGATCCCCACCCCAAACTATTCACCGCGCCCGTGAATTGCGCTTATTAATTAAATTGATCGCGGTACCTGCAGGAGTAGACGTGGTTCTTGCGGACGCTCCTGCGGAAGAAGCCCTTGCAGCCGTCGCAGCTGGACGCCCCGTAGTGCTTGCCCGTGGCCCGGTCCCCGCAGATGGAGCACAGGGAGTTGACGCCGTTGGGGAGCAGGTTGGTGTTGGCCGACTCGGCTGAGATGGCCTCTGCGGGCACAGAACGGGCACGATCAGACCCCCCCCGTGGTGGAAGCCTCCGAGTTTATGGTCGTGCTCTTCCCAAGAGCTGCCTTGCTCCTGGTATCGGTGTTTTCCCTGGCTGCAGAGAGATTTCAAGCTGCATAACCCAAACCRCTCATGAGAATTTGTCAATTGTCACTCCTTTCCTGGGCGGATGCAAAGGAACCTCACCTGGGTGGGAGCTTCATGTTTTTGAGGGATGGGGAGCCACCTCCTCAATGAGATACCTGGAGAACATGGCTCAGAGCTGGTGTCCACAGAAGACAATGGAAAAAACCCATTAATTTGAAAAAAATAAAATAAACAGAAATAATAGAAATAAATAAACAGAAAGCAGAGAAGAAACAACAGAGGCAGAAAGGATGAACTATTTCATGTCCATTACAGAGGTGTTGAAGACAAAAGGCTGTTCTTGAGAGTTCCTCTGCAGCTGGAAGGCAGAGACAGCAGCTCCCACAGGGACCACTTTAGTTCTAAGTCTGGTTCCTGCTCTGAAATTCCCTCTGAAGAGGCTCATTGCTTTCCACTAGAAAGCAACAGAGGGGTGCAGGAAGATCAACCTTCTAAATGAGGGACCCAAAATTAGGTCATATGAATGCCCTCTGTCATGTCCTCTGCTTGCACCCACTCATTTGGGGCAGGAATAGCTCTGCCCCTGCCTGCTCTGTGTGTACACAGTGCTGAACACTGCCCTTCAAACCTCTCCCTTGGCCTTAACCACCAGACTCGCTGCCCTCTTAATCCTCCCAATTTGAGGCACAGCTCGGGGAAGGAAGAAACAGGAGACCCTTGGGAAGAGGGAGCTGACGGTGTTTACATCTCTCCATCTGTTTGCAGAGCCTGACSTGGGCACTCGCTGCAGGACGGTTTTATGAATTTATCACACCTCTGGGAGCAGGTTCTGTGCTCCAGGAGAGCCCATCTCATGCTCCAATGACCTGGGAAAAGTCCCTGGGACAAGACACATCCTGACGTTCTCTGGGATGAGACAGATRCTCGCGGTGGAGATGGGCAGTGGTGAGGAAAGCTCAGCTGAAACTGTCCTGAGCAGTGAGAAATCCTAGAGAAAACTACTCAAAAGGGAGGAATTGTCATCTGATCTTCCTAGAGAGAGTTTTCTAATCCATAATGCATAAAAATAGCTCTGGGTAATCCACATGCAAAATGTACATACACAGAGAGAGCGAGAGAAGGTTATTTTTGTGTGTGAATACACATCAAAAATTTATAGTGAAAATATTTGCTATGCAAGGAAAATTGCAATCAAACCCCCCCCCCCAAAAAAAAATAACAAAGCCAATAAAGCTTTAGTTTTTTWAAAATTGGAAAGTTTCTTAGCTAAGGCTGAGACTAAGACATTTTTAGCTAAGACTTCACAAATGCAAAGTTCAGGCTTCCTGTCACCCCCTGAAAAAACCCTTTTGGTCTATATTCACCTTCTGGTRTGTGGATGAATAAATAAGAGGGTTATAGCAAGATGGGAGCAACATGACAAGAAAGAATGACAGCATCAAAGTCACTCTTAGGTCATAATGACAAGAATTGAGACTTGCCTGTTCCCAAAATGTGTATAAAATGCTCCCAGCTCTGATATTTGTCAGGAAGTGACACGTGGGTCCTTTGGGAACATTGTCTGTGTCAGAGGTGTTTAATGGCAATTTAGGTTGATTTTAAGGGTTTTTTTTGCAATGATTCTTCATTTTATTTTACTTAATAACTCAGTATTAAATGAACTGTACTGGAATATTCCTTTGAGGATAACTTCACTGCTAAACATTTGGGCATCTGCTGTTCCATCCATTTTTTTGAAGGACCATATGACCATAAACAAATGCACTGAGTGTGTTGGATTCCATTTAAAACATTTGCCCAACAAAAATAAAGAGAAGGCAGCCAATTTCCTCTTCACTCCACTCATGCTTTCCCTAGAATTCAGAGGAATCAAGCCRAGGTCAAACACTTTAGGTCTCCAGTGGACTCTTCATCCTTCAGCTAGGTCCAGACTGCAAAATGTTCCTCATGCTGGAAAGCATTTACTCACCAGAAAAGACTTTTTTTTCCTTTATGTGAGTAGGACCTGTGAGAATCTTCTTGCTGATATAAGGAAGAAATTAATAACCTGGCCTTAAACCAGGTACTACTGGAGGAAGAACCATCAGCACCGCATGTGTGAGGGCCCGTGGAAATTAGCAAACCAAATTTTGCCCTCAYTTGTACCCATGGAAGCACAAACAAACCAACAGTGAGTTGTTGGGTGGCTTTGTGTTAGGGCAGCTACACAGCTGAAAGCTCAGGCCCTGGGAGGGAGCCACGTGCCCTCTTCAGCTCGGCTGAGTGAGAAGGGAAATTTTTAAAAAAATAATAAAAGGAAAACCCTGAGCGAGAATGCACGTTAATTGTGATGATCCATTTTAATCACAAAATCCTGTCACCAGCTAATGATGGGTTCCAAATGAGGATTAGCTCAGAGAAGAGCAAAAGCACCACTGATATCGCAGGCACCGGAAGATTCTTTCAACGCAGCTTTCAAACCTTCCCGGTGCTTGGGGAAYGTGGGTTTTCCCTGGACTGATCACTGCGAGGAAAGGCAGAGGGAAGCCAGGATCCCTGGCAGCACAGTCTCCTGCCTGTGAAATCTGCTTCATTTGTCATCCCTGCCTGACATAAGGCAATAACCTGAACAGCTCCTGAGCCAATTTCCGCTGGAGAGATGCACGTGAAGAGACCACAACTCATCTTGACCTTGTGTGGGTCCCAGGCTGAAATGAGCTTCTGGTTGTGGCCAGACTCCTCACTAGGGTGGTCCCTGAGGTTGAGGCAGAAAAATCTGAAATTTCAACCATTTTTTGTGAGTTATTTTAATCAGTGTGCAGGTTGGGAGCTACAGCGTACCTAATGCTGAGAAGAGCATCCCAGTGGCTTCCCCAGCTTCGGGATAAGCCAAGCCCACAATGCACACAAATTTTTGGTACCTACTGCCTCAGTATGTAAATCTTTGCCTAACCAGGGCTGAAATGATAATGCCAGTTTTGCAGTGATAAGAAATGACACCGAGGATGGTCTCATGATACCTGACCACTGCTCTGCTTTCCCTTTCAGTTCCATTCCTGGCTACTCCTCTTCTACATGCACATATACTTTCCRGAGTGGCCCTTATCTGCTCAGAAATCCAAGTTTTGGTGCACATAATTTGCAGTTAACAAATCCTCAGATTGCACGTGCCGGGCTAGAACGTGAAGAGATCACAAGCGAGGGTTTAGGGCTTGCACACACACGCAGAGTCAAACTTGGTGCCAAAGCCAGCATTGCGAAATCCGTACACACAAATGTAGGGCAGGAGGGGGGTTAAACCATGGCCACGTGCAGGTCAACCTCTTTCTACATCAGCTTTCAGCAAATAGAGGGGGTTTTTGGGATATTAAACATAGCTGTGATTTAAAGATCCCAAATCCTACAGGAATGATGGTGAAAGGTGCCAGCCAGAAAGGCCAGAGCTGGTCCCAGGCACTCCACAGCTCGAGGGATGGGAAATCCCTGCCAAAACATCTCTGGTGGCTTTTGCACGGTCTGAAGTGGGTCAGGCTCCAGCTGGGCTGGGAAAGGTTTCACCAACCTTGTGGCAAAGTCCCAAGGATCAGAGTGTGGGTGCTGAGGCAGGGGAACGAGCACCAGCGTGGAAGAATTAGGGCYGTATTGCAATAATGCTTTGTATTTTAAGCAAAATGAGACAACTCTGACAAGAGCACGAGGAAATGGGCATTAACCACACATAAAAACTAAGTGAGAATAAGGTTTGTAAGGTAAAGGAAACAAAATTTGTACAGAATGGTAAAATTTCTGCTGTTACAACACATTTCATAATGGAAAGACAAAATTAGCAGTGATTTTTGTTTGTTTCCTTTTGCCATTCTTTCTATTTAAACCAGGCATTTTTTTTATATTGCTCCAATGATGGGTTCTATTCTTTATTTTGAATTAGTCTTATAATATTTGGCAAATTATGGTCCATTTCAAGGCAGAAAATCCAAAATACAGATCTCAGAAGGATGGCAGCTTCCTGAAGCAGAAAAATCATAGGACCAGAAGTGCTTCACAGCATTCATCCACCCAAAATTTTGATGACATAACATTCTGAAGAAGGAAAGGGTTGGTTTCAAGAAAGCATGACCTTCCTTATTTGAAAATATTCCAATTTTCACTTTTGAAATTGTTCAGAATGCAAGAAACTGTGCTGAATCCATTAAAACAAATATTGCATCCCTTCCTGTTCGTGTTTCTAGAGGGCAAAGCTGACATCACTTAAGAGGGGAAATGGTCCAGATGAGTCTTAGGAGAGACATAAACAATCTTAAACCAATGCAGTGTAACTGTAAAAGATCCCTAAAATGAGATTATTTCTTGATTCTAACAAATTTAAAAATATTTCTGAAGCTAGAAGGAAACTGTGATTTTGAGTTACCTCAGGGAGCTGAACTCAGCTGGACAGCAATAGATTTCCATGCATGGCCATTTCAGGCCTTTTTCGGAGTTATTTTTACAAACTGTAGAAAAGGACACTTACCCCAAGACAAACAAGGTAATTTCAAAGCAGCTACTTCCCCAGAGAGCTGGTTAGTCATTAACAGCTAAACAAATAACACAACACCGAGGTCGATAGAGYTCAGAAAAAAACTCAACCTGTCAGTCCCACTGCATGAATCAACAGAGAGCCCAAACAGGCGTCGGTGGTTCGTTTGCAAAATTATATTGAATTTTGAGGAAATTTGTGCCGCTTCAAAAAGTGAAAAACGTCTTGTTGTTCAAGGGCAAGTGACAAAGTGAAAGATCTGTGTTAAATAAGGTTCCTGGAGTAGGGTGGGAGATGGAAACCTCCCTGAAAGAAGGAGAAATAAGATCCAGTCTCTCCGGAGCTGACAAAAATAATATCTATTGAAAATCCTTGATTTGGGGACAGCCAGAGCTTTACTGAAGTCAACTTTAAATTCAAGTTTCTTTGGGCCTTTTAACTTTACTTGTCTCCTGACCTCCYGCCATGCCCCGCAATAATAACTCTAATCATTTTAAATTAAAGGTGATAGCCCTACTGGAACTCTGATTTCTTCTGACGAGCCASTTAATGAGCAAATGCGAAAATCCCATCTTAATTTCGCTAAGCTCCTTAACAAATTAAAAGAAAAGGCTGCCAAAACTCTCCAAAGGGTTCGCTAACGTTGGAATCTCATTCAGTTGCACAATTGGTTTCATGCAATATGACCAAAATGTCCTTTATTTTTTACACAGTGAGCAGTTGATTTTGCAGAATGGAGCTCACTTTATGTCAGAGTAGTTTTGACTGCTTGAGAACTAAATACCTCAYAAAGCTGTGGGAATTTCTGGGAATAATTTCTGGGACCAAAGCGGAAGTCTCGGCGTATAAACACTCCCGCCTCCCAGCCAAGTCCTTTTGTGCCCTAAAAACAGTCGGACCATCTTGGTAGCCAGAAACAAAAATACAAGGCAAATAGTGATTTGGATATCTCTTCTCCATCCACGTCCCTGGGAACAACTTCAACGGGACACATGGTCCTGGCAGATGCTGTTAGGGACGACGCGTTTTCCCGAGGATTAAAAGCCATATATGGGAATAAACCACGCGTTTGAAGGAAGAAATATTGGCAATAACTCCCCTCATAAGCGATACAGGACAACAAACCTAGGGAATGCCATGAAGACCTCTGACAACATCTGCAAAACCTGGTGGGCTCTTCAGGACATGACGCTCAGCCCACCAACGGGAAGAAKAACCCAAAACGGGACCGGCAAGCGAAGGGGTCGCGTTTCAGCCCAAACAGAACCRCGGATGCAACAGAGGTTGACAGGTCAGCTGCCTAAATATCACCCCTTCCACCCTTTGCCCCACGCCTCCCACCTGCCCTTCCTCGGCGTCCAGCTTTACAACAAAGGTAGTGGAGCTTATTCAAGAGGCAACGAGTAAAATTCTCACCGGTGTTATTGGGGAGCACCCGGAGGTTGTCGAATTCCAGCATGGTATAAGAGGAGTCCAAGGAGTCGACGTAATCTGGCATATCCATGTCCATGATGGACTGACAAAGCTTCATTATTACTTGACAACAGCGAGGGAAGCGGCAAAAACAGCTCTGCTGTCAATCACGGCCAAGGTTTCCTCTGCAAAGAGAGACACCCCGGGCCCTGCGATGACAAATCATTACCCAGCTCTGCCCGCAGTCCCCTCCCCGTGCCAGGACAGAAGGGACGAGGCCGATCCCTCTGGCGCAGTCCCCTCCCTTCCCGGGGTGCATCTCGCTCTCCGGCTCCTGATAAGGTGATGCAGATAAGGCCYAGACTCAAACGCCTTGGATTGCATCTTCGGGTCGGCACAGCCGGGTTTATGGCTGCACAAACATTTGGAGAAGGGCTGCGGAGGGGCGGCCACACGCGTGTGTCGCTCTCCCAGGGCAGAGCAGTGGTCACATCCAATCACCAGTTGTCACCTTCCTCGGCTACCAGCCCCTGGGGCAAGAGCAAACGGTGTCACTCGAGGCTCGTGAGGACAGTAAGTCAATGACACCACTGCCTGGAGACCATTAAGTCTGGTCAGCGTTGAGAACCTGAGGTGTTGCCATGAGGCACCAACAGTGCTCACACTGGGTCACACCTTGAGTTGGTGCTGGAAGGGAGGAATGAGGCTTCGTGCCAGCTGTACACGTGGTTTCACCCTGCTCCATAGGCAGAGGGGAGGTGGAGGAGGTGGCTTTCACCCACCACCCTGCATCTCTCTCACCTGTGTCTTCCTCCCGACTCCAGGCAGCCCCCGTGTCCCAGAGCTCCCGCTGGGGAAGAGCTGGGCTGTGGTTGTGAGTTGTCATCCATGGCAAAGGATGAAAATGGAAAAGGCTGGGAGGAACTGGGCRGCCTCCCCTGCAGATGTGTGGTGTTGCCTTTCACACTGACCCATGCCTGGCTTTTCTGGGAAAGGTCTGTATTGTGGAAATTCAATTCTACTTTTTTCCCCGCAGGCCTGTGGTGTTTGGCCTGTTTTTGTTTTTTTTTTTTAATTTACTGAATTTTACACAAAGGTTCTTTCCTTGTTAAGACTCATGAGCTGTACTGCAAAAGACTGGAAATAAAACTCACCCATGCAAAGTGATACAGCTTGGAGTGATTGGGTTATTCCCTCTTTCATCTTCCAGATGCCCTCCCTGACATTACAGTTCCCTCTCCAGTGACGTTGTTTTGTGTCAGAGGGTCTTTCCTCTCCGTGAGCTGTTCTGAGACATCCAGGTCAACATCCTGTTGAATCTGGAGGAAAAGAAGAGCCTTGAGAAACAGGGAGATGTGTTGCCAGAAAAGGAGCCTTGGCCAAAAGATTGGGATTGCCAGACTGCCTGAACTCTCACTGAACCGAGGAGCAGGCCGGGCCCATGGATCTCAGCAATCTCCAAGTAGCAAGAAATATTCCAAAACTGAGCTTTCAAGTGTCTTAGTTATACTAATTTTGACTTAATCCCCATTTCACTCTTTTCTTAAATGTTTTTTTTTCATATCCTGGGGCTTTACAGTGGGCATTGCAAGGGGTTAACTCTAGATAGGCTTTTCCTCCACAGAGACTGGGTGCAGGRACATTTAGCTTTGCTTTCTTATCGTTTCTGGGGAATAAAATAATTTCATGTGCCATATTTTCCTTTTCCTTCTTTCCCTTTTTAAGAACGTGTTGTAACCAGTGGTGTGCAAATGACTCCTTGCTTAGATAAGACGTTATGTTTTTATCCTTGGACTGTGCCCCAGGCTCTCGGTAATGCCAGCATCAGCTAAGTTGGGATCTGATTACTCGTTCTTGCCTCTTACTCAATGTCAGGTTTGATTATGCCCATTAATCTGGCACTTTTTTTTTTTTTTTTAAACTGAGCTGTGGGCCCAATCCTGCCTGATCCTCACTATGCTCCTGTTGCAGTGAGAGTTTTCACATTTCTACAGTTCCAGGGGGGTTTTTTTATGGATTTCTCAGCATGAAAATAGCCATTTTGGTATTTACCAGGCTTTTGGGCAGCTGCGGCTCAGAGAGAAGAAATCTGGGCTCCTGCCCTGATCTTGTCAGCTTTAGAGATCCCTCAATGTTTTCAATCCCTCAGTACGATGTGAGGGTTAAGGATAATTTCCGAGGAAAGCTGGGGGGTGAGGATGTGCTTGGGCAATTTTCATTCTGGGAATGACAAAAGGTTATAGAGCAAATCTCAGAGTTCAGGACCAGATTTCAGCACCACATCCACATTGGTAATCAGGACTGACTTGTTATGGAAGGTGGCTGGAGGAACAATACGTGGAATTTGTTCCCAACAGACGTCAGTGCCCTGTTCCAAACCACTCCAGCACAAAAGCAGCCCTGGAGATGGACTAAACTCTGCTGAGGTTTGAACGGTTTCTTCTTTTCCCTCTCCCTGCTTTCTTACATCACTTTCTGAGTCACTGCAACTGAACTGTGATGGACTCAAGGCTGGGGCTGAGTTTTATCAATATCAGGAGGAATTAAGCTCACTCAGAGGTGGCTTCACGTCTCCTGAGCACTGCTCGCTGTCACAGTGAAGTGACAACGACCCAGCCAAGAGCCAGGAACCCTGAGCTGGTTTCTTCATCGCCTTACAAAGATCCAACCTGACAGAGCAGTCAGGGAGATGGGAAGAGAACTCCAATCCTTCCCAGACTGCAGCCACAGTAAGGATGGATTTGAAGAAGAGRTTTGTGAGGGTGACCAACAGCTCTCTGCTGAGACACCTCCCACGGTGTCCCTCCTTTCCCTGGGTGCTCAGGAATCCACTCACCTGCACAGGCATCTTAGGTGGAGAAAGGCAAAGCTGGATGGTATAACACAATCTTCCCAGTTTGGAAATGGATGTCAGTCCTCCTCCATATGGATGTAATCCCCTTTTCAATGTGTTTTCCATTTATTCCTGTTTTGACTCAGGCTGGATATAGCTGGAGGGTGCAGGGGAAAGGAGAGAAGGGAGAAAGAACCAGAGTTATGTTTAATAAAAATAATAYGAGCGTTCAAAGTTCGTGCTCTGGGAACGAATCAATGCGGATTCTCCCGTGTGCTGCGCAGAGGGCACAGGGCAGGCTSTGCAGAACACATGGTCCCAATAAGACAGCACACTTATTCCTAGAAATAAAATTCAGGTGCTTTTGGGAATGCTTGTTAGACAAGATGAAGTGCAGTAAAGATAAGGACGCTTGGATTAATTAAGAGAGAACGCAAAGTACTGCGGGCAGGGTGTCAGAAAGAACATTTCTTTGGCGAGGTAAGCGGTGGGAGGAGATGTTTGCAAGCCATGGAAGCTGCRCATCCATCTCTGGAGGCTGCTTTTAAAGGAAAGTAACTCCATGCTCCACATGGGGAGAGGTGTCTGAGAGACTATGAAGGACTCTTTGCTATGCAAAGTGGTGAGGCAGAAGTCACTAACTGTATTTTTGGGACAGAAGTTTTCTTCTTTTATTCATAGAAAGCCATTTAAAATCCCCTACCGCTGTTTTGAAGATTTTCTCTGACTGAAATGCAGCAATAATTATACTTTTTCCTGAACTTGCTGGGTTCAGGAAAAGGATTTTTATGCAGTGAGCATAAATCCATCAATGATCAGGTGGTTCTCAGGTACATGAAGCAAGAGTAGCCATAATATTACCTACCGGGACAGGTGGTGTCTGGATAAAAACAATCGTTTAAAGGCAGAAGGCAGTAAGGCCCTTTTTCTGAGTAATGTATAATTAGAAACAGTGTGCTTCTGAGATTATAAGCAGTGTGAAATCATATCATTAGCATGTAATGACCATGGCAGACATTTCAAAGTTATCTAGACCAGATGTTATTAAATCAGTTCCCTCCTTTCCCGGGTGCAGTTTGATATTTGTGATACAGTGAACAGCAAAAAGTCTCTTTACATTTTCAGGCATTTCTTATTACTATGAACTTTACCTTTCCACGTGCTGTGACTTTCACTGTGAGGCACTCCTTGTTCTTCCAGTTGTTCTCTCCCAAAAATATTTTGTCTGTGTAGTGCTTATCTATAAAATAAAAATCATTTAAGGAATTTCTCAAGTCCCCATGATGGACAATGACGTGATGGACAGGGGAGAGCATCACCCACCATGCAGGAGGATGGAGAGGAGAAAAGCAAAAAATCAGGACCTTCACCTTCTTTCTCTCCAGACAAACTTATTTTGCTCTACTGCTGCCAAACACATTCATTTATCATTTGCTTTAGAACAAGGAGGTTTGCTCTGCCATAACAACCCTTTGGAGTAAATAGAAACTTTAACAAGCTCCAATCACTATGCTGGAAAAAGTTCCTTTACAATTTAAACAAACAAATAAACACAACAACAAAAAAAAAACCAAACCACAACATCCCTCCAAAAAAACCCCACAACAACAAAATATCAAACCCAAACCAAATTAAAAAACCCTTAAAAATCTCTTTCCACCAGGTCGGAATGATGGATTCTGGTCTTTACAAATTGTCAAGTACAAATCACCCAGAGACCCCACTGCCAGCAGTGACTTCAGGTTGGCTGATTCGGGACATTCCCTGTTATTTCACCCAATGTTCAGCACAGATGAAACCTGACTTGGATTTGGGGAATAAATCTAAGATGTTTTACATTCTTCTGATGACCAAAGGTCAGCCTGATGACTTGTTCTTTCTGAGTTCACTTAACTTTTGTTCTTGGCTGCAGAGCGTTTGGCCAAGGCCGGCGTTTCAGAAGCACAAAGGGCTCTTTCTGATTTCTAAATGCGAAGCAGCCTGAATTTCAGAGCTGTTGAGAAACGGGAGCTCCTGCTGGGAGTAACAACTGGATTTGCAAAGATGTAGCCATGGGTCACTGGTGATTTAGAAATAAATCCCCTTTTCTTGGACACCTGAGTGAAATCTGATTAAAACCTCATTTCTCCCACATGGGGTCCAAGGGCTTTTATAAACCTGTCCCTACCTGGCAAACTCTTCATAGCAAACTCCTGATGCCCCCACGCACCGCTTGGAATTTCTCTTCTTTGTTTTCCATMAGGAGGAGTAAGTTCTCAGAAATAGGAAATGCCTGCAATATTTTTGGGAAAAATAAAAATATTTTTCCTCACGTCAACAAAGACCTTTATCAGTGGATATTCCTTGGGGATATTTCAGAGGACTTCTTGTCTCTTTTCCTCTCTTGCRAGAGATCAGCTGATCAACACTTGAACTTATTATGGAAAAACAGGAACAAGCTTCATTTAATACATTTTGGGGGAAAAAAAATTGTTGGTTTCATTTGTAATTGAACTTTGAAGGTCACCGAAGAGACRGAAATTAAAATATTTAGTAATGAACAAAATTAAAAGTACTGAAAGGACAGAAACAAAACATTTTGGTTCTTATTTTTCTTGACAAATGTTAGGCATGGTACCAGTGTCTCACTTAAATTTGGGACCCTTGGCAACTYGCTTTGCTAGGTTGGGCTTACGTGGGAAAATCCAGATTCAAATAATTGCAAGAGTTTGGGCTCAGCTTTGCTCTATCTCAGAGCAATCCAGCCCAAATTCCTCCAAACTGCTGACATATTCCACACTGAATGGAAAGTGGAAAACACCCTTTGGAATGTGCTTTCCAGAGAAACAAAACAGGGAGAAAAATTCATAAAAGTACCCAAACTTCCATTTCTTCCCTCTTTCTCACCTGACTGCCCTTGGGATGAGATGTTCCCACATGTTCATCCAGGTTTATGCCAGTCAGAGAAATACGAGGTTGCATCAGAGCCCCTGCTCCAGATCAGTGTCTGYCCCACTGAGCAGCTCTGTTCTCCTAACTTTCACCATCCCAAACTAAGATTTCACACATGGATTGGGAAATCAGTATCTCTGCAACCCCTAAAGAAAAACTGGCATGTCATAGAATTATTGGGACTGGAAAAACCCTCTGAGGCCATGAAGTCCAAGCATTCCCAGTCCAGCACTGCCAAGCCCACCACTAACCCACGGCCCCACGTGCCGCATCCCCACGTGTCTTAAATCTCTCCAGGCATGGTGACTTCACCACTTCCCTGGGCAGCCAGTTCCAGCGCTTGATAACCCTTTCCATGAAGAAATTTTTCCTACTATCCAGTCTCAGCCTCCCCTGGCTTCGCTTGAGGCCGTTTCCTCTCCTGCTGTGTCCAGAGGGTGACTCATCCCGGACTCAGACAGGTGTCCAAGAGGCCTCGGAGGAGCTCCACGGCAATGCCAACGTCCCCGAGCAGAGCTCACGGGGAGTTTAGGTGACTGACACCCAACCTGCAAAATTTTATGGAAGGTGAAGTCACCGAAGAGAAATTCCCCCTGCTGAGAATGAGGATGACACACGGAGCCGGCAGGAATTCGGCTGGATTCCTCCGCCGTGGCTGACGCCGGCCCCTGACTAAAGCAAATAGCAAATAAATAAATCAACGACAAAGAGTAAATAGCAAATAGCAAATAAATAACAAATAGCAAATAAATAAAAAAGAACAAATAAATAGGAAATATCCCAGCCTGAGCCAGAGCTGGCAGCAGGAGAGGAGAGAGGAGCCAGGGAGAGCATTACCTCACCCACCGCTGCCTGGAGTGGGCATGGGACTCATCTGGAGCACTCCACRGCCTGTGGGCAAGGTTTTGGCTTTTCCTGCTGCAAACACTGTTTAGTCAGGAGTAACCAGCCTTGAAGAGGGTGTTTGCTGTGCCTCCCAGCTCCCCCGTGAACAACATTCCTGCCACCTCGAGCTTTTTCGGCCGCGGTGTTGACACTTCTTCGGATGTGTCATTAGCTCAGCTGAGGGGAAAACAGAAATGCTGTTCAAGGCCTAGCTCCAGCRTGGGAGGTTAGGAGTGCAAATCCTCGCCTTGCACTGAAAACACGAGGAGTGTTTTATGTTGGTGTTGTGCTTTCTATTTTAGGGAATGCCTTTGTTGTTTTACAAGCCCTTTTCTAGCACGGAAAGCGCCGTTTTTAAGGGATTCTTCCATCACAGCCATACTYATCTGTCTTAAACTGTAATCTCCCACATTCCCAAAAATTAAGCCAGGACTTAGATTTCGACTTGTATCTTACAAATTCCTAGTTCTGGATCTAAAAGCATTTACCTTGTCCCTTGGTTTTGTCATGTATTTTAAGACTTCTGGGGTGAAATCTGGGTCCASCTTTATCACTGTGAAGAGTCAAATTTCACCAAAATCCAACTTTTCCAGTTGTAAGCTTTTTGTAAACCATTCTCCCCAGTGTGTTCACCCTGTATTTTCATTATATGAGATAAAACAACAGATCTTATCTCAGTTTCAGAGAATCACCAAGAATGAATTGACCTCTGACTGTGATCACAAGAATCAACCTCAGCTTTACAGTAAACTGAGAAGCCCAAAGCAATGTTCCTTCCAGGGAAATGATGCACTATTTTATTGGATTGTTTTGCTTTCTGTGTCTGTCCCCCAGATTTTCTATCTTTGCCATTCTTCAGACAAGTGAATAATTCAGGACAAATGTGGAATTCCTCCAAAAAACTCCTTTCAGTGTTGTCTTCCCAGTAAATGAATTGCAAATATAAAAATTTCAGGAAGAAGACAAACCACTCAAAAAAAAACCCAACAAAAAAAACATGAAGTCCATTTTATCTGCAACAAGCCATTACATATTTGCACATCTGACCCTGCAGCTCTTGCACACACACAAGCATTTTGTTGGAGTTCAGCATCAGGGTAAAAGGGAAAAATCTTCAACCAAGGCATTAAGTGCTCTGGAGAAAAATTTTCCATTTATGAGGGGGACTGAAAAGCTGAAACAGGCACAAAACTAAAGAAATACTGATTTAGATTTTTTTTTTTTWAAATGATGGATTATCTAAAATGATTTTTGTGTTGAAATTGATGGGGCTTTGGAGAAAGTATCTGTGAGCCATGATAACATCAAAAGGGTAAAGTCAAAAAGAAAAATGAGAAAATCAGTACGAAAAGATCACAGAACCATAGAATATCCTGCGTTGGAAGGAACCCACAAAAATTGAGTTCGRCTCTATCAGATCCAACAGTTTATTCTAGAAAACTGAAGCACAGGAGCAGTCCCCATTTTACCTGTTTCTAAAACAGGAGATGAGAAACCCCAGTAGTTTTGGGACTCGCTGGTGTTGGTTGGGTGTGTATTTGTACCCTCACAGTCTTTAGCACACTCCAGTGAGGGTATCATCTCTCACAGGCTGTCAGTCCTACATCCCACGGACATTTTTCCTCTTTTCTTATTTCTAGTTGGGATATCTTTAAAAATTCCTTGGTGACCGTGAAGAAATCACAGAATCATAGATACAACAAAGTGATCCAGCAATGTCCAGAAGGGAAGGGGTGGTTGCTCATCAGTAAGACATCCCTTACTCAACTCCTGGAGTTTCAGGATTACTGGGCTCATCTACTGGAGAGGGCATGGGGTGGTAGGACAAGGGGTGATGGCTTTAAACTGCAAAACGTGGGTTTAGATGGGATATTAGGAAGGAATTCTGCCCTGTGAGGGTGGGGAGGCCCTGGCACATGTTGCTCAGAGAAGCTGTGGCTGTCCCATCCCTGGAAGTGTCCAAGGCCAGGTTGGATGGGGCTTGGAGCAACCTGGGATAGTGGAAGGTGTCCCTGCCCATGGCAGGAGGTGGAATGGGATGATCTTTAAAATCCCTTCCAATCCAAACCATCCTTCRTAATCCAAAATGACAAGTTATTTTTAAAGGATTTGGGGCAAATTCAGACAGATTTTCCTTTCTAAAAGATTCTCCCCCCTCCAAAAAAGTGGTAAGCAGACACAGTGACCCGTGGAAAGATGCTTTTTATGACTTCAAATTGGAGAAATTATTGTAAACACCCTGCTATATTTTCCTCATAATATCCAWTTTTGAACCCTTCAGTCTCTTCCAGACTGTCTTACTCATAATTGCTGCTCTCTTAGCGGGCAGGGTAAAAGCAAGTGCCTGTTTGCCAAGTGACAAACACACATACACAAACCCCTGAGCCTCACAGACCTTTTCAGGAAGCTCCAACCCCTGATAAATCTCTGCAGACCACTGARATGAATAATATTTGTGGCTGCATTTTTGAGGCTGCCAAGCTGGAGARGTATTTGTGGCTGTGGGCTCTGCCACTCACATGGAGAAGTATGTTTGCCCTATATCCACCATATAGGCTATATTTTGCACGTCTGGCTTTAATTAGAACCATTTCATATCTTCGAGAATATGTGACATCAAATGAATCATCTCGAAACTGGAGTTAACCAGCAAATTATACACTCCTCTGGTTTTTTTCACTCGTGAATTGCCAGTGTCAGAATTCCCTCAAGGCAGGGTTTTTAGCAAATCTGGGGAACCCAAATGTGTAGCAAATGTCAGAGGCTCAGGGACAGATCAGATCTGCATTTTTACGCCATATACCAACTGACATGACCTGAGGTCACTCTGAACCAGGCCCTTTATGAGGGAATAGCACTGAAACCAGGAAGGGTTTGCAGATCACAATCTGATCCTTTTCCTTCAGTAAGATTATATTGGGATCTGGCCTAAATCTAGCTGGCAAATTGCACARAACTCTTCCTCTTATCAAAATTACCTCGTGGATATGAACCAAGTTTCTCCATCATCCACATCTCAGCCTTGTTGACATACAAGACCCTTCCTGGAGACCTGAGCCCATCCAGAGGTCCATATTTACCCTGATGGATCCCAGAGCTTTGGGAGGCAGTTGGAGAAAGGGGCAACAAGGGAGGAAACTCATCTCTGGTCTTCCCAGACCTCTTTGGGAAGGGATTTTTTTAATTTATGGCAATCTGCTCAAAAATGGCCATCTGCAAGTGTCCAGATGCCAAAGCTGCTCTCAACCTGAATCCCAGAATGTTTSGGGTTGGAAAGACCTTAAAGATCATCTTGTTCCACTCCTGCCATGGGCAGGGACACCTTCCACTATCCCAGGTTGCTCCAAGCCCCGTCCAACCTGSCCTTGGACAMTTCCAGGGATGGGGCAGCCACAGCTTCTCTGGGCAACCTGTGCCAGGGCCTCCCCACCCTCACAAGGAAAAATTCCCTCTGTCAATCATTGCATTGTCATTTGCCTTCGCTCAGGGGTAACAGGGGGATGAAAAATTATGTCTCACACCAAACATCAATTTCTGAACACCAACAATGTTTTGGAAAATGTCTCTGATAACGCTGCAGTTTGTGCTGCTAAACAGCAAATAACAGGAAACAAAACCAAAAGAAAYGAAAAAAAACCCACACCAGTTTTGCTGCTTTCCTCTTTTTTCCTCCTCTCAGCTTTGGTCCTGCATTCACTCACTTTAAGGAAAATTCTCTAGAATCCTTGGTGCTTTCTTACCTTGACAGTCAAGGTGGTCACTCTTTAGTTGTTGGTAGCTCTGCCTGTGCAACTTTAATCCCGTGGGAAAAATCCCAACAGAAAGGGTCACTGTTTTATCTGCTGTAAATCAGAGTGGAAAAAGGAAATTTTAAAAAAAAAAATCAGTAGTATTTACAGCATATTTTGAGAGAGAAAAGCATATGTACCATGTTAGAGAATTGGGATTTTGCAATGTTTTCAGAATCATCTATTACCTTATATAGATGTGTGTGTATATATTTTATATAATATATTCTGTGTGTAACATATATTTTGTCATATATATATATATAATATGTATCTAAGTACACACATGGGATATAAAACTCATCTTTCCCATTTTTCCTTTTCCTGCTGGTTTATCTGATAGCCCAGAGCAGAAAGGATAGGGAAGCCTCCCCTTGCCCCGTCCTGGGTTTACCCTGTGGCTGCCAAACTCAGGGAAAAGCTGGCCCATCTGTGCTTGATTTCCTGCCTAACCTGCATCCATCYTGCCTCCTCGGGTCACATCGACTCCTGAAAGAGGGAAGGAAAGATCTAACAGAGGGAGAAGCAATGGAAGACAAATGGAAAGTCCTTACCAGCTCTGATAATTGTTACTTTCAGAGGAGAAGGAGGGGCTGAGAGGATGATCTGTGGGGGCACAGCTCGAGTGCAATATGAGATATCATGCTCATAATACTCCCCCATAATACAGCTATTTTTCCACTGCCACACGGAATAACCCAATCTCTGTCCTCCTGTTTGCTTGGGTTGTTTCTCTCCAGGTATTTCTGGGAAGAATGGGGAAACCAGCCCTAAATCCTGGAGGATCTCTCACAGCCAAGCTTCATTTCTGATTTCAGTTATGTTCAGAGCATAACACAGGGGTGTGATTCCCTGGTCCCTCGCTGACACAGGTCAGGGTGGCCTCCCCTGTTAAAAGCTGCCTGCCAATTAGATTTTGCTCCAGGCCAGAATTCTGCATAAAAAYACCAATGGATTATTAGCAGAGGGAAAAGGCTCTTTATTGCTCTTATTTATACTTCAGCAGCACTCAGGGGATGGAAGCTTCCAGCCCAGGTGCTGTTCAGAATTCTGCAGGAAACATTCCTGCTGATAATAAATGCAGCAGACAACGGATGAGAAGGAAAAGTGAAGAGGGAAAACCAGAACTGCTCAGTCCCAGCTGCACATCTTTCAGCCACTGCATTGTGAGAATCACCCAAATCTGATCTCACTGCATGGAGGGAGTTTAATCATATTAAACAAATTGTTTTAATTGAAAGAGGCACCAAGGAGCTGATCCACAGAACTGATTCCACCATGCAAAAGAAGAAAGAATTAAATTACTGAGAATAAAATGAAAATACTGAAATTATTTAGCAACATCTTACAAGCCAAAAGACTGTCCATGAACTTAGAGTGAAACACCATCACCAGGGACTGGAATAATTTCATTGATGGGTATACAAGGTATACATAAAACAAATCAACTGTCACTCTGGGACTCTGTTTTCCCTATTTTGTACAACAGCTCAGCTCATCTTTCTCCAGGACATCTCCAGCCCTGCTTTCTTCCAGTTAGGACTTTCTAACTGGCATTGGCCCCCAGGAATAATAACCAGCCTGACAGCCATGAGCAATTTACATTCCACAGTTGTAATATTCTCCTTATGCCCTTAGCTTTTGGCCCATTTTTCCCCTTAGAAGATTATGCAACTCTAATTACATTCTTTTTTTTTTTCCAGGAGAGTTGATAGAAACACATCCAAAGGCATATTTCCCTAGGCAATAGCCTGCTTTAATAAATTCTGGTTGCACTGGAAATATTTGTAGTTTAATCTCTAAAACAAGAGATTAGGCAAAAAGTTTCTAATACTGCTTAAGCAACAATTCCATTGTAGTTTAAATTAAACATGTGATTTTTGTGTCATTCTAAAGGAGAGTGGATACATTTCCTCACCAAATGTGTGTTCCTGTTCTATAGTAATGAGTTTAGATCAAGATATTAAGAAAATAACCAACATTTGCTGTGTGCACAGTACACTGATGCATTGCTAAACCCCCCCCCCCCCACTGCTCATCAAGTGTGTTACATATTTTTACAGAAATTTGATCTAATCTTTGCTTGAAAAATAAATCCCAGGCAAGAGCAATGAGGATAAGGGGCTTTCAGAGAAAGCAACACTTGCTCAGGCAAGGTGGATAAACTAAATAATGAAGTCCATACCTTCAAAAATGATTTTTCTATCTATGTTCTGTCAGCAGACAGATCCCTGTAGGTTGTAATAATCTATAGACTACTATACTCTGCTTCTGGCTAACTTATCCCAGCGAGAAATTGCCAAAATTTAGGGGGAAAACCCTTCTCTTATGTCTATACATGTTGATCTACAGCGGCAGTATCGAAACCAGCTCACCGAAAGCAGGCTTATTCTGCATTTCCCATCGTTTTGAACAGCACCTCTCCCGATTCAATCCACCCAGAGCACAAAGAAATCAYGCTGGTAACGCAAAAACCATTTTGCTCCGTTTGCTCTCGGTTTTCAGCAGCACAAGGACACTCAGCATCAGCCATGGATACCCCGGAGCACCGCCGAGCACGGAAACCTTTCCTGGTGCAAACAGAGCCTTTCCAACGCGTTGCACAGCAGATATCGGTTTGGGCCTGGCTAATTTAACAAAATCCACTTTCAAAAACTTGATGAAGCAGGAAAAGGTGGAGCTGATGCTCAGRCTTTCCTCTTACTCAAGATGGCAGCAGAGATATTGAGTCACCGAGCAGAGCCGGCTCCCGGGTTTATTTTCTGCACCTCCGTCGGGGCCGTTCTCAGCCCCTGGAAACGGCTCCCTTCTGGGATGGAACGAGGCAGAACCCAACAGAAAATAAACCCAGGGGGTCAGGAGCTGATTCCGGATGTTCCTCGCTGCGTCCTGTTGCTCCTGGCCCTCTCCCCCGCTTTCCACGCGGGAGCACGCGGTGTTTGCGCAGCCTCGCTACGGGAGTGACTCGTCTCCAGGTTGCAGCATCAGGGAGACAAACCGGAGGAGTATCCTGGAAAAGGAGAAACGGGGTGATGTGAAACAGATGTTTTTCCTTTAATTGCTCGTTGCAGATGCAGCCCAGTGACTAATCCACCTGCYGTGTTCCCACAGGGATTATTACCCACCCCTTGAGCCCAGCTGGCTGAATTTATGTTTTCCATGCCTCGTTATACCCATCCCTGCTTTGCCCAACAATAGGCCCCAAAGTGCTGCACAATTGCAGAATTTATACAAACATCCATCTCCTTCTTGCTCAGGGAAACTGTGGCTGCCCCATCCCTGGAAGTGTCCAAGGCCAGGTTGGATGGAGCTTGGAACAACCTGAGATAGTGGAACAATAAGATTTTTAAGGTTCCTTCCAACCCAAACCATTCTGGRATTCTGCAGCTCTAGGTACAGTTAGGAATTCGGGTATTTTCTGCGTGGTTGCTTAGATACAAAGATTCACAAGTAGGGTTTTCCAGAGAATCTAGAGATGTTAATTAAAAAGAATAAATATTAAAAATAATAGTGGCATCAGGATGATACGTGTGAGAGCAGAGCTTATCTGTCACAGCAGTAAATGGTTCATGTCTGAAATCCCTGTTCCTTCTAAGACCACTTTTGTCACAAGAACTGATCAGAAACAGACAGTGAAAGTGTTTGAACATCCAGGTTATGTTAATGCTGATTTTTAATTTGCTCATAAGTTGCTGTTCTAAGCCACACTTAGCACAGAGCAATGTTCAATGCTTTCCCACCATTTTTCCCAAATATTTCAAGGCTTGCACTCAGTGGTGCTGCTCAGTGAGGACAGAAGCCCTTGGGAGCGAGTTCTGATCATGCTTAACATGCAATTAACAGCTATAAGGAGTTAATTGYATCAAAAAAATGGAAGTTTTGAGGGATCTCTGCTTCTCAGCTAGGCCTTGGAAGCAGGGGCAGCTCTTGCCTCCCATGTTCCAGCAGTGGGGCTGGATGTCTCCCTCTCTGCCAGAGGAATTTGGCTTTGATGGAGCGGCTGGTGCACAAGTGATGGGAGATGAAAAGTCGTCACTGACTGAAGCTGATAGGGCTGGAAACAGAACATGACCGGAGCTCCAGGTCCTTGTTAGCACAGCCTTCATCTTTCCCTCTTTTCCAGGGAGCTGCTCATTTCTGAGCCTCAGGCGAGAGCCAGCGCCAGCTGGAGATCCTTTAGTCCTGCTGCACTAATGTGGATGTCTCTGGATTTAATATTGGCTTTTCTGGAACCCTACTGGGGCTCTTTGGCTCGGCCAGGTGGCTCAGGTAGTTATCCTGAGCATAATATTTTKTTAACCAAGAGGGTGCAGATCTGTTTCAAATAGGAAACAGGAATCTGCTCATCCAGGACTAACAAAGCTCCCCGAGCTCCGCCCCTGCTCGATGCTCAGCAGCCCCCAGCTCTGGGCAACATCTTCAAAAGCCTTTCAGGCTTAACTCATGCCTGCTGGAGAAACACTCAAAACCAAAATGAAGTCTTCAGAGGGAAAATCCTGTGGGTGGAGGGATGGATGGGCGTGGAAGTGGATGTGCTGGCAATGGAGAGAGCAGGGRTGAGCCTTGAGCTTCGTCAGGGTTGTCACCAAGGGCTTTGCTCAGAGGAAGAGGCATCCAGATGCAGCCAGTCCACCCCCACAGCTCTCCCCGTGGMTCCTGGGAATACCTGATCCAAAGGACCGAAGCAATGGCCTAAGGAGAAGCTGGGAGAGAGCCCAGACACAGCAAGTCCTAAGAAGAACAGACAATAAAAAGCTGAGGCACATCACAAGAGCCTTTGTTCACACCCTTGTGCCTGGGGACAGGCACAAAACCRTGAGCTGAAACCCCTGACACACCAGAGAGACAGAGGGAGRGTAAAAAATTGCTCCATGCAAGACTGGCCATGGAATATTTTACCTGCACTGTTGCTCCTGAGCTCTGTCCAGGGCTGACCCCAGYCTTGCCTTGCCTGCTGTTCCTGTGTGCAGGATGAGTTGGTACAGAGGGACAGCAGTGGTGGAAAGGAGATACCAAATGTGTCCTCACCAGCGTCATACAGAGCATGGGCATCACCCCAGGGCCAGGACACAGGAGGAGCACACAGAGGCTGGAGAAACCTGTGAGTTGACAGTGACTCCAGTTTGACCTGACAGCCTTCCCTCAGTCGTGTTCAGCAAAGCCAAATTTAAATTATCTTTTTGCTTTAATTTCAAAGAATTCCRCTTGATGCCTGCCTTGCACATGGGTCTGGTGAGAAATGTCGGTGTAATTTTTTCACAAACAGAGTTTTTTCTCCAAGCTCCTCAGAATCTCATCTGTGRTATCAGTGGCTGCTGTTACAGCCACTTACTTGTGCAGGTAACTGCAGTCCCTTTACTTGCCAGTGGCATGGGAAAGCCCTGGAATTCACCCAGCAGTTTTGATGTCTGCAGTAATTGTACTCTGCCTCCTTTTCCATGAAGAAAATATTTGCTACAATACTCAAGATGAAACAAATAAATCCAATATAAATGCCCATCTAATTGAATTAAATGAAAGCAGCCTCTCGGACTGCCCGTTCTGTGAATCACATTATCTTCATGTTTACTGACTCTTTGACAGGAGTCTAAATGATCCCAAATTTTATCAGAATAAATCAACCAAACAAAAAAATAATCCCTTCTAAAAAGGACAGACATCCTTAATAGTCATCTGGAACAGATTATTCCTCTCCAAGTAGCATTGTTGATATTGAAAGTGTTGTAACAATATCCTTTTCTAATGTGGTTCTGCTGTGGCTCCATCCATAATAAAACTAATCAATGCCAAAGAACCCACTTAGCATGACAAGATCCCCAAAACCTGGATTATTTGTGTAAGACTTTAATTTGATACTCCAAGTTTCATGAGCTGATGAAATTTCTTTTAATATTTTTAAAGGAGACCTAGGAATGAGCATCACCTAATCTGGGGAAATGTTTTTGCTGAACCATAMACCCTCCAAGTTCTTGTAAGTCCTAAACACCACTAAAGAGAGATGGAGACTGAAAATCTTTCCCTGTTTCCAGCCTTGTAAAGCCTAAAATAACTGCACCTTTTTCATTTGCTTGAGTGTATATTGTCAGCTCTGCACTATGGCTGCATTCAAAGATTACTGCAGAAAAAACAGAATATACATTACTCTCATAAATGAGGGATAAATGTCATTCAAAGCACATCACCCTTACACCAAGATACTCAGAAAAATCCAAAAATATTGAGGGCTCAAACAGAGGCAACTCAAACAAAACTTCCCAGCAGAAAGAACTGAACACTCACCATTTTTTAGATCTATTAGATCACAGAGTGGCCTGCCAGGATCCCAAATAAAGGCATTTCTACCTCATTAGTGGTGGTCAGTGCTGGGAGGGTGCCTTTTCTTCCTAAAAAACATCTCCACTTCTGCCACCTTACAGATRTTTGTGTCTTGTTGCCCAGCACCTTTTTTTCTCAAGCCTTAAAGARGTGATCAGGACCAGAGAGATGGGTACTGCAATTCCCTGCGAAATTACATTTTAAATTACAGAAGTTCCATKATTTTCACCCTATTTTTTCCTTCCCCCATTGCTCAATGATCCAGTCCTACTCATATAACCTTGATTTCTCTGGATGTAAACCTTCATGATACACAAAAAAAAGAGTTATTCTTTGTAAATCTKCTCAGAACTTTGAGGGGAAAAACAAGGAAAACAACATCCTAACAACAGAGCCTGTTAGATGCTGGACATTACCAGTTCCAGCTGTTCTATCAGCCAAACACTTCCAAACAATTTAGCCCAGAGCAGCGAATCTCAATGAAAAGCTGATCAAAACAAAAAAAAAAAAAAAAAAAAAGAGAGGGGGATGAGAAGAGTCAGAGCCACTTCAGAACTTCTTTGAAGTCTCAGTCTTCACCATCAGTCTGCTCTTCCCCGAGGTCACTCAGCCCAGATGCCATGCCCTGGCAGGGGATGGAAGGGCCCTGGGTGCAGCTCTGCATTGTTGCCTGCCCGCGCCGAGGAGCGACGCCCGCGAGCCGCGAGAAGCCACAAAAGCGACGAGGACGATTCGTCCGTGTTGGTTGTTGGCAACTGCTGGGACAAAACAGGGCTTGGAGCCATAACAGGACCTGGGGTCCCCTCCCTCCAGCCCTGGCACCCTCGCTGAGAGCTGTGAGCTTTTCTTCTCGTTCTCTTTGTTGTCCGTGTTGCCTGATAGCAGAGGTCCTGCCAACCTGCAGTCAGAAACGAGAGCTGCACCTTTGTGCTCTGTCTGCCCAGAGATAGGGCAGTAATTCATGCAGCCAACAGGCCAAGGACCTGCCAGCAATGTCAAAAGCAAGTTCATAATAAATTACTCTTCTCGGGGCACTTCCTTCACTTGCCAATGGAGGGAAAGCAAAGGAAAATGACAAAGAGCCTCGCTCGTTCTCCTCAGACGACTGTGATTTATTACAGGCGAAACGAGGAGGATTCCAAAAACATTACTCCTATAATGGAAGGTAACTCAATC
This sequence comes from Amblyornis subalaris, assembly GCA_018881555.1. Lineage (NCBI taxonomy): Eukaryota > Metazoa > Chordata > Aves > Passeriformes > Ptilonorhynchidae > Amblyornis > Amblyornis subalaris. The sequence continues at coordinate 3,975,750 of JACAXG010000036.1, read as the reverse complement.
TCCAGCAAAAATAAACAGCCATGTTTAAATAAACCTTCTGAGAAGTGCTACTGCCTTTTTCCCTAGAAGCTGGGGGAGCATTTCTTCGCCCTGATATTGTCCTGCTGCGTGAGACGCTGCTCTGGAGGCCCAGGGATCTCCTCTGGTTTGGGTGGCCTGGTCATCCAAGGATAAAAGGCAGAGAACAAAGGGAAAAATAAAGTGTGATGAGCTGCAGTTGAAGTGCCCAACAGATGTTGGGTTGTTGCTTATGGGAACTGCCTTCCACCACCRGAGCAGAAGGTCAACCCCGCTCAGGATCTTACTCCTGATAGGAGAGGGGTGGGATGTGCAAGGTCTTTCCCCAATCCACCCTCCCAGAGGCCACTGGTCAGCGGTTTAGGGATTTCCCCCAGCTCTTCCACGGGCAGTGAAGTCAATAAATCACAGCAACACTGAGGCCACGTACCCTGCCAGGGTCCTCACAGACTTCAGAGCTTTCAGCAGCAGAGAAACCCAGGGACAACAGCCTTCCCATGGCTCAGAGGACAGGATCCAGCCCTTCTTTCCTCCTCTTCTTTGGCACCAGGATGGGAAATTGCTCAAAACAACCAATACCAAGTGAGTTAATAAGGGTTTGAGAACAAATGCAGACCTACAAGAGAAGTCAGCTCATGGGCATCCTGTGAAGCCTATGGAGGAACGGCATCCACCTGCCCACTGGTGTTTAGGTCATGCTTTCCCTTCTTATCACGCACACAGAACCCCAACCTCTGATCCCCTGAGGCGTAGAAAGCCCCAGGAAATTGCTGTGTTCCCCAGTGCCCCTTGAACAACCCACAGGGATTTATTGCCTGGACTGAGTGTGATCCCCAGGCACGCCCTGTGCTTCCCCTGCTACTGGCCTTGCTCTTTGCTTGACTTTCTTATTCCTGACTCGTTCCTTCATTAACATTTGGARAACTCGCTGCATCCAACGCTCTCCACTGAGATAAGACATAACTAATGACACGGGGCAAATTAGTCATACAGTTGCTTGGGTTTGTGGTTCTGTTAGATGATGTRAACACATCACTTAGGCTCAGGGCAGACTTTTTCTTATTAAGCTTATTGTGCTCTAWGAAGTTTATTCCTTCACAATTCATCAGCAGGAGAAAGGTAATTAAACCAGCCCTGTTTGCACTTAAAAGCTAATAGRAGAAAGGAGTGGGGAGAAAAATAGCAAGCCTTGTCTTTATGGATTTTTGTGATGAAGAAAAGGCTGGCAAGGATAATTGACTCATGAATTMATAGCGATCTGAGCTCCTGCGGTCAGCTGAGAACAAAAGCTTGCACGTAGCTCCAGGCAAATCAGGCAGGGTTAAATCCCTGAGGAGCCAAGRCAGCCGGGACATCCTACAGTGCAAAGCAGGCACTGCTGCCAAGGCTCCTTTTCCAGCCTGTGGAGACAGCAAGACACCTTGGCCCGGGCTCCAGAATAGCTGGCATGGGAATCAGGGAGCTGCTGGCCAAGAGAAAATGCCAAGGGGAGAAGCATGCCTGCAGCCACAGCCTTGCAGGGAATTAGGTGCTCTGGGTGCTGGCTCCCAGTCTCGCTGTAATCCATCCACAGCTGGATGAACGCCCTGAGGCAGAGTCCTGAGGGGAGTCACAGCCCTCACCTGCACATTCACTGCTGGGGACTCATCTTTGAGGTGTGAGATATCTCCCTCAGCCCTGGCCAAGGATTCCTCCYGTGTCCCATGCCCGGGTGCCAGCCTTTGTCTCCTCATGTGCTGGGCGCTGCAGCCCTGCTGGTCCATGGCCCCGCTCTGGCTCAGCTCTCAATCAGCTCTCCAGACTGAGCTCAACGGCTAAAAATGCCTTGGGAACACCCTTCCCTGGTAGCCAGAGGCCTGTGGAGAAGACAGGCCAAGTGGAGGAATGCCCACGGTCCAAGGGTGGGAATGAAGAGATGGACATCTGTGCCCCCACCTTCCCCGGGGGCGGTGACAGTCAGTTTGCCCAGAAACATCAGCAGAAGGGACATTCTGATGCCTCAGGATGGAAATGAAGGTGGATTTTCAGGGGTTTTCTAGCAGGGCAGCGAGCCAAAGAGGGGGACATTAAGGATCTACACTTTGGGCTGAGACATGCTGAGCTAAACCACGGTCAAGCAACGTTTGCCATTTGTGCCTTCAGCCCCAAGTGCCTGAATTTTCTGCTTGGAAGATCCAGGTCAGCATCCCAAGCCCCTGTGAGGCAGCAGGTACCACGTGAAGCCCTCTGCTGGGCTCCTGGACAAATAACCCTGCAGGAAAGCTCCATTTCAAAATCCTTTGCAGTGAAAATGAAACACTTGAGCACAACGTGTTCTTCGGAGTGCACTCTTGTGAGTACACATTGTTGGGATCTTTTTGTATCATTTTCCAGATTGATTAGGAATGTATTTATTTTAAAAAAAATTAAGATCTGCAGAGTGGTCAGGAAAGCCCCTTCTGAGTTCTGTTCTCTGGCTTCTCACTCTTGGCTGCCTTGGTGTGAATTGCCTCATACAGCCTAGCACAACTTCAAAGGAAGCTCTTGAAAGAACTCAGAAACCACCACCATGAACTAAGAGAGTATTTCAGGACGTATTTTAAGAAGCATTTTAAGAAATCAACTCAMAAGTCTTCCGGAGACAGATACAACACTGAACTACAGAGCTTTTTTTTTTCTTCCCCCATGGGACAGTTAGTTTTTATTCCCCCCAAAACATTGAACGCTTACGTTTTTGATCTCCGTTCTTTCTGGCAGTCTTTCACGTTTCCATCTTCTGGCAACACAGCAAGGATTAGGAGACTTCCTGATGTCCTGCTCCTCCCTGGAAAGGAACACAYGGCTGATGTAACCTCTCTTGCCTGTTTTGGTGTCACCTCTTAGCCTGGGCCTTTTTGGGCAGATCACCACAGAAAACGTGAAAATGGAAATACATGGATTAAAAAGTGTATTCTGAAGTTTGCAACACCGAGAGATATCAGCCAGCCATAAAAGAGCTGTAAATCATTATTTCATACCTGGTCACACCAGTAGCCACAATCAACTTGTGATACTCTCACATGTCTGATCCTTGACATCTTTTATGACTTTACCTGCAGATTTCCTCAGACCTGGAAGTGTTCAAGGCCAGGCTGGATGGGGGTTGGAGCAACCTGGTGTAGTGGAAGGTGTCCCTGCCCACGGCAGGGGGTGGCACTGGATGAGCTTTAAAATCCCTTCCAAWCCAAACCATCCTGTGACTCCGTGATATTCCCAGTATATGAATAATAAGGGTATTTCTCTATAACCTCAGGGTTACATTTTAAGTAATTTTAAGGCCCCAAGCACTGGTATTTAGATGTTTAAGAACATTTACTAATGGAAATTTAGACTTCCCAGGCAGCTGAGCATGGATTTTGAAGCTGTGAAGTTTAATTAAACCCCTTGTGGAGGGATAAAACAGGACTAATTGTTCTGCCCCAGCTAAAAGTGACTTGGCTGACATCACCTGGGCAGCAAACAGAAAACCAGGGAGCTCCACACATCCCCCACACTCGGCTGGAGACTTTGGTGCAAGGAAAGAAAAACTCCCCACTGACCTGGTTGAGTCTGTGCACTCTCCACGTCAGGAACAAGACATGAAAGTCTCTCAGACCTGTCTGACCTGGAGGATGATCTTTCCTGTTTAATTTGACTGCCCTAAAACTTGGGAGTAGAACTGCAGTTTCAAACTGGTAATTACTTGGCAACTAAATAAACCACAGCAGTGCTGGACCCTGAAAAGTTAAACTACCAYGACAGCTTTCATTAGGAACTGTATTGGTATTTATTTTCTAGACAAAGCCCCCAAATTTGAATGAAAACAGAAGAGTCAGCACGAGGAGAAAGTGCAAGCTCAGTGCAAGATATTTCTTTTCCTTTCAGCATTACGGACAAGAAGCCAGGAGGAAAATATTAAATAAACATTAGGCAAAATGAAGGTATTGGTGTTTCGTTACAATTGTTTTCGGATGGATGGACATAAAATAATCCCACATCAAACCAACTGTGCCTGACGCGCCTGCCACCAGGTGTGCTCCAAGAGAGGCAGATGGGGAGGAAGTGGTGAAAGGGAGGATAAGTCCTTTGGCCAAAACCCACTCCCAGTTCCYCCAGTCCAGTCCAGGGAGCAGTTACTTACACCCACACCTTGCCGTTCAGGGATGTTTTTCAGGATATTCCTCAAGCAACACTCCTGAAAGGTCACCACTGACAGGAGCACCCTAAGCCTGGCATCAAACACCCCGTGGAACAAAGTGGTTTTCCAGCAAGGCCAGGAGCTGGATTGGGCAGGAAGGTGCTGCACATGGGACCTGCTGTGCTGAAGGTAAAACCTGAATTAGGAATTCGTGTTGCTCAGGGAATTCAACTGCACTCGGATGCMACCAGCAGAGACTGACACTGCCTTTGCTCCTCTTGGTGAAGGAACATCAGACAAGAATATTCCTGCAGATCCTGTCAGGCCTTTGCCCATTCCCAACACGGTGCATGGAGTGTATTGGACAGCTCATGGGATGTCACCCCTGAAGTTATTSCCTCTCTGGAAGGGAGGGTTTTGACCAGCACTCGGAAATGGCAGCACCAAGATAAACCTGTTTAAAACTAAAACTTGACCCGGAGGAACTAATTCAGGAAGGGGTGTGAATTCCAGCAAATAACAATGGAAGAGCAGTGTTCCTGTCCCTCCCAGCTGCRGGAGGAAAAAGCCAAATTCTACCTGCTCCAGGTCATGTTCCAAGACATCCAGGAAACAAGCTACCCTTAGAGTTAGGCAGGACACTCAGGCACTCAATTCCATCCTGGAGAACAAACACCAAGGAGAAGGAATGTCTTGCCTTGCTTTTCCTGAAATCTGAACCTCTGTTAAGCAGCCCTGTTGAACAGCAAACCCACGATCCCATCACACACAGGATCCCCGGATTCAGCAGAAGGAAACCTGTGATTTGGTGATTTCGGTCTCCAGAGAGGTGCGCACGTCTGACATTCTCTTGCCAGCCACAGGACACAGCACAATTCATGTTCYCTACCCCTTCTAGGAGCAAAGGAAGATGTCTCTCCAAAACTTCTGTCTCCCAGGAATGAAAACATGGATCATATTTACTCACAAGTTTCTTCCAGGGATGGCAAAGAGAAGGAGGGTTGGAAAGGAAGGAGCATTCCCAGTAGGTGAAGTCCCTCCTGAAGGGTCCAGCATAACCCATGTCAGTATTACCAYAGCTTGTATTGGTTATTTCCTTTTAGCAATGAAATTCAAGACTGAATTCYGAGCTCTTGGGACCCTGGTACCTTGAATGCCAGAACAAAATCTCAGCTCTATGCCTGCTCTCTATTTTTTCATATATGAAATATGAAATATTAATATCTGGGCAATATGAGGGTTGAAAGTAGATGRCYTTTAAGGTCCYTTATAATCSAAATCATTCYAYGATTCCATAAAATAAGAAAATTTGAAGTTGCAACTAAAATCCTGACCGTGAAGCAGCCTTTCCTCTTCCGGGTGTAGAAAAATAAAAGTCTTTATGAAACCCTTCCATTGCCCTCACTGTGCTTGAAGCCCATCTAGCAGACCACCTCTCTCCCTTTACCCTGGAATTTCCTTTGGAAGCTTAAGGAGCTTTTTTGGGGCACGGAGTGGCCCTTTTTGCTGTGCTATGGACAAAACGAGTCCCAYGCCTCAGGAACCTCCTACCCAGGGCATCCTTCTTGTTATTCAACCTCCTCCGTGGGATGGCAGGAGGCAGGATCCGGAGAACCACAGTGGGAGTGCAGGAAGAGCGAGGTGACCTCCAGCTCTGCTGAAAGACGGGTGTTTATTGCTTTCCCGAGAAGATAAAGCTGAGCTCAGTCCCTTTCCTGCCAGCACCGCTGAACTGTTCTTGTTTCCTGTATGTGGAGGTGGAGATGTCATGCTTCAGCCCTGATTTTGCTTTTTTTTTTTTTTTGTTCTTATTTTGTGGTTTCCATGTGCTAAAACTGACTGGGAGAAGCGTCCTCYGCCATGGTGAGAAGCAGCTGCTCCCGTGTGAGCTCCCAGCCCGTCCAGCAGTGCCAGTGCTGGAGGTGTTACTGGAGGAAGCATTTTTATTGCCAGCATTTATTGTGTCTCTGGGATGGAGGCATCAGAGCAGATTGTTCACAGCRAAAACCTCCTAGCTTGGTCTAGGTTACCAGACCAGAAATTTAACCCTTTTTTTAATAAAAAACCCCARACCAACTGGCTTTATTGCCCATTACAGTAAGTACTGATTAATCTGGCCCTTGATAAGGGCACGAGGCCAGCAATGACATCCAGCAGTAGCAAGAGTCACCAGGGAAGGTCTGTGCAGAAACCAACRGCCCCAGATAAGTTCTAAACCCTCAGTTATTCCCCCTGGAACACATGGGAATAGTTTAATGAGTGTGAGAAATTCTGTGTAGGGCAGAGCTGGAAGGCAAAGGCYCTGAGCCAGTGCAAGAACTTGAGCAAGGGGGACATTATGATGAAATTAGTATTTATTATAATCACATCAGTAATTGTACTCAGGGAGAGGATTTCTAATTTTTTTTGTATTAGATACAAAAAGTAAATTTCAGTTTATCTGTTTTCAGTTATAAACATCTCTAAAATGGCAAAACCTTTCAGGGCACAATGCATATCCTGTTTACAGATGATTTGCCTACAGAGTGATCCATATCTGTACCTTTTATTAAGCAATTACACAGTAAATATCATCTCACCTCTTACCAGCACCCCTCTCCTCTTGGTGAGTCCCCTACGAGCCCAGTGGTGCCATGGAAACAAAGAATTGGCCCAAATAATTTCACTCTTTCTTAACCCAGGCCATGTTTAACAAAGCAATTGTCATGAAGAGTTCAGGTATCCTCAAACTGAAACAACTCACTGAGCTACTGGGATGAGAAAAGATCAGATGAAGAAAAGATGAGTCTGGCTATATGATTTCATTATGGTGCCAGTTAAACCTGCAGTGGGGACAGCAGGAAAAAAACCCCAAGGGCTCCTCAATGCAGCCCTGACAGAATGGGAAATCATCCCATGGAGCAGACAGATCTGAGAGGCTGAAGGCCTTTCTTGCAAATTTAAAGCCAGATTAGAGAAGCTGCAGGGAGAGCAGACAGCTCTTCTTGACAGCAAACCCAGGAATTGGTAAAGTCCCAGCAGAAATTACTACACTTTCAAAGTCATCACGTAATTTAAAACATCTGTTCAGCCACCGAGGAGGGGAAAATCTTCCATAAGAAATGGATCAGGAACTTCCTTTTAGTCCCTGCTCCTTAGAACTTTCCAATGAAAGGGGATTTCTTTTTTTTCTTAATTTCAAAATATCATATCCTCTCGAAAGCTAGAGTATTTTATCTAGAAACTTGCTCTTCTCCCAGTAATTACCACCAAAAAATAATAAGTGAAGAGTTGTACCGAATTTCTGGCTTCTTTAGCTCTTCTCCTGGGATGATCTTGCAGAGCGGTTTGCGTGTCCTTCAGCATCTTCTCCTAGAAATAAAATAAAATAAATAAATAATCTGCCTTTCAGAGTGTTCCTTTTTAAAACAAAACCAGAAATAACTCCGCTTTTACCAAAGCACTTCGGRCACATGAGGCTCCCTGCAGGCTGAGGTGAGGTGCTGAGGGCAGAAATAAATGGAAGAAAGGTGTTTATTGCAGGGCAAACATCAACCAAATAACAGCTCAGCGGCTGCCAGAGCGTCCCTGGTGCTGGGCAAACCTCGTGACAGCAGCAGGAAGGATCAGGCRGGGTAAAAACCCCCAGCACATCACAGATGTCACGACATGAGGGCCTGAGGTCCGGACCAGCTCCCTGGAGGATGCTGAGCTTTGTTTTGAGGGACACCCAGGACACTCCATGGATGCATCCCCCAGCTCTCCTCCAGCTGGGCCTTGTGCCAGCACATAGCTGAAGCCTAACCAGTTAAACCACAAGGAATTTCTCTTGGTCCACTCAGGAAAATTTAAATATTCCCTTCCTTTTTTTTTTTTTTTCTTTATGTCTGGAATTGTTCAATAAAAGCTTTGCAATGACAGAATGTCTATGGGAAAAAAAGCTGTGCCTGTCCCTGCCAGGACTGAGCAGCCACCAGGGTTTGGAGGKTTTCTGCATCTTCCCTGTCTCTGGACATCCCATTTGGGTCCCCTCCTGCTGCACAGGGAGCCATGGAATTCCTTTTCCTCAGGCTGGAATTGCCTATGGCAACCATCCAGCGCTTTCCAGGACCAGCGGGTTGGAATTCTTTCAGGAGCCAGAGATCTGCCATAAAAAATCTAAACTCACTTTTAATCAAAGAAGTTTTAAACAAAAGTCTTGTTCCTGCAATGAAATAAATTAGTTCTTAGGGAAGAGGAGAGGGCCTCGCTGTGGCCCCATTTGGACGCTGGGCTAGAGACACTGGTTGTTTGCTGAGGCACATCCTCTTCCCATCCTATCCTATTTTCCCTAAAATAACTCAACCAAGCAGTAATTCATGGTTATTGACTAAGCTATAGAAAATCTCACGGGAATCGAGGAGATAAATGGCCTTTGGTTTTCCATAAATAGAAGCGATGGAAACAGAGCCTTTATGCTGCCTCAGACACTGCCAGGAGGGTTTGCAGCTTCTCTGTGAATCTGTAGGATTATATTCCTCCGTGCCTAAAAACATATTTACCCTGGGAACAACAGGCTGGGTGGAAATGGCACCTTTTTATACTGACAAACCACTGGAAAATTAAGCCACAGTCCTTGATAGGCTTTTGGGCCACACTGAAAAACAGAATTTAGGACAACATGAAGACACYTGAATTGACATCAGTAGAGGTGAAAATCCCTGGATTTTTAGCGAGTGGCTTCCAAAACATCCCACCCTCCTGCAGCCSCAGTCTCCTCCGTTTGCTCCCTGTGGAAATCTGGTGCTGCAAGGACAGATGTTGGATGTGACCCACCTCTTCCCRGGTCATTTTGATCTTTCTGGGGGATACTGAGGTTATTCCAGCCGGGGAGGCYGCTGAGGCAGGGTTGAGTGTGTTAAATACAACAGCTCCTGCAGTTGTTTAGAAGATGGGATTGCTGTGGAATGAGCAACACTCCACGCTCGCTCCAGCTTTATCCTTGCTTTTAAATCCCCTGTTGGGCTTCCAGACATAAAGGGTGATTCTCCTGCAGACTGAGCCGTGAGTTCAGGTGGCAGAAGCCCTCTGGTGTCACCTGTCCCAGCAGCGCAGTGGATGCAGGAGGAAGCAGATCGGCTCCTGCCAGGGTGGAGGCAAAGCCAGGGAGCTGCAGGAGCACGGAGAGCTGCAGCTGGTGGATCGTCAGCCCCGATTCCTGCACGCAGCCTGGATGCACATCAAACCCTCCCCTGGAAAAGCTGTGTTAGTCATTGTTCCCAGAAAAATACGGCTCGCAGCAGACACCACAACGTAGCTCTTTTCTCCTGCAGTTACTCATGCAGTTGTTGCTCGCAGCCTCCATTGGCTGATTCGAAAAATTCAAACGTGAAATTAATCCTGCTGCTCATTAATGCCCCTGCTCCTGGACAAAACCTGCACAGGCAAAGCAAAGGTGTTTTTGCTTTGTCTGCACAGGGGTGAGGGGTCTATTGCTTCTTTATGGGGTTCCACATCATTCCCCAAGGAAAAGGGGTCAACCTTTCCCCAGGAGAGGAAAAAAAACTTGGCACCAGGGCAGGAAACACTTTGGGTTTTCTTTTTCTGTCGCATCCTTCTCTCTGAGAACGCTTCCCCCCTTCCAAGGGCAGGGCAGACAGCGTTTTGCATCCGGGTTCCAGCTGAAATCCCTTTCTTGAAGAAGCTGCTGCTGCCCCTCACCAGGACTGCTCCTCCTGACGCTGGCAGCGTTTGTTTGTCATGGCTGAGGCGGAGAAGGGAGCGGAATCACACACAGATCCATTTCTGGGAAAGGCTTTTAGAGCTCTCCAAGATGCTTTTCCTCTCAGTGTTCCTGCGGATCATCTGCCAGACCACCAGCCATGAGGCACTATCAAGTGTAACAACTSTCTTGTTATTTTATGTATTCCTCCGGTTGGAAAGAGGCAAACCTTGCTGGAGCTGTGTGGAAAAGCAGGCTTGAAACGTCAGTGACATGGGAAGGAAGAAATGGGACTGTCATCACGTAATAACAGGCAAAATTATCTTTACATCTGTCATTGCTGYCTCTTTTCCTGGAACACTGCTGGAGGGAAATAAATTTAAATTTACATTTATCTTAGCTGGACTAGGCATCAACACCACCTTTGCTTCCATTGCTGCTGGGCTTCTGTATTGGTTTTTCTGCCAGTACAGCGAACAGAAAAGAGTGGAAATGTAAAGATTTTCACAAACTCGAAAGTTTAGGGTCATTGAGCTCTTGGACCCTGACAAATGCACATTGCCCTGACCAAACCCCATCTCTGCAGGGAAGCAGACACTGCAAAGACCATTATTTTATAAATACCTGCCTCTTTCCATAACCCTTGCTTTGCTTCCACACRTTTTGCACCCCAGTCTGACCGTTTCCTCTGCATATCTCAGAGGCTGCAGCTGTAGCAGCTCTCCAGAGCATCACTTTTGGATAACAAGGTGTGACAGACCCGGTGGAACCAGCAGGAAAAGAGGATGGAGATCTCATCCCTGCCCAGTGCAGGCTGCTGCCAGCTCTGTAACATGTAACTCCCTTCTTCACCCTGAACGATTTACAGCTTTAACTAGATTAGGAAAAAAAAAAAATACAAGAAAATTAACAATGTACAAGCAAACACAAACACTTCCTAGGGAGAACACGACTGGGAAGATTTGTTAATGGTATTGAGGAGGATTTGGAGGAATGGAGAACACACAAGGTATAGCAGCTGTCAGGGAAATGAACTGAAAAATTTTTTTCCCTCTGTGGAAAAGGATGTTGGACCTGTGCTGAAAAACAAAGAAATTAAAACAAGGAACCTTTTGTTTCCAAGCTGTGTCAAAAGCACTTTCACAGGTTTTGACAACCTTTTGAGGAAAAAAAAATCCCGTGAAAAGAAATGAGAGGACAAAGGAGAGCAGAGTGTTGGGGTCCAGAAAAGTCATTTGTGAGGACAGCAGTGAGGAACTGCAGAGATAACACAAGGAAGAGTGAGGTCAGTGATATTTCTGACCCACAGCCCAGATTTTTCCCCAATTTTTCATTCTTTGGAGTTTAGAAATTATCTTAATTCCCCTCTTTTTGAATTTTAATATGTGAGTTGTCCCTATAGCAACTTTCCCAGCCACCCCTCAGCCTCCAGAGTAAATAAACCTTTTGGTACAACAGCTTAAACTCACACACACAAAGATGCAAAGTGCCACAGGACAACAAAAAGCAGAAAGGGAATGATCAAGTGCTTGATTCTTTGTGACATGGAGAGAAAAAGGTCTAAAATCCAGCTTTAGGGAAATCTGGGCTTGTCTTTGCTGCTGAAAAGCAACATGAGGACCACTGAGACAGAAGCCAGTTCTAATTGCAGTAATTCTCATTAATTGGATGCAAAGCAATGAGAGGATGCCCAGGCAGTGTTTGGGCTGCTAAAAGGAACAACTTGGAAAGGCCAGGTTTAAAGAAATAAAAAAGACAAGCCAGGTTTAAAAAAATAAAAAAGACTTCTGGGAGCGGAGGGAGGTGTGAGATAAATCAATGCTGCCTAAAGAAAATCCATAAACTGCTTTGCAGGTCGTAAAAAGAAATATGCTGCACATGAGGAATTTGTGCTTAGCTTTTCCTCGTGAGGGGGCAGGCAACAGACTTAAAGAAGTCCCTGTCGTTTTTATAGAGAGAAAACACTTCAACAAGACGTTCTGTCCTTGAACAGAGGCTCTTCCCTGTGTCTCTGAGCCCTCAATCCCGAGGGATGTTGGCTCCAGGTGTGCTGGGCGTTTCATGCATCTGCCAAGCCGTTTGCAACGTCCCTCCACTGCTGCTGCCGCCGAGTTTGGAAAACAAGGACAGCTCCCAGGATAAATTAGGTGTTTTTCCATGCCTGGAATACTTTCAGCCTCACTGATGAGGTAAAGCTTGATGGAAGCCAAGCAGTGTCCCTCCAACCATCATCATCTGCAGGGCTGAGGGATCCAGCAGGGATTAATTATCCCAGCAGGTCTCTGCAATGTCCCTGTGCCTGCCCTGGCACGAGGGACAGGAGATGGATGACTCTGCCACCACCAGGCTGGAACACATCCCTGTGGGATAACCTGCCTGGATGATCCAGGCGCCATCCCTTCCTCCCTCTGATTCAGCCTCTCATTTCCTTGTGCTCTGGGCACAGCCATTCCCCTTGCAACACCCCACAGGGGTGATTATTCCCCTTTAGGGATTAATAGCCGAAATTTCCATATTCCAGGGCAAGCTGGCAAAAAAAAGCCACATCCTGTGTGAGTCAGGTACAATGACTTTGTGGTTCCATCACGCTGGGATGTGACATCCTGGGAAGATTCCTCCTGCTTCTCTTTCTGTAGATTCCTCCTGTCCCATGTGTATGAATATGCCAAAGGGTAACCCTGTCCCAGCAGCCTTAGGCAGACTTTTAAGCTCTGGAGGGTTTTGGAAATAAATATAAATACACTCGTGTTTATCCAGAAATAAGTATAAATAACCACAGTGCTTTGCTTATTGTTTGTGGCTTTGACAGGTGGAAGGCTTTGGGGTGGTAGGGCAGGAGGCAAGGATGGGGATGGAACCCATCAGAGGCAAAGCCTCAGCCAGGACACTGGGGCAAAACCTGTGCTCGCCTCCAAGCCACAGCATTTCTTCCAAGCCCAGGGTAAGGGTATTTTTCTTTCCAACAGCTCATGGGTTGTGCCAAGTTATTGTTGGCCACTCCGTACTTGTGGATGTTTTCACATCTGTAAGCCTGTGAAAGGTGACACTGATCTCTCCCTGTTCCTGGAGGTGAGGTTGTTTTGGAAAAGGCACCTGGCAGGTGTAGGACAGGCTTCACCTTGCCCTTGAATCATGTCAGAACTCAGGTGGTCAAAACAAAACATATACATCTAAAAAAACAAACCCCAGTTTCAGTTTTGGGGTTTCTAGGGATAAAGATGGTTCATTGCCATCTGTCTGAAGAGTCGAAGATCTTTGGGCCATTTTCACCAAATGATTACCAAGAGCAGCTCAAAAATGAGGAGAGCAAATGCACTCTGACTGCAACATGGCTTAATTCTGACCAGCAGGAGTTTCAGGGGGAAGAAAAAAAAAAGGAAAAGAACTTGTTGACATGAAGCATGTGGAGTCACTCGTCCAGCATTGTGCAAGGGCTGTAAATCTGCCTGGAAATGAGGCATGAAATGCATCATAAAAAGGATATCATCAAAACTATAAGATCAGCTGAAAATTTATGGTAGGTAACTCGGGGAGAGCGTTACAGGTCTGAACTTTAAATCAAGTGCTCTTCAGCTGGATATTCCCGCAAGCCTTTGCAGACAACTCCTTTCTCTTATTTCCCTCTGCTTGCAAAAACTCCAAGCAGTAAAAAACCCACGCTATTTTCTACAACTCCAGCAGTGAAAACTCTGTAATCTGAGGGTCAATACAAACCTGCCACAGCGAGTGAGTTACAGCAGAAGCYGCTTTAAACTTTGGGGGAAAATAGAGTTCAGTCATGTCGCAGAGAATTCTCTCTCCTACGAAGGTTTTGTTGGCTGCACTAATGCAGCTCCCTATCCTACTTATTACTTTAAGATGTTCTTCTGACCTCCATAACCCCACTGTAATTATCTTGTTGGTGTTAGTTTCTCTTTCTTCTTCTCCCAAAAGATTATTGTTGTCTTTCTGTGGACAGATGAAAAGCAGATGGGGAGGATAAAGGGGAGAGATGAAGATTTGGGTACCTACCTGATCTTTGCTGTGCCTGGTGAGTATGGCTAAGCATGATCCAAATTAAATCATTAAATTACTCTCTAATTCTCATAGAAATCATTCTTTTGGTTTTACTGTTGTGCCAAGGGAGTGGGAGTCGTGATCCTTCTAAATTATGCGGGGTCAGAGGTTTCTCTCATCTAAATTTCTCTGCACTAAAACCAGCCAACAAATTGCCCAGCACAAATCTACAGGAGCTCTGTCAGTCCTCTAATGATTCATCAAGAAAAACTGCAGAGAGCAATGGGGGAAAGATTCTCCTACCCACTGAAACACAAGAGCAATTTCTAAACAAAGGCTCATCTTTTCTTGATGTCTCCTGCAGCTTCTTGATATTTCTGATCATTCTTGAGGATGAAGTAGTGAACCACAGTCTTTACACCCRGAGTAATTCATACCACATGTGTGTGTGTATATATATATATATATATTAATATTTATATTATGAAGCAGTTTCATCTTAATGCTAGCTGCAATCTGGGATGCTCTGTGCCTTTCCCCTGTTCTTTGGAGCCCTGGGATCCAGCATTGTGCAATCCTCCATGCACAGCTGCAGTTCTGCCAGTTGTAGTGGAAAAGTTTTAGCAAGGAAAAAAAATTCCTTGGCTGGACACCAAACACACTCTTAAAAATTAATTTCAGGGTTTTGCTAAAGCTCAACATCCGCGGGTAGGAAGAGCTGATGTGGCCTAGATTTCCAGCAGGCTGCTGACACCTTCATCCATCCTTCTGGGATTCTGCTATCCCAGCAATGACTTTATGGTCCTGCTGCCATCATCTCCCAGGCCAACAGAAACCCTTTCTGTCACCTCATCATCGTTGCCAAAGCCAGGTTTACAGGCCAGAGAGCATCACCAGACAGCACAAAAACTGTGAGTAAGCTTATTCTGGGGCCAAAAATAAACAGCCATGTTTGTGTTTAGGCAACCCAAAAGCTGCTGAAGCCTGAGCTGTTATGAACGTGTGACACATGAAATAAATTTTGCTGAGCATCTCCAGATTCAGGCAGACACTGCTGCCACTGGGCAGCCCAGATGACATTTAGTGTTAATGAGAGGTGCAATAAGTAGAGCAGAAATTGGGAATTTATAGGTAGGCGGCAAGCCCTTTGTAAGCCCTGAGTAAGCAGGCAGTGGGGAGTTGTGTGACCCAAAGACTCACAGAATAAAACCCAAGATCTCTCCTGGACAAGAGGAAGAGGATCAGACATCACCTTCATGCCCAGCTCAGCTGCACGGATGGACTTCTCAGTCTGGAATCGGAGGCAAAAACTTCCCAGCCCTCATCCACCTCTGGCTACACACGGAAGAAAGCAAAGGAATGATTCTTCCTCCCACAGTGCTGGAAAAACCTGCGTAGAGAAGAGACAAATGGGTCTGTGAGCCCTTGCTTGCCACAAAAGGTGACCCTCAGCAGGCCCTAGAAAGGAGCTGGCATGACCACCCAGAGCGACAACAATTTGGCTTGCAAGGCCCAGGAAATCCTGGGATAAAGTCAGGGTGAAACATGGAAGAACAGGACGGGAGCACAGATAGAAGGCAGAGCCAAAGGCAGAAATCTCAGCCACCAAAGAGCCAAGTATAAGGTCTATCCATCTCCTTTTACAGGCTTGCTGCTTTATCCCCTGCTGTCTGCGTGTCACACCCCATCACTCACCCTGCAGGATGGATTTCTGCCCCTTGGTGACACAGAGCTTTGACATTTGGACCATCAGGGCAACAAATATTGATCTCTGCGGAGCAACCCGTGGTTCCAGCACACCATGTCCTGCGCCGCAGTCCAAGTCTCCTTTGCTCCATTTTATCACTGATGTCTTGGCTGCATCTTCTACTTTTTTTTTTTTTTCCTTTTTGTACTTTCGCCTATTTCTTCTTCTTTTTTTTTTTTTTTTTTTTTTTTAATTTTTATTTTTATCAAGCTTTTCTCTGGAAATCTGCCGGAATGAACAACCTCCCTGCGTCAGCCGGGATGGAGCTGGACGTGGAGCTGAGATTGATGCGAGCTGAGCGCTCAGAGAGTTGTTCAGGGTGGAAACTCTCACCCAGCACAGCCTGATGGGGGATTTTAAACAAGTCTCTCTCTCTAATCTAAAGGAACCTTTGCATGCAAACCCTGTGGAGGTGCTCAGCAGCAGATGCAGCACCAGGAGATGCACAGACAGCAGCCAGAGGAGGGTTTGGGCTCGATCCACATGTGGATCCTCTTGAATGCTCCAGAGATGGAGGCATCCCATTTTTTGGTGAAGAATGCCTTGGGAGATCTCACTACAGGGCTTTGAGGGAAAGCCCCAGGTTTGTGATTCCCCCTGCATGAAATAAAAGGCATCAAGGCTGACTCTGGCCAAGCTTGGCTGTCTGCCTGTGGAAAACATAACAGTGTGTGACGTTCCTCGTGCCAGTGGAGAGCCCAGGAACTGCTTTAATTACTGTTTATGGTAACTGAATCTCCAGAGAGAATTCAGAAGCACATTTTTGGGTGCTTAACTCACACATTCCTCCTCCATATCCCAGGGAGGGTGCTGCAGCCAGGACCATCCTGCCTTTGAGATGCTTAAACCCATTGTGTTTAAGGGTAGTCATGGTCAGTCCCAAGCAAATCCTCCCCAAGATTCTCCCAAACATTTTGGGTTGGTTTGAATGGCTGATGGGACCAGGAGCACCTTGCAACTCCGAGCTTTTTCCACGAGCCCACGAAAAGCCCCCACAACGTTCTCACAACCACTTGAAGATCAGCAGAAAAATTATTATGGAAGGATCACGGAAAGCAAGACAGCTTTACAAACATAAGGATTTCTGTGAAACTCTGATGGTGCTGGTGAAAAGGAGCTGTGAGGGAGAAGTGCTGCACTGCAGTGAGCTGTCAAAGGCTGCACAGACACAGCTGGGATTGACAGGTCAGTGATGGACATGCAGGAAACAGAGCACTCAGCAGTAACCACCCCTCTTTTCCTTCCCCTGCACTCACACTCTTTGGTTTTGATGCTGTCATCCCCCTCATTTTAATTAACCAGAGCCAGCCAGGTGTCCACCTGCTCCCTCGGACTGCAGAGAAAATCCATTAGTAACCAAAACACAGGACACAAAAAAGCCTTCCAGAAATGAAGCGAAATCCTAGGAAATACCTCGATACCGTTATCCCAGGGAACACTGCCTTTCAGTTCTGACCATTTCTCCAACATCTGGTCCCGGTTGCTGGGGAATGATGCTCCGTTCTGCCTTGGCCTCCTTCCACCCTGTGGATTCAGGAACAGAGTCAGGACACCTGTACCTAGAGGCAAAGCCATCCAAGTCTGGTCGGATATGCTGCCTCAGAGATATTATTCTTTTCAGATGAGAAGGAACTCTGGCTATACTGGAAAGACAATACTGTATTTCTTACAAGAAATGGGATATTCATTTCTGGCGCAGCTCAGAGGCAGGACATTTTTTTGCTCTCCTAAAATTCCCCCACCCTGAGTTTACAGTTGGTGCATTAATCTTTATTCCCCCACCAAAAAACACAAACTCAACTCCTGCTGCCTTGCCAGTATGGTCTGGCTGTACAGCCCCAGCCCGGAGTTACAGTGCTGAAGGAATGTGCTGCAATGCTGTGCCTTGCCAAGCCCGAGGTTGGATTATTCTGGCCTCTCCAGGCCTCTAAAAACGGACATACTTTGCTACCCACCCCTCTTTCCTGATGGAGGCGGCTCTGCAGCAGGCAGGAGGCCACCAGCTCCCCCAGATGTGTTGCAGGAAGAGGGTAGGTGGTGTCCCTCGGCTGTTGGGGTGGTCTCACTGGTCCCTGGAGGGTGATGGATCTGTCTGGGATTTGGCACAGATAGAATAATAGGGATATTTTTGCAGCCGCCATTCTGGGAGTCACCCTGGGCTGTCTGCTCACTGCAGTCCCCCACAGTGTTGCTGTGGTGTAAAGATTGAAGAGACACAGCAGTGAGAGCCCTGGTCATGGGGGACTCTCATCTGTGATGGAGGAGCTCTGGCCATGGCCCTACACCAGTGGGATCAAGGCCTGATCCTGCCAGAGCAGTGGATTTTACTGCTGCACTTCTATCACAGCATAAATAACAGTGCACGCAGAAAACAGCTCAATTTATAACAACCAACGGCCACACTCTGAATCTCAACCTGTCTCCAAATAAATCCCCTCGATGCCATTGCTCAGACACACCCTCTCCACCTCAGGTTTTGCCTGACGAGCCAGAGCACAGACTCAAACAAACCCGGCTCGTGCCAAGCTCTTGGAGCAGAGCTTTCCAGCCCGGGGGCTGGACCACCCAGGCCAAAAGGCAAAAATCATCTCAGGTGGATCTGGATGGCCACAGGCAATCGAGCAAACAGCTCTGCAAGGGCGGGAGATGGAGCTATTTATCATCCTGAGGAGCCAGGAACAAATGAAGTGACCTGTGAAGCCAGACGCTCCTGCGGCTCCRAGAGAGAGCGCGGGATGTTCCCGTTCCAGGATCCGACACAATGGCTGTGTCTGGCCGGACGTGCCTCCGGGTGATTGAACTGCAGCTCTGTCTGGGCAGGGCGTCAAACTCCACAAATGTGCATCCAAGCCTCACACCTGATGGCACTTTGAGCCAGCCCAGGCGATCATCTGGAGTTTCTGCTCCGCTCCTCCGTCCCCGTCCATCCCCGCGCCCTCCCGCCTTCCCTCAGGGAGATGGKGAGGTAAATGCCAGCAGGTTCTGTCAAAAAGAAAAGGAATCCTGGGAAAAAATCAGGTTTCTGGCATTGTGCARGTCTTGGATTGATGAGGGGGTGTGAGACCATGAGGCTGACAAGACCCTCCAAGCATTGGCTGCAAGAGGGTGAGAGTCACAGGGCTCCGAGGGGGCTCTGGTGGGACCAACTCCACCTGAAACAGGGCTAACTTCCAAATCCATGGAATCACAGAATGGTTTGAGTTGGAAGGAGATCACCTACATCCAACCCCCTTCCATGGCCAGGGACACYTCCCACTAGAAGGAATTACATCAGGTTGCTCATGACCTCATCCAGCCAAGCTTTGAAAATCTCCAAAAAAGGGGATTTCACAGCCTCTCCGAGACTTTGTTCCACCATTTGAGCACAATTGTTGAGTGGGTCCCCAGTGCTGGTTCCTGCATGGTCATAGCACCATCACCTGCTGATTCTTATTCCCACTGRGAGTACATTACGCGGAAGCATCAGCACTGGGCACTATTCCCAAGGGGAGAGAATTAGCTAAAAATTGAAATTAGACATTTATTGATGGACCCAAACTATTCAGAAGTCAAAAATATGCTGCTTTTTTCATGCTGACTCTTTTGGGGACTCTTCTTGGTGACTCATTCTCCAAAGTTATTGCAGTGTCAGGGTTGCTGCCGTCTCAAAATAAAGSCTGAAAATCATCTGAACTGTGACTGCATTAGACACACACCTGGGAACTCAAAATGAGAGGAGAAAACACAATTTCCCTGATGTCCCATTGACCTTAGAAACATATTAGAAAAACTGAAGTCACAATTCAGAAATAACAATTATTAAATAAAATCAGCTCCTAAATTGCTCCTGAGGAACCTGCTCTTGTAGACCCTGCTTTGAGCGGAGATTGCCTCCAGCCTCAAATATCCTATGAGATTTTAGTGGSACTTTAAGTAATTTTTCACCTTGTTTTSAATTTAACTGTRTCAAAACGTGCATTTATGTGCATTYCTGAAACGTGGCATTAGTGGAGAACTTGTTGATAAAGCCATGGAGTAAAACCAAGAAATTTTTCAATCATATCTTGTGTAACTCCAAGCCTGGTATGGAAATTAATTTAGTTATTTAAGGATTTTTCTGCATGAGCTCCTTAAGCTCCCCTTTTACCAGGGGGGCTGTATGGATTTCATAGGAGCAATGATGATTTTTTTGTTATGCTCATACTCGTGTTTTCTCCCTATCAAAACCTTCTTTATTTCATTTATTGCACCAATTGCTGAAACTGTGCAACTCCCCTGGATTCTTTCTGAAGCCTTCAGACAGATGACATCCAACAGGAAATAAAAAAAAGCCAAAGGAAAAACACTCTTCTCACAGAGGAAGAGACCTTACACATCCAACTTCCAATTTTTGGCAACAACAAACCCACAATTTGCATATCTTAATATGCATCATTTTGATAGTAATTTGGAATGAGCATTCTTGGTGTCCTGACACTGAGTTTCCAGAGGAAAATATTCCCTGTTGTGTCCTTAGAAAAAGAAGGCCTTTAAAAGGGATAAAATCCTAAAACTAGACATGGAGTGCTGGGAAGAGATGGAGGCYGAGGGAAGGGTAAGCTGGACGTGGAGAAGAATTTAAAAAGGGAGAGGGAACCAGAACCCACACCCTGCACTGGTGGTGCTTTTACACCAAAGGCCATCAGCTGCCTCATCTTCAGCTCCACATGTCCCACTCATCCCACATTTCAGACAAAAAAAAATGCCAAATGTCCGGAACACAAACCCTGCTGCAGCTCAGCTCACGTTGAGAACAGTTTGGTTGGAGAAGACAGGAAGGAGATGACTCGCAAAGACCTTCCCAGTCTCCTGAAAGCTGCTAGAAGGACCAGCCTGTCCCTGAGGATAATCCAGTCCTGTGACTGGGACAGAGAACTGGGAATAAYCCTGGCAATAGAACAGACAGGCTCTTCCTGGGGACGAAAGCCAGAACATGCTGATTTATGGCAAGAGGAGGAGGGATTTAGTTTTATTATCCAAGCCAATCTGAATCACTGTAGAGGCAAGAGCTCAAAAATAAAGACCAGGCCCCTCGTCCTTCCTCGGTTTAACTGCAGTCACTCCAAGAGGACTTTGTTTGAACAAGGATTCCTGGTGTTGTGTCTGCACTGAAAAGAAAAAAGCGTTCCCATYTGAGTTTGGTCAAGCCCAATGAGCTAACCTGGGCTAAAATAGAGGTGAAAAAACTGCAGGAGCACGAGGAGGGATGGACCAGGCCAGATCAAAGGCGCTCGTGTGCTCGGGGAGGAACACCCAAGCACAGGAAGCCGTGAGTAATTCCCACACCGTACCCAGCCCTCCGAAACCTATGTCTGAAGTCAGAGGTCCCAACATGGACATGTTTATGAGCCTCTCATGGGCCAACCCTTCACACGACAGCTGAGCCTCCACAAGGTCCCACAGAAAGGAGCCCTTCAGTTGGGTAATGGATTGTGGGACAAAGTACTGCCCCTCAGTTCATTTGAACCTGCTGTGTGGGCACCCCAACTCCTCCAGTTCAAAGGAACGGCCCAGAGGTGATTTGGGGTTTAGGCTAGGGTTGAACTGCTGAATTGATTGAGAGCCTGTGTTGGTTTTCCCTCTTTCTCTTCATCCTTATTTTCATTAATTAATATGAATTGGTTAACTGGCATTAAAAACATATTTTTCTGTTGCTGGTTGTGTGTAAAYATCCCTTAAATTAAAACAGAGCCAGGCTTAGATATGAACCAAGCCAAGGATCCCAGCACGCTCCAGGCTGAAGGAAAGCCCATGGTCCAATCTAAAGTTTGTGCTTGAAATCAAGGAAAAAAATATTTCATATGGGTGAGAAGAATTTATTAGTCCACAGAATATTATTCTATCCGATTTTCATTTTATCTGAGCCTACCTGATTGCAACAAGGATGAATGGCTGTTTTTCCCAAGGCTCTTATCCCAGTAGTATACATCCCTTCATTTTTCTTTCTTTTTCTTCAGGATTTTTGGCAAATGATTCCTATCTCTGGCTTCTTGCACCCCTATTTTGTATAGGAAGGGTAAGGACATGGCTGGCTGCACAAAARGGTCACCCTCCAGGTTACTGATTAGGAAATAGCTCAGTTTGTCAACATCTGGCCCCGACAAACTTTTAAAATATAAATACAGATGGTTTTATTTAAAAGGTAAAAGGTCCAAATTCAACTCAAGGATGAAGCTTGTTTTCTTTCCAATCTCATTTGTTCCCTGGCTGTTCGGTACATTGTGTCCCATTGCTATCAAGTGCAATCACATTTATATAATAAAATGTAATTAAGAAATGGAAGTATAAATTGAGAGTTTTTTCATTTTGTGACTTATTCAAGAAATTTCTAGCCCAAATTGAGTAGAATTCATGAATGTCAAGTATTTCTGAGAGTGTATTCCCATGATAGGAGGGAACACAAGCCTCAGTGAAGTAGAATAAAGGGAATAACTTCTCTAATTGCTACATCTGTGGACCAGACAATTTATTCCCTTCATTCAGAGTTTGAACTGCTGCAGCTGATCCTGTACAAATTGCACAACACCTCAAGTGCAGATCCCATTTGGGCAGTTCTTGCCCCAGGTAGAGATTTCTACCCCAGAAAACATAAATGGAAGACTTTACAGTCCATCTCCACCACACATTCCTCTGCAGAACAGCTCACAGACTGACAACAGCATCCTGAATTACCAAAGAAAACTGCACAATAACAACAACAAACTCCCCACCCAATACCTACGATTCAGGCCAACATAATTCATGTGGATAACCCCACAGATGGCTTTCAATAAACCCTGTGATCAGGCACCAGAACTTCCAGAAATCACCCACGTGGCTCTCAGGCCTGACACTTTCCCTGACCTTTGGATGCTGCTGCCTTATAAACACCACCTCATGCAATCTTCAGGCCCCGGGGATGATATCCCAATAAACCCACATCTTGTCRTTGCTTCCTCTTTTGCTGAGCCTTCCCACCTCTCTCTCCCTAACAAAAGCAAAGGGATTCCCTCGCTACGTGGAGCACAGGGTGGATGACAGCCCTGGCTGAGTACAGGAAAAGCGGCGGTTTTGTTGGGAAAAGGGACACAGGGAATCAGCATTGCGAAGGAAAGGGCTGGACTAAGAACACTTTTTATCAAGAGATGTGAGAAAATACGGCATTCCTTAGCTAAGAGCTGGATGGTGCTCCTAGCAGGACACCAGCGAGCCTGGAGCAGAAAGAAAGTTTTGGATTTTATATCCCTGGGAATCTGACTGCCACGCTGCATGACACTTGGATTGGCTACCAGTACCAGGTGCTGGAGACAAAACCCCTTGAACATGAATGTGGAGCTGATTAAAACACCCTGCTCTGTTTTATCACTTCAGGTCTGTGGGTAGAGCCGTGAGTCTGGTCTAGGTGGTGTTTGAGCTCAGGACTYGGATAAAGAAACAAGGAGAGAACTTGCAAAAGGCTGAGGTTGTATTGCAGCAGGAAGGATTTACCGGCCAAGACTAAATTCCAAATATTCTTGGGAAACTGTTGAAATGGGTGGGAAATGGAAATCATCAAGCTGCACAAAGGAGAGCAAAGGATTGTACTTAGATAGGAGAAATCAAGTGYGAACGAGAGACTGGGAACAGGGGCTGGGGGGTTTGGAGAACCCAGGAGGAAGATGCAGCCACAAACAGAAGGAGTCAGTGGGAAAAAGCTGCTTGGGATAAATCCAACCTCACACAGGTTTGCYGTGCCAGGAGCGCTCCGGGGTTGCTCCATCCTGCTCGACACTGCTGGCTCTCCAACTCAGCCACCTCCTTCCTTCAGGGATGGGAAAGGTGATGGGAGTAAACTCAAAAGGAGGCAGGAGAGAACAGCCGGGGAAAAAAGTTAAAAAACTTTGGAAAACACAGCCTGTGAACAAGAATTTTTTTGCCTAACCTAGAAAAGCGGCAACAGGAGATGGGAAATGTGTGTTCACAGCTAAACACATAAAGATCCTTATCGAGGAAAAGGCAGCCAGCAGCTCTCCAAGAACGCTCCAAGGAGCACACGAGGCCTTTGGCTTTATTTGCAACAAAAACCTTGAGCACAACTTCAGAATTATGCACTCTATGAACTTGTTATTTGTTAGGATTTTCTTTTTCCCCCCTTGGCGTGAAACATCCTGAAGGCAGCAGTAAATATAAATACGAAATAAATTAAATATACACACAAATATATATTAACAACATAGCTTAGTCATAGAAACCCTGAGAAAAATTTAAATTGGCACACAAGCATGGTCCATTTTGCCAMAAGGACTCTGTTTTCAGTGCAGTTTTTGCACTAAGTCCATAATAACTATGACATCTGACCCCTGGGACCAGCAGGAGTCACACGCTGAGTTTTCTGCCCTCAACATGGAAGGCTGGTGTTATGCAGAACACAAGTGAACAGCACTAAGTGACACTTCACAATCAGATTTTCTGTTAAAATATGGGTTTRGTTTGCCTTAGGATTTTCAGACGTTCATTTTTAAGACAATTGAAAGAAAAGGGGGGCAGAAGTGGGAGGACACAGCACCACTGACTTCAACAGATGCACACTGTTTTCCCTTCACGTGCTGCCCTGCAGCACATCCTGCTGCTGCACCTGAGGGGCACAGTGACATTAGGGTGGCATTTGCCCCCTCACTAACTGAGTGGCAGCAAAATAAATCCCTGAGGCACGAGCTGAAACTCCCCCAAAGCCCCACTGGTGAACTCAACAGCCTCCAATGCATCCTTTGTGCAAGGTGCAAATCTCACCCCAAACTGCTCATTTTTGTCTCCTGCTCTCCTTATGGAAGGAAAATTCCTGCAGCACCTGCACTCCTGCAGCACCAGGCAAACCCYGGGGGACATTCCGAGCTCTGCTGCCCTAAATAGGATGCAAATAATCCAGGTTTCAGTCTGTGAGGTATAACCAGGCTGGGGTATGTGTCCTGGAGTGACCTATCCCACAATCCAGATGGGAGGTGCTGTGAAAGCTGACAGGGGCTGCAGCAAGAAAATTACACTGGAAATTTAGGAGATTGTAGCAAATATTCCCAAAGTTTTCACGCTCCATGTGCAGCTGCAGCACGGAAGGCAAACAGGATGTCGGCTGCACTGGTAGAGGAATGTCATCCAATTGAAAAGATTCTGTTATTATTGTATGAGGAAATTATAAAATCTTGTGCAGGGCATGGTTTGGTCAAGAAGTGATACAGGAAATAAATTATATCAGTTCTCCAGGCTTCAGACAGAGAAACACTGAGGACAATGGGCTTGTTCTCGTTTCTGACAGCCTGTGGTGCATGGATCAGCTCTAACCTTCAAGAGAATGATGTTTTGTGTGTGTTTGCTCTGTTCAGCTGCCAAGTGGCAAAAATACTTTCAAGCAAGCTCTGTAAAAGTTCCTCTGTCAGCACAGCTCTGCAGCCACAGACTCTGCCCCAGCAGCGCCGCCAGAGCCAGCTCTGCATCCAGCACCTCTGCCCTGGGAAGACTCCAGTGCAATGCCACCAGAAACAGTCCCAGGGACACCCAAAAAAAAAGACAAAATAAAAGGAAGACGCTGGCTCAGCATCAGGTAACTCCCAGGGTCGCCCCTGGTGGCATGACCTCACACAACTCTGGTGTTCACACAAGGGACTGTGTCCCAAAGACCTCTGAGGCAGCAAAGCACTGCCAGCCTGGGCTCTGTCCTGAGGGACATTCCATGCTTTGCCATGAGTAACCCAAATATTTTGCAGTCATTTCATCACCCATGGAAGAGACAAAAAGGATGAAACAAAACTGCTACTAAATCGAGCTAATGACGTGGGGCTGATTAATGAAAGAGGTGACTGCTCCTCTGTTGGCCTCAGGGAGGTCAGAACCAGAGGGAGTTTGTTGAGATACCTTCAAAAATAGGTGGAGGAGCCAGAGCAGATGTGCTCCCACGGAAAACACGGTCATGGGCAGGGGTGGAGCTCTGCTGGGTCAGCCACACACGGTGATTCGTCAACCACGGCCTGAAAAGTGCCCATAAAGACACATAATTAAACCCAAACACCTCTAATAAAGGCAGGACAGCTCTTGGACTGGGAGAGGGAGAAAGAGCAGCAATGTTGACACCTGCAGATATCAAATCCCACTGTTCAGACGGGGCGGCAGGACCTGGAGGCATTTGTGGGATGCCTTCAGACCCTCTGTGTCCCTTGCTTCTCACACAGCCAAGTCCAACAACAGAACCTCAGGGGTGGCTGCCCTCTGCACCAGTTTAAACTGGTTTATCCCCCCTGTTCCTCCCATAACACAGACTTTCCTTACCTCAGTTAAGAGCTGACCTCCTTCTCTGGTCTCTCAGCCATCAATAGAAGATTTGTGGGGTCCCCAGGGATGTTTGTCTTTCTCCAGGGATTCAGAGGCAGCCCAGATGCTCAGCAAAGGCCTCTTGCTTCTCATTAGGTGCTTTAGGGTACCTGTGACCTCACAGATCCCCATGGGGGAAACTAGAACAAAAACCCAACCCAAACTCCAGAGGTGTGTGTGGACACACGGGGTTTTCTCAAAGCAGATTGTATTTTTTTATTATTTTTACTCAGTTTAACACATCAGCTCTGCTTCTTCTGGAGAACGCCATGGCTCCTTTCTGCATGGTCCCAGCAGCAGAGGTCTCACTTGTGTTTTCTAACAGCATCAGGAGAACAACAAAGAGAAAATTATCTGCCCGGGGTATTTTCAAGCATTCCTTTTGCTCTGGTTTGCAGAAGAGCAGGCCAGATTTCTGCCAGAAAAATATTCAGCAAATGGGAGAGATTTGAAGGAAACTTGAAACTGGCAGAACGGAGAAGGAAAATAAATTAAAGAGATTTATTTTAGCCTATTATTTCATTTCTTAGGTCTTCTATTTGAGCATTACCTGACTATAGACACAGGTCATTTTTGCTGAAACATTTAGCTGTTTAACTTTTCTGCTCTGTATGCCATGGTATTTCTGGCCAGAAAAAGGTTATATATCAAATTTGTACCTTTCTATTCATTTCTTAATAAAAATCAGCTAATTGCATCACCTCTTTTCCCTGCCAAATGGAGACTGGCATTTTATTTGGTCTATTTCAACTTGTTTTCTGGAGAAATCATGATATTTCTGGCTGCTTCTTTCCCATTTGAGAAAATATACTTTGCAAAATGGCATAAAACGTCCACAAACACAAGTCGATTTGGGGATGAAAAGTGCTGTGTTCAGACCAGGACACTTCTCCTGAGCCAGTGGAATCATTACTCAGTGTTTGGCCACGAAAAAGCACATGTTTGAATTTTGTCTGAGTCCCTTCAGCTTGTGTTACCTTGGGCTCCAATGCAGGGCTTCAACACTTGGATGAAGGAGTTGAGCGAAATAAATGGAAATATTTGCTGGCTCAGTGGGTCTTACCTTGAGGCCCCACCAAATGAATTGGGACAATCCCACTTGTGCTGTAGAGCAGAACATCCAAACTCGGTTATAAAGGGCTGTGGTCCAGACCTGATGAAGCCCAGAGCTGATGAATCCTCCCTGGGTCCATYCCTTTCATTCCCAGCCCTCCTGCCTGCGTCCTCAGGAGCAAACCAGAGGACAGCTCATTCTCCCTGCAGCAGCAGGATCCAAGKGTCTGAGCCCTGCTCCCGGGAGAGGCTTCCTCCTGCAGAAAGATAAGGAAGAATAAGAAGAATGCAAACAGCACTTGGCATTTCCAGTGATACTGGAAATATCCACTTCTAGGATAAAGCCTTTTCTTCCTAACTCAGACGGAGAGGTTGAAAATGATCTGCTGCTGGGAGCTTAGCCTGGTTTTCTAAGGAAACAACAAATCAAGCACAGTGAAAGCAATGAAGGTTGGCACTGGGGTCGTGTGGGTGTTTGGCTGCCTCTGCGTTCCCCCCTCTGCCTCCCTGCTATTCCAGCTTGAGCTGACTCCAACAATGTGACCCAGACTATCTGCCCTGGTGGCTCCTCCAAATTACATCCTGCCTGCAGATATCCTTGAATCCAACTCCTGCTGGTTGGTGGTGTCCAGAAGCTCCTTCTGAGCTGGAGGAGCCGACCAGCCCTGGAGTTCAGAGCGGTCAGTTCAGCTCCAGGGGCACCTCCAGCCCCCAGCGTCCCGGCCCAGCTCTCACCTTGCCACCTCTCCRTGCTGCACGCCAGGAAGCAGATTTGGCCCAGAATTTTAAAGCAAAGCAAAGCTCTGTGCAGATGCCCAGAGTCAGGAAAAGCACAAATGGTTTGCCTTGGCCTGCTGAAATGTTGGCCATGTTGTTTAATTGTACCTTTGTACACCAGATTCCAAGAAGGAGGGAAAAAAGCAACTCTGTGCATTTTATTGCTGAGCTCAGGTTCCTGTCTTCCCAGTCCTGTTTCTCATTCTCTAATCAAATCATTGCTCTTAATACAACCAGTTCCTAAAAGTCTGCTTGCCATAAAGTGCTTTAACCTTAGAATCTTATTTACTATGACCTTAACTGAAGGGTTTATTCAGACTTCATCTATAAAATGTTTTGTGTAATCAGTCAAAAGCTYGAGATCAGCAGCAAGTTCTGGGCCCAGAAATCAGCTGTGCCAAGCCCAACCACTCTCAAGGTGACCTTAAACTGGGTTGCAAAAACACTCTCTGGAAGTCTAGAACAATACAACAGAGTACAGCACATTTAAAAAGAACCATCCCAGCCACAGCAAGAGCAAAAAGCCTTTTGTGAGGATGTAAGGCCAACTAGAAAAAGTTGGGTCTGGGTCATCTCACTTTGGACATAATTTTTCGAGTTCTCTCATGGTGAAGTCAAGGAGAATCCCACGTCTGTGTCCCACTTGGGAAAATGGACTGAGTATCAAGCATGCCCTCAGGAAATCTCCAGAGAAAAAGCATGACCTGCGAAAAAAGATATTTTTGTGATCATTCCATGCTGGTGGGAGCAACAAAGCAGGAGAACTGAGATGCCATGGTCTGGTCGTTTGTTTCCAAGAAATTATCTTAATCCAGGCCACTGACTTTGGTCTGAAGGTGCAACTCTTCCCTACACACCTCAAGTTATTGGGTTGTTATACAAGAGGCTTTTTGCTGAATTTAATAAGAAATAAACCAAGTGAAGTCTCTCCTGCAAGTGTCTTCATGGGGTTGCTGTGTCTTTTTACAGATCCCCTGTTGGTTCCCATACTGAAGATATTCTACTCAGCATGAAGCACCCAGCATSGTGAGCAGTCCTGCCTTTATAGTCACAGCTTGGATTTCACAGGGCTCTAAATAAAAAAAAAAGACAAAACCAACAACAACAACAAAATAAAAACAAAAAAACCCATGCCCCAAACATGTTCTCTGGAAACATTTTGATTTTCAAATTATGTGTGTACCCTAAAATGAGAAAAATCCTTGACCAAGAAGAGCTGCTTGTTGAAAGCATTACTCGTTTTGTATTTCAAAAGGAAAATTGAAAACACTTTTGAAGGGTGTAGCTATTTACCAGTCAAGAGTGTTCTTATAAACAAAATAATATAAAACATGTCCTCTTTGCTGTTTTCTTGTTTAATATCTTCCAGCGTATCACAATGTGGAGAGCAGAACAGGAGAGAAGATAGAGCGTATTTCCAAAAAGCCTTGYAAGGGGAAAAAAGGGTAAAGGACAAGGTGTTCCAGCTTCAAATGCACAGAAAACATGACACAGGTGTCAATTTTCCATCAGAACAGCAGAAGAAAGTCCCTCATGACCTTCACCTGCGATTCCAGKTGGGCACATTGGGAAAAGTGAAGAAACCTGAAGGCCAAGAGAAGAGCTGAGTTCATCCAATGAGCAAACACACGTCCTTGAACTTGTTGACAACCTCTCCACAGAGATAAGCTTGAGAAAACAGATTAACCACAACAAAGTCAAGTTCACTGTCAAACTGTTCATATTAMGCATTGTTTCTCGTTTTATTGACAKCTGTTATGCTCACCATAATTGCTTTACTCGCATTATTTCACCCACAGAGAGCCCCGAGACTATGAAAAATAATTTCATGTGCAAAGCCTCAAAGACATCTCTCGCAGATGTGTTTCCAGCTGTGAAAGATGGGGACGATTTTTGTTCTTTCCCCGGGGGGGGGGAGAGGCTGTGACAGTGCTCAAGAGGCTGAAGYAGTGAAGGAGCTGGTTTGTTTTAAAAAGAAACGGAACCGAAAGGCTTTCTGTCCTCTCACAGCTGCAGAGCAGCTGAATTTATCCTGTGCTCCATCCAGCCATTTGATCAGGGGTTTGTCCTTCGTCAAGGGTCTAAAAATGACACTGCAGTGAAGGCAGAGTGAGGCATTTGCTGACGCTAGGCTCTGGACACACCACACACCTCCGAGGAGCAAGCRAGAGCTACAAGGAATGCCATGGGAGGTTTATTTCTGCTCCCAGGCTCGTGTGATTCCCTGGGAGAGGGCAGCTCTGCCCAAATCCRTGCAGTCTTTCCAGCTGGAACAGGAAACCACCCTCAGCAATGTCGTAACTCATGGCTGAGACCTGCCAGCCCCTCCGGGAGCTGTTCTGAGCCCTGGGCGGTGGTGGGATTGTTCCCAGTCCAGCTGCCCCKCAGTTTGGGGCTGGGTTGAGCACGTTTGACTTTCTCCATCTCACTCTGTTGGTATCAGCAGTGTGAGGCCTTGGAGGCTGCAGCCAAGAGGTGAAGCAGGTCCGGCTGCTGCGGTGAGGTTGTGCCAATTTACACCCCCTGGGGTATTGCTGATGAGGGTTTACTGTGCTGCAAACCCCACACAGATTATCAGTGTGATTTCATTGGGGAAAAACACATTSCTGGGATGACACCTTCCTCAAGATTCTCATGCGTTTTGCTGAGAATTTGAAGCAGGATTACAAATTGTACTTCCCAGGTACCTGGGACCAGATTCTCTGAGACACCAAAAGAGATTAAAAGACTTACCACAAGGCAGAGAAATTGTGTCTGTAAGGACATTCCTCTAAAATCAGACGTACCCCAATGTTCAGAGCAGAATGCAAGACCTCTCTCTCCTGCTGTCCAAATCCAGACCACGCAATGGGAGAACTCAGGGTCACACACCTACAGGGCAGGTTGGAGGGGTTTTCTGTAAAGCAACAGAGCAACACAGAGTTGCCCACTTCCCCAAGCACAGAAGAGTTTCAAGCAATATGTGACTTTATTTAGTATTTAGATTGGCCATGCTCTCATTTTCCCATGAGAGAGATAAAATTTTCCAGGGAAAAAGTCAACTCCCAGCTTAAAATGCCACAAAATTCTGATGTCCGAAGTTCAACTTTCCCACCAAGAAAAGGTTTGATCAGGAAATGGCCACAYCTCAGACCAGCACTGCTAAAGCAGGCACCAAAACCCTTCAAATGTCCTGGGCATCCCTGTTCCAGGCTTTCCAAAGAAACACTGCAAGCTCTGCTTGTCCATGGACAAAAGCCCAGTTGCTTTCTCAGGGTAAATAATTCATAAAAGCGAGCCCAGGGTTCTGTTTATCTGCTCTGTGATCAAAAGAGTGTCCTGAGTTAACGAGCTTTCTGGAGAGGTTCCAGGCAATCTTAAGTTCATTCCCAAAATAAACCTCAGACTGATGCAAGTGGACATTGTGCCAAGAGGACAAGGTGGGGGCAAAGCAGAGTACAAGACTGGCAGAGCGAAATGTGGAGCTGTTTGCTGTTCGTATCCTTTTGCTGACTACTGATGGGAAATTTTAGCTGGAAATCAGCCACACAAGGAACTTGGGAGCCCAACATGATGCTTTGGGTGAACTGAAAGGGGTTGGAYTTCTGAACAGATTATTCCTCCTTTTCCCAAAGCCGTGAGTCAGGCTGTGCACAGGGATCCAACAYGAGCAAAAAGCACAGCGAAGGAAAATCCAGCAAGCTTCAAATTCGGCTGCCTTTTCTGTGCCTCCGGTTCCTTTGGCTCTAAAAGCTCCTGGTTAAGGTTGGTTCCTCCCGACAAGGATGTGAGCAGCTCCTGCTTTTATTGTGACGAGGCGCAAATACTGGAAATCTTGAATCAGCCAAACAGGGCTACGAACAATGCAATAACATCTTTGACGTTATTGGAAAGATGTTCCACATCTGCCTTCCCTGCTTCTGGAAGGGAACAATCGGCCTTGTTAATAAGGAGACAGGCAACCTTTCTTCTCCCCAGCATTCCTGTCCAGAATCCATAACTCACTGACCTGGAGCAATCCTGTCCTGCTGACAGGAATTTCTTGGTGGCTGATTTCACCTCCTGGCCCATTTTCCGAGGCACACCATGGAGACTTTCATGTCTGCTCTAGRTACTGTCAAGAACTGCAATATGTTATGTTCCCTTCAGCCTTTCTTGCTTTTTTAATAAGTGTTTTATCAAAACACGATTTCTCTTCATGAGAGTTCATTTTATCCCCTCCTGTCTTGTTACCAGCTACCCATACTAAGGAAGTTAAATATCCATGTCCCTAAAGCACTAATTCTGAGCCCTGCTACAATGACAAGTTTGTGGACAACTGTYCCAGCTGGCGTGGGCAGAAGAGTGACCAAATATCCAAGAGGATGCAACCCATCAGCCCCATCACAGTCACATCCTGTTCCCCAAAGCCAACACTTACCTGGAGATGTAATTCTCACTTTTGCTGTGCATCACAGGTCACGTCTCACAATGCCTTGGTTCTGAATTTGGGATTAGAAACGCCTTTCCCGCCCCATAAATCCTGTTCGTGCCATAAAACAGGTTAAGACACCGAAAACGTTGCACCGCGGGGTGAGGCTGCAGCACAAGGTGTGACTCCATCCCATCACCCGCTGACTCAAGCGACACTAATGGGGCTTAACGAGGGTGATTATGCTCGGAAAGAGGTATAATCGTGCCCGGGGGGGATCCTCTGTGCAAGACACTCAAATTGACACCGCCCAAACATTGCTCCACATCAGCCCACCAACACGCCGCAGCTATTTCAGCAATGGGCCTGGAGCAGGGCTCAGGAAAATCAGGGAGGAAATGAGCAGCAGGACAGTGTCGGTTCAGTAAGTGCTTGTGACCAAATGGGGCATCATAAATGAACCCACAGTGCAGTTTCCAGAGCAGGAATTACCCACTGTGGTTCAATCCCTTGGGCTTCCTGTGACACATTTCCCTGTTCTTTAATCTCCATGCAATATCCTCCAACAAATCGTGAGGACCACTCATGACCTTCAATTAGAAAATTGGTGAGGCAGTGTTACAAACCGCCTTCCATGGATCCCTGTGGATTSCCAGAGCAGGCATTGCCCACACCTTTTCCTTAATGCCAGAGGGGACAGCACAGCCATCAGCAACCACAGGCATGGTCTGATCTCCTGTCCTGCTTCTGCCATGGTTGAATTCATTCATCTATTAGGACACCCTCTCCAAGAGGCCAAGACTCCAGAAAATCTGCRTTTTCCTGCCTGGCTGGGTTGGACCCTCTGGTTTGTGCAGAAAGGGGTTCATGTGCAAACTGTGAGCAGACAAACCTTGAGCAAAGAGCAATGCCCAGCTCAGGCCATGGCTTAATGGTTCCATAAACGAGATCCTGACAGGGCTGTGTGAGCCTTTCTTTCAGAAAGAGTATCTGTAMCCTTGCACCCTTTGCAATACTGTCTTCCTGCCCAGTCAAAACAGATGTTGAAATCTACAGTGACTCCCAAGTACACTCGTTAAAAATGAGTCAGTGGCTCATTTTTGCTTCTTCTTCTAATAATTTGCTTTCTGCTCTGCCAGGAAAAACCTCCCCCACCATCAGTGTCAGGGGGTTCCCTGAGCTCAGTCTGTGCCGACAACTGCTGCAAGCACTGCCCTCCATGCCCAGCACGGCCCTGCCGGCTGTGAAGAGAAAGGAAATGCAAAGGGGGATGTGCAAGTCCCAGGGGTCTCAGTTCTGCCTTTAATTAGAGGTAGAGATCACAGAAGATAATGAGAAGGTACAGGAGAGCTCAGCTCGAAGTGGGGCTTTGATGAGGAGCTCACATCTGCCAAAATGACCGTGCCCAGAGGGCTGGCGGGTCAAAGGTGTCGGTGGGAATAGGATTTCCCTCTGCTTCGCTCACCCACAGCTGTGGGAATGACTCCTTCACCCACCTACCAATCCTGAGACGCTCCCAGGGGTGAGATGCAGCTTAGCAAGACACAAAATCTCCCTGCACCCCAGCAAGGCAGAGCAGCACCCCTCAACCTTTGGGTGTTTGAGCTGGGTCTGCAAATGGAGCAGCTGCCAGGGACCATCCACTTGTCAGTGACCAAGCACAAWCCCCACGGTGTCTGTCGTTGCTGTAACACCAGAAGTTGGGCTTTCATCCAGGCTTGTCATCCCTGGCAGCTTTCCAGGCTGTGTGTGCTGTTTGATCAGCTGAGTGAGCTGCTCCATTAATTTTTTCCTGAGGAAAGTCCACTGGGAAAGCCATCGACATGACGAGGTGGGAACAAAGGCTGTGCTGTCTGCCCAGCCACCGAGCTGGAAAGGTGCCCATAATTTCCAGAAAGCCCAAATGTTAGCTCAGGAAAAGCGAGGCTGCTTGTGGGTGTCCTTTCCTAGCGAGGAATTTCCTTCCCATTGCATTTATCTGGGAGAGTGACACCATCCAGCATCCCACAGAAGATGGTTTTCCTGGAAGAAGGCAGAGCTTCTCTTCCAGGTGCTTTCGGGGGAAGGGAGAAATGTGTCCTCGGAATTTCTGGACAACTTCAGCACCATGTGAGGATCTGTCTGGAGCAGATTTGCAGGACATGGACTAAAAGCTCTCTCAGAGTCCTTCCAAAGCTGGGGTTTGGCTTAAAGGAGCTGAGGAACCAGAAGGAAGAGGTAATTTGGGACCACCTAAGTGGCAGCAGGCTCTGGATCAGCCTTGGCAGGATGGATTATCGTGGAATTACCGATGATGAAACCAAGTCTTTCATAACTGGCAGAATAAAACACTTTTCTTCTGGGGAGGAAAAGGAAAATAAGTTTGAGGGGGTTCAAAGCACGAGGATCACCTCCCCATCCTGACTTCCACTGACCCCTCTGGGTTTTGGGGACAGGCTTTCATTCTAAGTGCACGGCAAAACTGCCCTCAGATTTCACAAAATTAAGGTGTTAGACTCCAGTTTGAGTCTGTATAATGGTCCCTTGCTGTTCACTCCTCTTTTTGCTCCGTTCATCTAGAAAAGCCTTTCTCCTTTGCAGTTTTGCCTGGAACCTCTTCGTTTTTTTCAGTTTCAATTTCAACCAAAAAAAAAATTGCTCCTCTCTTCACCCAGACAGCAGCTCGGTCTCGACATGAGCCAGCAAATGCCAGTGATACACCATGGGAAA
This sequence comes from Amblyornis subalaris, assembly GCA_018881555.1. NCBI lineage: Eukaryota > Metazoa > Chordata > Aves > Passeriformes > Ptilonorhynchidae > Amblyornis > Amblyornis subalaris. The sequence goes on along the minus strand of JACAXG010000036.1, from coordinate 3,940,910 downwards.
CAAAAAAAAACAAGCAGAAAAATTAATTAAATTTTTTCATGAATGCTTTTCAGTGCCAACAAGCTTTTAAGAAGCAACACTTTCAAACATGAAAAGAAATTACTGAAATAACTGCAATTTCACTTTTTAAAACTCAGCATGTTTTTTAATTTTTTTTTTTTAATATATTTTGATCAACAAAACCATTTTTCACTTAAAACTGCCTGGCTACAAAAACGGGGATTGGCTTTCACTCCATCTTGATCCTTAACGAGACAAAAGAGCTTTGGGGGGTTGGGTAGTTGCATAAACTTTAAATAATGTCGTTGGTTTGGGGTTGATTTTTTATTTTCCCTAAAGGTCAGTCAATGAAAAAAAAACCCCACATTTATGGGTAATTTGCAATGATGGAGTCAGACCCTCCAGTTCCCTGGGAGTGCCCCACTCCTGACCCCTGGGATGAGGCGCACTGCTCCACGCCCTCCCTGCTTCCCTTCCAGGGAAGTTGCTCCCCTCGTGGGACTGAGACTCCAACGATTTTCACTGACCCAAGGCCTCGGAGCAGCTCCAAGCCTGTGTCTCAAATGGGAAAGGTTGGCACACACACACAAAAAAACAGAGGAACACATACCCAATTCTGTAACATTGCACGTTGAAAAGATCTGCCTTACAGGTCCTGCTAATATTTCTGTCCCCAATGTATGAATTATTAATATTTAGTACCTGTGACTCACTGGTATTTACCTTAGGAGGTATTTTTATAAAGTTTGACTGTTTTCTCGACGCAGGAGCTAATGGAGGCTCCTGTTGTTAACAGCCAGGGAGCCCTCCCTGAACAAACTTTTCTGGTCGCTGTTTAAACTGGGCTGCTGGGCTCTTTCGTGGCCCTGACCCCYCAGGGCTGMGCACTGAGGCTGGCAGGGCTCTCAGCCGATGGCCCTGCTGGGACACAGCTAATTTTAAATCTGGATCCCATGGCAGAGGAAAAACCTCTGTTTTACTGGCAAAACTGTCACAGTCGAACGCTGTGTTCAGATTACGGGAAGAGGCTGCGAGGGGAGCACACACAATCCCTTTTTTGGGTAGTTGGCATTAATTTTATCTGAAGTCATGGATTACATAAGAGGAGAGCAGAGACCTCACACAACTTTCTCCTGCGTCAGTGCCGGACACTGGGCTGGGTCAGGGACCCTCCACGCCAAGCCCCCTGTTGTGCCATGGCCAAGGGACCAGGGCTTGACCACTTTTCCAGTAATTCTCCTTAAAAGACTATCAGAAGAGTTCTCTGGAACTGCATCCAGAGCTGTCCACAGCATCAACTAGAGCTGGCTCTTAYAGTCCTTTTCTCGGTCTAGACTCGAAACCTCGGAGCTCGTGAAAACTTGGGGTGTTTTCACAATTTTATCGCTCTTGTTCGAATGGTTGGTRTCCAAGCAGATTCCCATTTAGCGCTTTGGATGTGCAGAGATCATTGTTTGCTGATAACAAAGCTGTTCCCAGTTGTCCAGCACTGGGCCACTCGGCTCCCTGCATCTGTTTTGCTGCRAGGGTTTAAGGCAGCCTGACTTCCCCCGTGTCTTTGGAAAGGCACACGCAGCCTGCTGAGCTGGCTGGCTGCCCTCAGACGCCTCAGATTGTTTCGGGACTCCGCAGATGAGAACATTTCCATGGTCTCCATCTCCCCACCCAAAGCCTGTCCTTGGATGGTGCTGCTCGCCTGGCACTGGGAGCAGATGTCTCCCCTGTGCTGCTCTCCGGCAGCCAGCACCGAGTCTGGGTTACTCTGCTCGGTGACATCCCCAGGGGATGTCCCAAATCACCCCTTGCCAGCATTTCAGAGCAGTGTAGGGTTTTTGTAGGGTTTTCCCCAATATTTCACCTCAGACACGACAGCCACGGGTCAAATGCACCTCAGAACTGATCTGTCTGCCAMAGCACCTAAAAAAACCCAAACAACYAACCAGAAAAACCTGASCAACAAAGAGTTAGGAGAGCAATGACTCGTTTTTGTCACCTCAACCCATACTGGCGTGACAGTCCACGCCTTTACCCAGGCCACTTCTACCAGGTCATCTCTATCTGTGTCCCCCATGGGAAAATGACAGTCCCTGCTTGTCCACCATCCTAACCCAAACAGAGGATAACCCTTCCCACATGGTGAAATGTTTCCTTTAGCCCTGAAAATGATAGATAAAAACACCTGGGAGGGCCATCAAGACATTTTCTAGTCCATGTCCTCTCAAAGCAGGGCCTCATTTTAGGAGCTGCCATCCAGAATATTCTTAAAAACCTGGAATGGTGGCTTGAAAAGACCACACAGATAATCTGCTCTAGTCAGAGCCTTTACTGATTGTCTCAGTGTTTCCTACTACATTTTAAGCCCATCCCTTCCAAGTGATGAACATGCCCTTACTGTACCTTCACACACTTCAAGCATCCTCTTCCTCGCCTTTTTCATCCTCAGAGATCTCTCCTGCTTTCTTGGGGGTTGTTTTAGCTCTCAGGTCTCTCTTTGCTTCCTCCCAGACTTCCCACAGTTGGTTATTTCCCAGGCAGTAACAGTACAAACCCAGATGTTGTCATGAGGCACCTGCATTGATATAAATCTTATTTTGATTACAAGCACATCAAGTGAGATGGTATCAAAACCCCTCCTACAGTCAACCTGTATTGGGTTTTACTCTTTTTCTTTCAAACTCACAAAGCTGTTAAGCTGGTGAAGAAGGAAATTGGGCTGCTTTTGAGATTTGTTTCTGACAAACTTGTCCTCTGGCCCTTTGGTTTGGTTCATAGGTGGTATTTTCTTAGCTTCCACATGGGCAGAAGGCAGATGTGCAGAAACAATCCTTGAGGCAGCTACTGAAATAAAAACTTCAGGGTATCAGTCAAGCACTTCTCAGGACAGTTGTGTGTGTTGGCAGGTCCCCTCCTTGAGGTCATGGTCACCCTCAGTCCCTAAACCACAGAGGCCCAAACCCGACAGAAGCAGCACTTTTAGGACATCCCAAAGCTCTGGGTTTGTTTTGCCAGCCCGTGCTCCCTCCTGCTCTCAGCTCTCATGTTCCACCTGAGCCCCCTTGACTTTTCGCCCGCTATAAATATCCATGTATTCCGTCTGACACTCGATCCCCCTGCCATGTGCTGGGGCTGTGCAGAGGCTGGGGGACACTGTGGACAGCCCCTCCCCTGCTCCCGTGGCACGGAGGGCGAGGAGCAGAGGGAGCTGCATAAGGCAGACCTTGTCTGTTGACTTAACTCCATAACCCAATTTTAACCACTGTCAACAAGATATAAGGGTGGTTTCTGTTTACACTGAGGCTTCTTTACACTGCCCTCTCCACACCCTAAAGTGGCATAAATGCCTCCTAAGTGCCTTAAAGTAGGTCCTTAGTGTAAACCCCACCGTTTGCAGAATGGCTTTGAAAACATCGCCCGGGCACATCCTATAAATGACTGTGGGTTTTTGGAAGGACACCCACCCCAAGGTATGCCCGTGCTATACATAGCCTCTGACGAGCTCAGCACGGGCTCAGGAGCAGGCAGCAGAGGGCAAAACAACCAGCAACAGGATATTTCTCCCTGAAGCAGCAAGCAGGGAGAGCCTGGCTTCTTGTGGATCCCCAAGGATTCCCAGCAATGTGGGAATACAGGGATATCAGGTCTACTCCTTTTGTAGACTGCCACCCTGRTTCGATTCCACATGGGTTTCTATTTCCCTTCCCCTCTACTTTCCTTTAACTTTCCAGTTTTTATGCCTTCTCAGCTAAAGCAGAATCTGAATCCCACTCCAGCTGGAAAAAAAAAAAATTCATTTTTCTCCACCTCTTTGTGTTTCACCCTTAGCCTTCACTTACCTGTTTTTCATACCTGTCGTACAGGAAGAAGACRCAGCTTTGTCTGCCATGTTGCCCTCACACAGCACCCCTGATAACACCATTTTCTGGTGGATGAGCACAGGATAATGCCCACAGCTCAAGCAGGAGAAGACAATCTTTAGCAAAACCAGAGACAGTGTCAAAAAAGGGGAATTTAACCCAAAGGATGAGTTGGCTTCAGCCTTAAATTTTGAGGGTTGTGCTGTTTGGGTCTCTCTAGGCCAACCAGGACCTAAATTTTACCACATTATTCATGGAATCATAGAATGGATTTGGTTGGAAGGGACCTTAAAGATCATCTGGTTCCAACTTGCAGGTTGGGGCATTTTGCAGCACCAACAAATAGGATATCAACTCTTACAATTAATTAAGCAACCTCACAATGACCATTAGCCTGAATTCTCCTCTCTGCTTACCTTTAAGCTCTGCTCATGAAAATCTTCCCAAATATTTTCAGCAAAGGAGATGTTTTTGCAGCAGTGAGAATGAAAGCACAAATTGGGCATCAGCGAGTTCAAATGGGCAGTTTGGAATTGCAGAACACGCAGGAGCCACGAAACTCCTACAGAAATCACTGGCAGTGCAATAATGGTGTTACCTCATCAGTCCTAGGTTGGGTTTTACAGAGAAATATTGCTCAACCACAACTGCATCAGCCCAGCCCTGGAGTAATGCAAACATCTCTGGATTTAATGCTGGTCTTGTTGGATATGTAATGGAAAACAGAAAATTGCATGGCCCTGTCAATCAGGACCCTGCCCCACGGCCCAGCCCACATTTTTGGTCAAAACCCATCTGGTGCCCATTGCCTGGAGGCTGAGTTATGAACCCTCTTGTGTTGCTCCTTTACCCAAATGGTGTTGAATTACCACGAAACAACTTGGGTTGATTTGTGGTGCTGTCAGCAAGGATGAGCTTGGAGAAAATTTCAAGGGGAATTACAAAATCTGGATACTTTTCCTTTCAAAATATAAGGGTACGATTAACAGCTCCCTGCTCAGGTGGGGAGGAGTTCACCTCACTTGTATTTTGCAGCACTAATTCATTGAACACTGTTTCCACCCCATTAATCTATTCAGCCCTTCTGTTGCAGGGATTTAAGGACAGACAGTGATTTTCCCTTACTCTCAGTGTGTTTCAGTAGAGGATACATCTTATTTTTGATGGGTAAAGATTGATRTTTAATGCCTGGGTACTGGGCAGTTTATTTGTTTGTGGAACAGACTTTGCACATCCCAAKCTCATTTAGGGTCTCCAGGGGACACTCTAGTCCCCAGGAGTAATCCCAAATAGCTCTTCTAAATACAAACCCGGCTCTGGCTGAGCATTAAAGACAAGGGAAGCTTTCATTCTGGGAAGGTTTTATTTCACAAATAATTCAGAAATCAAAAGAAAATGGAGTGGGGGGGGGATATTTTACAATTCTGTATTTAGAAAAAAAAAAATCTAGTTTATAAACAACCACGGCCCCTTGGAAAACATGCAAAGGCACACGAAAATTTACAAGTAACTTTTATACATAGGAAGTAAAGTACACCATTTTTCATAGAAAAAAAAAAAAAGAAAGCAACTCTATTGACTGGCCCTAAATATTTAGACTGCACGAGTGACCAACTGGAGCCTCCCCAACCAGCTGTTGGCTGAAGGTCTCAAAAAGAAGGAATGAGCGGAGCCAAGGCCCCGCCAGCACAGSGGGGGAAGCGCCGCCCTCCGAATCTCGCCCTGGTTGTGTTTTTCCTGGAGATTGGGCTGAGCCAGWTGTTCTGCAACGACAACGTCATTGCTTTCAAATCTCAAATGATTGGAAAAGGACAACCAGGCAGCATCAGCTTTGCCAGGGGTTTAGGCAGGCGCTTCGGAAAGGCGACACCGCGATGCTTCAGGTTGGCGCGTGCCTACGAATCTGCTGAGCTGGGGCTAAGGAGGAACGGACCCGGTGAGATACAGACATGATGCATCTTCAAGCTGCACTGAAATAAAGTAGGCTGAGAAGTGTTTTGGTATCAGAAATAAAATCAGTAAATATTTGGCTAAAAACTGGTACTGTCCCACCTGTCTATGAATAGCTAGCACACACGATTGCGAGTCATTGATAGGTCATGACTGCCTTGGAGGACCTGATCGCCCCTAATTCTGGTGGAGGTATGTTTAAATTAATAGCACCCAGGACCTCGAATAATATTTGTGTAGTAAAGTCACAATTTCTCTTTTGTACAACAAATATAAAAATAAACAGATACAGACTTAAATTAACATCGGTTTCTAAAAATCCAAACCAGTTGGCTGAAGATAAAAATACGCAATTGTAACTTGAATTAAGCGTTTTAGGATATTTCTGTTGGAATAATAACCCTTCCCTCGTCCCCTTTCCATCACCTAGATACATCCCAAGCTGTTTGGATTTTTATGTGCTCACAGTAATCCCCTGGGTTTTACTCCAAGAGCCCTCCCATTGCTTTCCACCACCTTCCATCCGTAATTATCATGGATCCTATGCTAACGCTGAGGTGTTTTATGTGCTCCTGCAGTCCCCATGAACCTCACTGCATCTCTCACTCTCTCCAATTCAATTCATAGCCCTGTGCCTGCCGTTTGGCCCAGGACGTTCCAGATCCTTGCTGCAATGTTGGGTGGGCTTCAACCAGACCATGTACACCCCAATTATTCACAGTGGGCAGAAACAGGGAACATCTCAAGCTCTCCCAACCAGCAGCTTTTCTACGATATGTTCCAGCTGTTTTTAACATCAATTTAGCTAGTAAGAAAAAAAAAAAGTTCAGTTTTCCTATCTAAAGTCAATACTGTACACCTTGGAAGACGATACTACCTAAACAAAGACGACACGAAGAGTCACTTCTCTCTATCCACCCCAAAGCAGGTTTTATGTGCAGCACTTCTGGAGATGATGCAAAGCAGCTCCAATTTCAGGTTTTACRAAAGGTCTCTTTCCAAATTCAGATTTTATGGAGAAATTATCCCCAMTGGTGAGACAAACTGAGTGATAATCGTCATTTAAATGTCATTTCCTTGCTGATTTCATGGTGTTTATRGAATTAAAGAAGTGCTTAATCATATAAATGTTTTTGGTCTGTGTTTTGAAAGAGCTTGAAGAGATGGCYCTTGTATCTGTCTAGATTAAACCAAACATATCCTGAGCATAAGAGCAGCTGTGAGACATCTGCCAAATAGAGGGAAATATTTCCCCATTTGTTATCCAATATTACAATTCAGTTATTGAGCAGAAGGACTGTGCATTTACAAGCACTGAAGAACTACTGTCGACATTGTCTTCTCATGACTAATGAAGTTACTGGATGTTTATGAATCAAAARCCCACTAGATTTGTATTTAGATCAATTCTAAAAATTCATTTCCAATATAAAGCAGAGAATACTTTTCTGCCTTAAAAAAGCAGGCCATGCTAGGCCCTTCTCTTGGCTTTGAAATGCGTTTGGGTGCACGTCAAGACATAAATATCAAAATATGAAATAACATCGTGACAACACCTATGAGTTTTGCAAAACCCACCATCCTGGATATCCAATGCTCATGGATACAGCATTTACACTGACAGTGGGGATCTGTTGGCTTCACAAACTGGAAAAATTAATCTACCCTAATTTATGCTGTATCTTTAAAGTCTCAGAACTGCACACACCACAAGGAGCTTCACAAAGGGAAAGTGAACATGCTTCCTACGGATGCAACCATTCCTAGCAGAAATAAGATTAATTTTATCGCTACTTTACTACTATAAAACAACCAGCACTGCTGTATAAAACAATACACTGCGTTTAACTGAAGTTATGGCGTGGAGTATAGGATGAGATGTGCCAGCACAGGAGCCCCGATTCACTGACTTCTCAGAGGTTGCCAGACTTGCAAAATATCTCGGAGTGTTTGACCAGCAAACACTAAACCTGCTCTTTGCGTGATCTGGTGGCCTCGTTTTCTGCAGCGAGGATCTCTGCCACCATTTTACACCCTGCTCCAGTCCCACAAAACCTCAATTTTTGGCTGCCAAGAACGTCCTCTCCCCACACGACACCATCGTTCAATGCCACGGTGCCCCAGCAGCCTCACACAGCAGTGCTGCTGCAAGCCGCCTCAGTGGGGACAGACCCCATTTTATCCTCTTTTGCCCAGAAACCATCCAACATACACAAAACCACTCCATCAAAGCCCATCCTCTCCCCAAACGCTGCGACTTCTCAGCGAGTTTCTCATTCCAAAGTGTCCAGCGCCTGGGCAGCCGCTCACTCCCGAGTCSGCTCGGCCGCGCTCGCCCTCACGCCCATCCCGGGAGACGCTTCACGCCCTAAAAACACCGTCCAGGGCCAGGCCGAGATCCCTGCGCCTGCTGCACACGGAGCCACCGCCGTCCTGTGTAGCAACACCTCTCGCAAAATGAAACTTGGAAGAGTTTATGGTCGCTGAATGCCCCTAGAGAAACAAAAACACGAGACGAAAAGAAACAACGCTGCACGGGTGCGCCGAGATGCGAACAGCTGAGTCAGAACCTGGTGTCCTTTTTTTTTTTTTTTTTTGGGTTTTTTGGGTTTTTTTGTTTTTCCTCTTTTCTTTTGGAATTTCCCTGAAGGAGATCGGCAAGGAGGGTACGGTCAGAGCTGATGCCGTTCAGAGGAGCTTTCGCGTCTCCGGAGATCGGCAGAGCGCTCTCCCAAAGAAACCTGCACCTTCCCTGGGGATTTACCGCTTCACACCAAAAACTCGGAAAGCGTTCCCATCCGAAGGATTATTCAAGCTGGAGGAAGAAAGAAAAAAAAACAAASCATGGAATGAACCAAATGAAAACACCACAGGACCCAAACAGGCAACTCTGAATTCCTCCTATCTCTTTCCTACCAGGAGCGGGAGAAAGATAAAGGATGAAAAAGAAGAAGAACCAATCCATGATTTCACCTTTTTTTTATGTATTCAATCCAGAGCTATAGTGCTAATGCCAACAAAAGGAGCTGGAAGACAAGAGACTCTCTTACAGTGCTAGCTTGTATCCAAGGAACATTGTGCTCCCTTGTGCGGAGATTGAGGCATAAAGAGGAAAATGTTTTCCTAAAAAAAACGGTTGTCAAACAGGCTGGCAGGTTCCCAGGGCCTGTCTGGCTTGTCTCCTAGTGCTGGCGATGGGAACAGCCAGATCAGCTCACGTTAAATGACAATAAATATGGATATTCATTTTCAATCTGCAGAGGTGTCCTCAGCTGCTCCTACTCCGAGCTGCTGGGGGTGGCTGTGTGCATGGGTAAAGGGGCTTGTTTCTATTCCCAGGTCCTACTGGGCTGGAAAATCCCTGGAAAAATACAAAACTTCATATTCCCACAAAATAAACACTGCAAAAAGGGTAAGGACTCAGTAAATCCTAAAGGCAATCTTTTCCCATACCTGTTTGGGTGTGTATCTTTACCCAAGGTTATTTCCAGTGTCCTAAAGGGTAAGTGTTCACCTTCATCTTTGAAAAGCTATTTCACTGTCTGGTGGATCTCTCAGCATGAAGCTGTTCGTTATTGCTGAGTGTAAATAACACTTCCCAAGTCTTCATTTTCATCCCTGCTGCGAGAATGTCTCTGGTTTCCCTCACCTCCCAGATCAGCCCTGGCTGCTCACACTGCACSTCCCTGCCAGTGGTGGGATTTATTCTTAGCTAGGGCACAGTTTGCCATCCCAGTAAAAAGTTGTCTTTTAGTATAAAAGATAAGTGAAAGCAAGACAGAGACAGAAAAAACCACAAAGGAACAGGAGGTTTTTCACCCAAATCCAATCTATTGAATTGAAAAATGCTGACCCTGATAATCTGTACTAAGAACCCCCATATTTAACACCTATATCTTTCCTGTCTTACTCTATTTTAATTTCCTGAGATGCTCTGAAGCATTCTGGGATATCCATTATTAGAATAAAACCAGCAAACTTGATAGGATTTCTTATGGTCATTATAAAAGAACTACACAGCTCAGACAGAGTTAGCAGTGACCAAAACCACCTCTAACTCTGGGAAATTCTATATTTGCAAAGATAGCTCTGAGAATTCACACTACCATCACACAGTGCCATCACACTAATATCTGAAAAAAATACATCACAGATTGAAACTGAAGTTTCAAATTAGAAAGGACTGGATGAGCTGTGACTTGACCATTGAGATCACCAGGAGGTGCAGGATTTTGGAAGCACYGATTTGCAATTGGTCACTGAAAGCCACAAGGCTGGCCCAAGAGAAACTACAAAAAAATTACATGGATGGCAAATTCATCTTCAAAAAATGTTTGATCATCTCTCAAGAGATTAATTTACTCATGCTTCATCAAAGAGAGCAGAGGGCATGAATCAACAAATACAAATGAATCTCACACCCCCAAATCRAATGGAAATCCCTATTATAAACCTCAAATCATGACCCAGGCTGAAAACTAAAAATACCTGAGCTTATCTTCCAATGTGTCAAACACACAGCAAAATGTATTAATATGGATTTGTGCTGTGACAAAATCAACCAGGGCTTAACAATATCTCCCCCCTTTCACGCCCCCTTYGCTGGGGGAAGGCAGAAGCAGGACAACACGCTCTACTTGTTTGGGTGWCACAATTCACAGTGACACTGGCAAGTCACCTCTTTCCAACCCACCAGCCTGTCTAGCTGATATCTGCTGACTTCAACAGGCAGCTGAACTCGCCCTGGAAAATAAGAGGAAAGTACAAAGGAAAAAAATCCTACCTSTCCGACTGGACGCCGTTCCTTAAGGAGCCAACGTAAGTTTTCTTCTTCTCCACGGGCATCACGTCCACAAAGCCACCTGTCTCATCTGAAATGACCCCTGCGTGCACTGCAGCTTTGCAGATACTGGAGCTCTGAAAAAAATGTAATTATTTTGACTTACAYGCTGTCTATATTTTATATATGGAGATTTATCGTTCTCCATAAACGTCAAGRAATACCAGGGAATTGAAAAAGAAGCAGTTATGAAACAATTCTATCCCTCTTTTGGGCCAACTAGGGATAAAAGACATCGGGAACAAGATCTTGCAGTTATGTCATAAACCCTGGGTGAAAGAAGATCCACCACCACCACAGAGGACGAGAAGCTTTTCCATCATTCTGAGATGGAGCTGCTCATGGGAGATTATCACAAAATCATGGAAYGGTTTGAGTTGGAAGGGATCTTAAAGCTCATCCCATTCCAGCCCCTGCCATGGGCAGGGACACCTCCCACTATCCCAGGTTGCTCCAAGCCCCRTCCAACCTGGCCTTGGACACTTCCAGGGATGGGGCAGCCACAGCTTCTCTGGGCAACCTGTGCCAGGGCCTCCCCACCCTCACAGGGAAGAATTCCTTCCTAATATCCAATCTAAACCCACACTTCTTCATCTTATCCAGGGCCAAGACTGAACTGAGGACGACCGAGGACCCAGTGTCTCTTGGGTCTGCACCAGAGAAACCTCTGTGGTGAAACCCTTTGCTAGTGACCAGCCGCCTCAGCAAAGTTTATTCACACAGTTGCTTGAAAAGGAAATGTTTTTCCTGAATTAAGGATCCCACTAATTATCTGGGACAGTTCATATCCTCCTTTCTAGGAAAAACAGGAGGACTGCACCCATTGAGAGGTGTAGTTTTTGGATGGGCATTACCCCGTTAGACAACACCAAGTGGGGAGGGAGATTAACACTTCTGGAAAGGTTAAGGTTTCTCTATTGCACATCCAAGATGTGCAGAGTCAGAAGAGCTGGGGGAACACAGAACAGTAACAACTGATGACTAAGCTCCCAAAGCATCCAGGAAAAGGGAGCAGAAGCAGAGCAGGCTGAGGGATAGCATAAACTTGGCCATCAGCTCTCTGCAGGATTTACATACAGCAAGCTGCAATGACAGAAAGGAAAAACCAGCTTTGCAYAGGGAACTGCGGCAGGTGAAAATCCCAACCCTAGAAATGCCCTGATTGCTAAAAATCCCAGTACCACAAAACCGGTGCCAAGCGTGATCGTTCCCTTCGCATACGTACAACASGGCCCGTGCTGCTTCCTTCTCACAGCCATATATGGCAGGTTTGCCTTGTCCCCTATATATTTATCACTTCAGATGGCCTATCTCTTGGCAGCTCTCAGAGCACCAATTTGGTATTTCGCTTCTATATATGGTCAGGGGAGCAAGGGAATGCTGTGTTTGGAAGACACGCGGTGGATTCGCCCCAGTGTGCGGTGGGAAATCTGCAAATCTAAAACTGGCTCGTAAAAATCAAACGGTCCTGAATCAATTTGCAGCACACTCTCCACTGGGAGACATCCTAAACAGTGTTCTTTTCAAAGCATTCCTGCTATTATTTTTTTTTTTCCAGGACTTGCTGTTCCGCCGCTTGCTCAAAGCTTTGACCAACAGACTTTTTATTGCCTTGCCCCAAACCTGCTCTTATCACTCTGTTGGATTACAGCCCTCTCATGTCCCAGGCCGGGCTGTGCTTTGATGAATTGATGGCAGAGCTTTTGGAAAATGGGATATTACAAGAATAAGGCCTTCCCTCCCAAATTCAGGAGTACAGCAGCTGTGTGGACAACACAACAKCTTTCCATGGTGAAGCCCCTTGGGATGCTCTGGGACCACTTCCCGATGAAATGAGCCCCAAGGCACACACCATAAAATGACAATACACTTTGTAGTGGGTCATTAACAATATTCTGTGATTATGAGCTTAATCACCCAGAATTTCCTCATTAGTGTGACTGGTTTAATCATTAAGTTCTTATCTCCTGAGAGCTGAGCCTCCCAACTCGGGTTGCCCTGGTGACAAACTCCTGCCTCCATGCAGGTCCTCCATCCTCCTCCAACCCATCATTGCCCAACTGTGGATAAAAGACCTTATCTCGTCCTGAGCAGGGATGGGGATGGGTTTCCCTTGCAGGTTTAGGTCACACCGGGAGCCAGGCAGAGTGACAAATGACAGAGTCTCATGAAACTCAAAAGCGCTTTTCCAACCTTCATACAGATCCCTGCGTGTTCACACAACTCCAGCATCAAGGCCAGGCTGGATGGGGCTTGGAGCAACTTGGTSTATGGAAGGTGTCTCTGCCCATGGCAGGGGTTGGAATGTGATGAGCTTTAATGTCCCTTCCAACCCAAACCATTCCAAGATTCTGTGATCACSCCAGAACCAGGCCTGTCCACTTTTATCATTGCATATTTCTTGAATTTTGTTCATTTACCCTGAAATTTAAGTCTCCTCTGTGTCTCTGTTCCACAGCCTTACTAATTTCCCCATGAACAATTCCCTGAACTGCTTTTTAAAGCAAAGTGCAGATTGGAAATGGGGCCAAATACTTCATTTTCTTTCAGATAACTTATTCAAGAAGACACAGTTGGAGCACAAGTYCCTCCAGAGCCATGAAGGTGCCACRTTAGACATGAAGTCTGCTTCCCAAAGCCCTCCCAGAAGACCAACAATTGTCTCACCCATCCTATTGCCTGCTTTAATTATTCCTCAGCAGTGGGCTTGGGTTATTTCCCAGCATCCTGCACAGCCCGTGCTCCCTGGGAAAACCTTTCCTCAAATTCTCCCTGAGCGGTGTGGGGTTTCTCTCCTCAGCTTCCCAGCCTGAGCATTCCCATTCCCAGCATCAACACCTGTCCCTTTGCAGCACCACTCAGAGTCACCTCAAACCCTTTTTCCCCAGCTGGTTTCACCTCCTTTGCCACCAACCTCACACCCTCATGCCAACCTCAATATTTCTTAACACCTGCACGTCACCCTGTCAGTACAGTACTCCCAAAAAAGGTTAACCAAACCCTCTAGGAAGTGGCCAAATACTTTTTTATTATTATTACTTTTTTGTTTTCCTCCCAAATCACCGTCCATGCCCCTGTTTATGGAACAATACCCAGGAGGGACGGTAGGAAATGGGAGTTTGCAGTTCATTAAAGGACACTAATCCTTTTGCGTCAGTGCAAGGCCAGCCTGGGATGCTGCTCCTCACCTAATACCCCTGTAATCACAGGCCCTGTTCGGGGGCAAGCTGAGGGAGGTTTGTCCTCTGTGAAAAAAAGGAAAATATTTCCCATTTCCTGCAGGTGGGAGCATGCGGGAGGCAGGTGCTGCGGGGAGGCAGCTGCCCCATGGATTTGCCTGTGAGCTAGCCCAGGATAACCTGTTTGTGCAGCTCCACCTTCAGAAAAAAATYGGTCTCGAGCAAAATAAAAAATAGGTTTGGGGTTTTTTCTTTAAATTGCTTTCAAAATTGCTTCCCCAAAATTACTGTACGATTTCTGCAGGATGGATTTTCTCAGGAGCCTGCAAAGCTCCAAGGTGACCCCAGGCTGGGGGTCCACAATCTGCTGGCTGCTTCCCCCAGGCTTTCAAAAGCCACGTTCCTACAGGCTACGGGACAGGCAGAGAGCTGGAATTTCTGAACACAATCCCCGATGGAAAAAAGAAAATGAGGAAAAAACCCAAAATAACCAGGCACCCGCAAATGGAAAAACATTAAGACCCAGTTTTTAGAGGCCTAATATTAAGAGATTTCAAGAAAATGACTCTGCCTACTTTTAGCATCAAGTCTCTTCTCATCCCCATGAGCAGAGTTCAGAAAAACAAACCCATAAAGCCAGCTCACACACTTTCTTTCCACTGCTCTAAGCTCTGGCTGCTCAGAAACACTGCTCATCTCCCAGAARGAGGAGCAGAGGGGAGGGAGGTCTATTTTTGCCAACTCTATAGTGTGATTGTATGGAATAAAATCCCTTTGGTGCTCATCTGCAAATCCCAAAGTGCTTTACAAAGGCAGACAAGTGCGACCATGATTTCACAGCCAGAGCCCACAAGGCTCAGAGAGSTTAAGGGACATGCCCAGATCYCTAAGAAARAGTCAGTGYTGGAGAGCAGAAGGGCTCCCCAAGCCCACTGACCATAAGTCAAGGAGYTGTTGAGCGACACGTCCAAGTTATTCAGAATAAATCAGAGCTGGAGAGCAGAAGGGCTCCCCAAGCCCGTTGCCCCCAGCCTTCACCCCTATTTGCCCCTCCCCACGTGGAAGGATCACAAGAGTCTGACTTTCTCCCCCARTCCCAGTGTGGCCCCAGCTCTGTGACACGACTGTCACGACAGGGAAGGGGAAAGGGTCGTACTCACRTCCGCGTAAACGTTGGTGCCAAACACGGGCGCCCAGTACGACGGCTCGTCCTTGCAGTGGGCCGGGCAATAAATCCTAGAAAACAACGCATTCCTGTTTATTCCCGAAACCAAGGCCGGACAGGAAAGCGAGCTGCATTCCTGGGAGATTTCAAGTGCCTGCATCTGGGCTGCAGGTGGCAACAGTGAATTTGATTATTTGTTCCCCTCAGATGACATTTGGTTGTTGCTGCAGAACTGCAGATAGAGGGATTTGGACCAGTAGAAGAGGGATTGGTCTTTTATGACTCTTTCAAGGGGCARTACCTGTATTTTTGCTCAATTCTGTGGACATAATTTTCTGAATGTGTTAGTGCCCCCTTGCCCTGTCACTTACTCCTGCACAGTTCCTAGAAMAAACTTCTTCCATGTTTTAAAGTGGAAAGGAAAACCACATCAAAACCCCAGCAAAAGCAGAAGAAAAAGACAAAGAGTGTGAAGTTGCACACTCACACATGAGAGTGTGCTGGAATGGGATTACATATCCTGGCTCTGATATAATACTGAAGTGATCCAAAAGCACAACTTGAATTTTCTACAGTGGTGCCAAGAAAAGCATGGTGGCAGGAGGAAACACGCCATTCCCCACGCCCTCCCCCAGTTCACCAGTAAGATCAGCTCCACTCCCACCAGCCCTCAAATTCAGGGCCCTCAGCATCCTCTGCTGAGCTGCCCCTCCTCAGAACAGCGCGGGTTTAAGCTGAATCCAGGCAGGTTTGTGTTACCTTGGGCAGTGGCTCGCTGGCTTTTTGAAGTGGCACAGTTCAGCTACTGTGGCGTAACAATCCAGGGTCTGTGCTGCCAAGAGAAACATGGAAAGGCAAATTATTAGACCTAAAAGCTCAGGCTGCTGCGGAAAACACAAGTCACAGTCACACACAACACATTTGGTGAGACCCRCGTCCAACTGAGAGCACCAGGAGCAAAGCAGGAGCCCAGGAGAGGGCTGACCAGCTCTCCAGCAGGAATCCTACAACGTGGCCTCAAAAAGGTCACAGCTTTCAAAAGCAGCTGATCCACAACATGCGGTTTTKTGACAGCTCCAGATGTGGAGCCCAAACAGCCTGACACCTACAGCTCTCCCTGAAAGGGCTCAGGTGGATCTAATCAAAAGGATGACKCTGCGTGGGAGGAATTTTTCAAGGATATTCAGAAAATGGGAATTGTTCAGAAAGTAGAACAGTGTTTATTTATATGCTCATCAGAAATGTGATGACTCACTGTTAAAGACTAATTTCACATGTATTATGTTTTTCGTTACCTTACTGCACTAGGACATCAGCCACTGGTTTTTGTCAGTTTTTGKAAGTGTTCACACTGGACTGAGGCTGTCACACGTGGATGGCTCATCTTCCATCCCTTTACTATCAGCACCTGAAGTTTGGACCCCACCGTGATCCATCACCTGGAGATGCTGCTGGAATTGGCCCATTATGACCTTTTTCTCTACCTTCCTCTGAGACGCCCACAGGGAAATGAGGTGGGTGCTGGTGGAATTGCCCATGGTGGGTGGGCAGTCACTCAAGGGTTCTAGATCACCCTACACCACCACTCCAAGGTTTGGTTTTGGTATGGAACCACTTGACACAACCACTTAAAATGAAAAAGAGTGGTGAAAGGAATGAAGTTTTCCAGTACCCCATAAAACTCCAGCAAAAATGTTATTTTTCSTCAACTTTTAAAACTTACTTGTGACTTTGGAAACCGTGAAYGCGTTCGAAGGTTTACTTTTCCTGTAAAACAAGCAAAAAAAAACCTATTAAAAAAATAAGCAGAGTAGAATTACTCAGATCACTGTACCCACATATGAGCGACAAAGGTGACTGAACATGTGCTTATATTTAAAACTTTACCAAAAAAAAAGCTTTTGGTGAAGGCAGTACCTGAACGACTCCACGCCRTTGCGGATGGACTTCACGAACGCAGGCGTCCTCCCTTTCCTGGTGATGTCCACCAGCCCCCCGTTGTTGTCCAGGATTCCGTAGTGGATCGCGGCCCGACATATGCTTGAGGACTGACAGGGGCACAAACCAACGGGGTGTGAGGTAAACCTCACTCCCAGAGCAACGCTGCCCGACCGCCGCGCGAAAAGCGGGCGAGAAACGAAACCGCCCCCAAAGCACCGAGCGGAAAACGAGCTGAGTGCGCTCCTTCGGAATCTGGTCGTTAAATCTTCCTCTCCCAACACGGCCTTGTTCTTTTATTGCTATTATTTTAAGCACTGCCTGGTTGAATGGCGAGCTTTTTTTTTTTTTTTTTTAAATAACAAAACCATACATTTAAATACAATTTGGAGGAAAAGGAGTATTGGAAGTGAACGAGCAGCCTGAAATATTTCCAGTTCTCGAGAAAATATTCAAACCCAAACTATTTCTGCTGACGCCACTTGGAGGGGATGGGCGTCTGCAATCACAGGAGCTGCAGGGCAAAGGCACACCATGGGTGATGCAGTCATGCAGCAACGGTTGGAAGAGGGAAAGAAAACCTGATTTTACCCCAAAAAACTTTTATCTTCAAGCTTCCTTCACCCCAAAAGTAGTTTTGATGGGAAAACCGTGCTATGCTTTATTTATGAATTATCTTGCTAATTCAAGATCCAGAAAATCAGCCCAAAATATTWTTTAGTTACAACATTTAACAGTGTTTTTTTCATATAAAGTTTCTGCTCAGTTGACAGCTGCCCACATGAATGAAGAGATCTTTGTAAGAGCTGCCTATCGATCCCCATCTCTCACTTTCCGTGGGTGTCCACATTAAGGACAATTCCTGATAAAATCACGTCTGGAATYGATTTGCCTTCCCAAGAGTCCTCCTCTTTTTTCATCACCCAGATGAGGAAAATACAGATAATCTTTATTAGCACCATTTTGCAGCACCGCAACCGGAGAATACGAAAAGCCAAATTACACCAGAACGGTTGGCATTTCCCATTTCTGTTATTACCACTGACTCCCACAAATTACATCTCTGAGCTATTAAAAGGTACTTACACTTTCATAATAAAATGTTCCAAAGATCTTTCCCTTACTGTACAAGCAGCCAGCTGGGCACAAATACCTAGGAAAGATATATATCTTTGAGGGTGGCGAAAAACAATTCAAGAAAAACAGACTTTGACTCTGTTTCATTTTAATAGTCATTCCATTCATTTCACGTAACTCTCCCATTTTAAAAACAAGATTGCAAAATAGCTGCTTTTTAAAACAGTTGCTCCACCCTCCTCAAGAGCCTGACCAATATTTAGATTCTGTGGATTTGGGGTTTCKCCAAGTGATAAACTGTCCTGTTCTTTGCAGAAACCTTAACCAGAAGTTCTTGACTGGCTGGGAGGGGACAAGCCATGAATTATTGGTCTGGCTTGGACAGCGCTGGAATGCATGAAAAAGGCTCAAAAAATGACTCTGCCAAAATTCATTAAATTATTTTGGACACCTGAAACTGTGGGTCATCATGGCTGAATAAAATAAACCAAGTCACCTCATTGCCAGGCTTGGCTGAAGGCTTGCATTAAGAGAAATTTGGGGGATTTTTTTTTGTTGTTGGGTTTTAGGGGTTTTCTCAAAGAGATCTACCTAGAGAGTCATAAAAATTAGACAAACTATCCTGTGTTTGCAAGAACTGAGTGATATTTAGAGTACTTTTTCCCTCAGTACTCCAAGAAGTATCAATAAAACCCTACCTGTTGCATGTTGAGCCTTTGCACTTGTCTCTCATCTTGGTTTCACAGGTAATGACTTGTGCTGTGGAGAAAAAAAAAAAAATCAAATAAATGCAATTTTTTAAAAAGGAAATTGCTCAGCCTGCTCCCGAGCTACAGAGACGAGCAACCTCCACACATCTTTCCTGGAGGTCTTTGGTGCAGCAAGATAAAAATCTGATTTTATCCAGCCTGGAGCAGTTCGTGCCTCTTTAGCCCTTCACCTGAGACAGGTGTCTTTGGAATATTAGCAAGGAAGAAGCATCTGACAGCTGAAGGCTTTGATTTAGAGCCTGAGGTCTACAGTCAGAGCTTTCATCCTCCTTTTTAATTACAGACTCTCCAGATGCTGGTAGATAAACTTGAAAAGGACCCGCTGGCTCGCCCCACCTTGTTTTCTCAGTAAGTGTCTTTTAATTAACAGCGGGTGGAAAACAACTAAGGAAGCACCAGCAGCTCCACAAATAACTTCAGAAATATTCCCAAGCAAGAAGTAAAGAGGAAAAAAAATCTACAAACGCCAGAAAAATTGCGAAGGGCGGAAGTGATGAGTGTAGAGTGTTTTAAACRGGAAGTAAAACCAATATTTCCTAAATTTATTACTGATAGAGGGGACCTTGGGTACGTTGATATTTTATTGAGATAAGGAGGACATGGACCTGCTGGAGCGAGTCCAGAGGAGGCCACAGAGATGCTCCAAGGGCTGGAGCCCCTCTGCTCTGGAGCCAGGCTGGGAGAGCTAGGGGTGTTCACTTGGAGAAGAGAAGGCTCCAGGGAGACCTCAGAGCTCCTTCCAGTGCCTAAAGGGGCTCCAGGAGAGCTGGAGAGGGACCTTGGACAAGGACCYGGAGTGACAGGACAAGGGGGAATGGCTTCCCACTGCCAGAGGTCAGAGATAGATGCGATATTGGGAAGGAATTTTTCCTTGGGAGGGTGGTGAGGCCCTGGCACAGGCTGCCCRGAGAAGCTGTGGCTGCCCCATCCCTGGAAGTGTCCAAGGCCAGGTTGGATGGGGCTTGGAGCAACCTGGGATAGTGGGAGGTGTCCCTGCCCATGGCAGGGGSTGGAATGGGATGAGCTTTAAGATCCCTCCCACCYCAAACCATTCTACAATTKTATGAAATGACTTAAGCACTTAACTTTTGCARATGGACACATAGAAGGTTCAAGTGGCTTTTGAGGGCTTTGCTCACTGCTGCTGGCAGGCTCCTGCTACAATTAGCAGGGAATTTTCACACAGATCCCCTCCCCAATTACTTCTTCCCTGAGCCTCCTCATCACTTTCCACACCTTTTCCCGTAGAGGCGCTTCAAAACTCATAGGAGCTGTAAAAGAGAGAGGCTGTGTCTTACTCATGTAGGATTCTGGGATGGTTTTCTTGGGTTTGGCGGATTTTCTGGGCTTGCTCTCCGGAGGGTGGAACCGCACCGGCTTCTGCTCCGCGGCCTGGGAAATCTCCACCTCGTTGGTCTCATCCGTCTCGGCAGTGATGGGATCCTCGTAACGGTSATCTTGGTAGAAGAAGGGATTAAAAATAATTACAGTGGGCTCACACTGGTGGRGAAGTCAGACAGGTTCATGCTTTGTGGGAATGATTTAGTTGGAGAAGGATCTGCTTTTAAATAGCTGGAAGGTCAAAAGTGCCCATTGGGTGCAGCTCAGGGCTGTTGCCAGGACACTCGTCTCCTGCTCCTCTGTGCATGAAACAGCATTTAGAGCATCTTACAATAAGGAATTGAAAGGATCCCCACTAATTAGTGGAAAAAAATGCTGATATTGCTTCCTCTGTTTCCCACCGAGCTCTTCCCTCTGGAGGAAATCCCAAATTTGCTGAAGGGCACATATTGCATTGGGGCATCCCCTTCTCTCCCCCTGCTGCAGCCCACCTGCACCCTGGGGGCCTCCCTCGAACCCCACAAGATAAAAAATGAGACATGCAAKGTTGCAGCAAAATAAGCCTCAGCTTTGGGCAAGTCTCCAGGGAACCTGCCTGTTTCCAAGAGCTCGGTTCTCTGGGAAGCAAAACACTTGGGAGGAGAAAAATKACCCCAGGAGTTCCTGTGTGCTGGGGGTAGCACTGCTGCACCGGAGGGCTCACCTTAATGATATGTTTTAGTCTATTGATCTCTATTCTGAGAAAACTCCACAGGGCAGGAAAAACCATCCAGGATCCCCTCCTCTCCTCCARGAGCCACGAATTGCTGCTTTCATTTTGCAGCCGTGAAAACCAAGGTGGGAAGGGTGGAAAAGGCTCCATCCCTGGCCCCCGAAGGAGCAGGGCAGGCAGCCAAGCTCTGCCCACCCACGACGCCTCTGGTAAGCACTGGAGAACATTCCCTTCCCAAAGAAACCCCRCGAGGACGGGATCGCTCCTGCCCGCAGCCTGCCAGCGCTCAAACCCCGCTGGAGCTGCCGTGCCAAACCCATGGAAGCTCAGAGCTGCTTCTCCCCATCCAAGCACTCTGTTTTCACCAGGAAAACACGCTGAATCCAAGCTCCAGATTTTAAGAGTTCAGGGACTCTCACTTCCAGCAGCGGCTGACGATTTCCCACGTGCCCCGAYGCCGGAATATTAAGGGCGGCTGATTAAAATGTAAAGCTGTGGCTGGTTCTAWTTAGAAGCTTCCACACGTTTGCTCCAGGCTTTTCCCCCACCCTGGAGGGGGCCCCAAGCCCCCCACCACGTACCTTTGTAGCAGAGGTTGTTCTGGCAGCTCCCCCCGTAGCTCGGCGGGCACTCGGAGCAGGGACGGCCGGTCTTGTACGGAGCTTCTCCGATCCAGTTGCCCCTGGGAGCACAGGAGCACCCATCAGACACCCAAACACCCACCCAAGCCCCCCAAGGCCAGGGACGCCGCCCTGGCCCGCAGCAACTAAGTAAAGACTGAACCAGCAGCCTCGCAGGAAGAATGTTCCTCCTCCTCTAACCTCTAAACTGACATTTTTAGGGGTTTGCTTGAATAAACTGAGTGCAGTATCGCTTTTATATTAAATTCAAAACTAAACACTGAGATCTTATGTGAACAGAAGCAAAACAATGGATTACTGCGTTTTTCTCAAGAAAGTCCCCAGAAACAAAAGCCCATTTTGGCACTCTGTCCTGCAAGTTTTAGGGGATGGGGAGGTTGAAGCAGCCGGAGTCAAGCCGTGGCTATAAACTCCTGGGTTATGCTCTTTCAGCTGTCTCCACCTATAAGGCCACACGAGGACAATGTGCACCGATGCCAGAGAGAAAAGATTAAGCAGAAACTGCAGAAATAGAGTATTTTTCCATCCAGCAGCCCTGAACGGATGAYGTGTGAATGGCCCAGGCTGCTGTGGGAGCTCTGTGGGAGATGGTGTGAGCCCTTACGAGGAGCAGGTTGTTAAATCCCACCAAACCATGAGCAAAATGGGCTCATCTAACTCTGGGAGAGGGGCTTAGACGACCCAGCCACAGAGCTCTGCCTGGGCCGTGACACCTCCAGACCCACACATCTTTTTCTTTTGCATTACTCTRCACTGTGATGCGCAGAAGTCAGATGATCCCCAAGCCACTCCGTTTGCATGGAGCGATTTCCCTATTTTCATTTCTGTTTTGAAGTTTTAAATTGCCAAGGGTTTGGAGTGGGAATGTTTCTCCTATTAACCRTTAAAAGAGAAAATATTAACTGCCACTGCCAGGTAGGAAACTTCTCCTCGATGTAGCAGGCAAGAAATATGATTTTCGTTTTGAAATTTAATCGAACCGTCGAGCTAGTGGAATCTCGACTGCTGCAGTTATTTCAGGGTTTTTTTGGCCTTAACCACCACTCCATCCCCTCCCACCCTCTGACAGCAGAGAGCAAGCCTTGCTCAGCAGCACACGCCAGCTCCATCCTGGCCATYTCCCGCTCCTCCTTCCCTTCCCGTGGCAGGAACATCAAAGCTCCAGCCTGGCCCCRGCCCCTCATTCAGTTTTCCAGGCAGCGCTCGGTAGTTTTGAACCAGCCCTGTGCTGCTGTCTAAAGAGAAAATTTAAAGCCACAACCACCAGTCTAGACTGCCTGAAATCTCTTCCCCAGACCCCGGGCTAGCTGAGCAAGCTGCCAGTTTTGGGAGAGCTGGAGAGAGCCCGGCTGCTCCGCCTTACTTGGGGGAGTAGTTGCAGACCAGGTAGACGGCRTTCTCCCAGATCTCCCCCCACACGTTCATCTGCTTGCAGACGTTCACGGCGCAGCCRATCCTGTTGGTCGTGGCCCAGACGATCTGCGAGGGAAATGCAGTCGTTGAAAATAAGCAAATCACCCCAATCTRGGCGTGGGGGGACGTGGAGAGATTGGGTACGGAGGCCTCGGTGTGCTTTACCTGGGTGTAGTGCGTGCACATGGCGCCTGCACACCTGTCTGGGCACCAGGGGTTGCACTCGTGAGGATATGGGAATGTGTAATCCTTCACTTCATCGTACCAGGACTGGACGTGGAAAGCTGGAGATCGATACCTGAGGGAGAAAAGGCAGTTGGATTCAYGACGTTCCGGGAGAAGGTTTCAAATAAACAAAAAATAATTAATAAYAATAATAATAATAGCTAAYGGGAAGGGATTCTTCCCTGTGAGGGTGGGGAGGCCCTGGCACAGGTTACCCAGAGAAGCTGTGGCTGCCCCATCCCTGGCAGTGTCCAAGGCCAGGTTGGACGGGGCTTGGAGCAACCTGGGMTAGTGGGAGGTGTCCCTGCCCATGGCAGGGTAGTTGGAACTGGATTATCTTTGAGGTCCCTTCCAACCCAAACTGTTCTGTGTTTCTATGATTTTTTCCCTCAGATTTCCCTGACCTGACTCTGTATTATTTATAGGTTTGACATGATCCTCAAGTGCCGCTGACCTGAAATGCCCTTCTCACTTTTCCACACAACTACAAAATAACTTCTAGTTTGGCGGGAAGTCGTGTTTTGAAAGTAAACAGGCATTAGGCTTTGCCAAACACTTCAACCCAAAAGCCATCGTGTACCTATTTTACCACGGGGCAATTTGCTAAATCTGGAAGTGCACTCGCAGCCAATTCTGCAAGACCTTGGAAAGTGAGTGGGCTTTTCCTCGCTCACATCCCACCACGAGCTGGGGCMCTACCCCCATATCCTACCTTTTTTTGGCAGCAATTTCCCCCTGCACCAAGCCCCCCACACGCTGTGTGTAATCTGTGCCCCAGGTACCACGCTCTGAGGCAGTGCTGATGCTGTTTGTGGAGCACAAATGACGTCAAAAATTCCTGTAGAGAYTCATACACATTTTACACACTGCGTACACAGCGAGCTAAGAGTSATCTGCAAACCGTACCAAAGCCACTGCTTTTGATTGCTTTCAACAGCTCACATGGAGCAAGCTGCCAGAAATCCAAATGATATCATTCCCAACCGGAGCTTATCCCTTCAGCCAACTTTTCATTAAAAATCATTCATTAGGAGTATTTTGAAAACATCCATCTCATGATGTCATGAAGCGAATACTTTCCGAATCCCATTTTACAGGAGAGGAAATGGAGGCAATCAAGTTATGGCCCGTTCCTGAAAAAGCTGAGATAAATCTGATTTTTCTTTCCTCTCACTGACTACAAAGGGAGTAAGATTGGATCTTCCTCCACCAGGAACCCATGGCCATCTTCAGCACTTGCAGGAGAGCCAAGAACAGCACGATCTTTCGACTTTGTTTCCAATAGCTTAACCACTCTACTTTCCAATCGTTAGTTAATTCTGCCAACAGAAATGGGCCCAGATTTTTATATCAGCCTAATTTCACACCAGCACATTTCCATTGCTTTCCACCGAGTTCTACCTGATTTACAACAAACATAACTGCACTTCCACCCAGGAAATGTGGGAAAAACRCTCAGGGCTCCCGAGCAAGTACAAAATGTTTGCTGTGCAAAGCAGGTTTAACCTATAACAGGCTTAACAATAAACAAATTACACCTTGAGATGGAGAGGAAAATCCATTTGGAAGCCTTAATGTCAGCTTTCCTAACTGGGTTAACGACTCTAGTTTAAAAACTTGCCCCAGGAATATGAAAAAAAAAGCTCCAAAGTGTTTTCAGTAAAGAGAAATCAGGAGCCAGATAAATATTTATGAAAAATACAGCAAGAGATAATTAAATTCTGAACTGAATCCAGACATAAATTCTGAGCTGAATCCAGGCATTGCTCCTGAGAAACTCCAGCTTTCAGCTGCTTCTCTACATGATGCCAAAACCCCCCTCGAAACAGCAGATTTAGGAGCCAGGGCCAAGACTCCTGTACTTGTTCTCCTTAAGGAGAAGGAGCAACCTTAAGCACTTTAGAGCTGTGTTACCAACAGATCCACACCGATGGAGGAGCCCAAATCAGTGCTGGTTTCCTGGGAACTGTCCTGGGAAGGCGGCTGCAGGCATTACCACGATAACCATCCCACGGAAGCGACCGCAATTAATGGTCCCCAGCTTTTCCCCCGTCTCCCCAGTGCTCTACCAAGCATTAAGCAAACTTTTCCCACTGTCTCTAAAGGAAGATCCATAAATTGCCCTTTGCAGTGAGTATGTAGCACCCCAACTCTTACCTGCCCCAGTGAACCGCCAGGTTCTGCCCGATTGACCTGATGAGGTCACTGGGCCCATGGTCCCAGATGCACTGCTGAGCCCAAGCGTGTGCTGACCTCTCCAGCTCCTCGTCCCAGGTCTTCAGGGTGTGGGGAGAGAAAAGAACAGGTCAGTTTTTCATCTCAGACTTGTTAGATCAAGAGACTAAACCAACAGCAGTTAGTGGAGAAAGACTAACACACAGATCACCCCCAATGTCCGGCCTGTCCTCGTGAAGGACATTTCTGTGATGTGCGCCAAGTTAAATCAAATTTTTCAGCACATTCCCCTGCCATGAAAGTCCAGGGCACTAAAGGATCTATGATTTTCCCTGGTTGATGCCATGCTTTTTAGCAGCTGCTTCACACAGGTCAGCAGAAAACACACAAACCCACCTGGGAAGACCTCAAGAACATACCTAGATTATCCACTCTAAATCACGAGATATTCTTGGCAGTTCTTTTTCTAATATATTAAAAAAAAATTAAAAATTAAAAGTCAGTGTTGGAGATCTCCAACATGACATTTATTTCTGAGTCCTGCAAGATTTCTAACATAGAGTCAGTGCTTTGAGGTAGTTCTGCACAGTTTTTCATCCATTGTCCTTATTACTGGGGTATCTCCAGGCTTTCCCCTCGAGGGGAACTCCAGCAGTGGACAGCTGCTGGAATGGAGAGCTCCGCTCCCTCCACCACCACACAGCTGGAGATTTTAGGTCCAACCTTTTCATCAAGGAGTGTGGGTCTGAATCTCCCAGTCCCACCTCCCCTTCTCCTTCCAGAACAACTGAGAGTCCACCAACGGATCCAGTCAAATGCATCAGAGATGGCAAAGTCCCAGGGCTGTTAAGCTTATTCCACTCTCACTGAAACAGGCATCCCATTAGAAGTGACAAATCCCATTTGTGTTCCCGCTGTCGGTGTGAGATCACTGCTCATCCAATATCACCCAGCTGTGAGCCAAAGGAGAGCTCCAGCGTGACACAAAGGCAAACAGGAAAGCAGCTCTGCTGGCTCTGCTGCCCAGGAGTGTATTTGCTCTAAGGGCCAGACTTGCTGGGCCCAGCAGCCAGTGCCCTGAATTCATTGTGTGATTACTGACAGCTGCTCTATTCAGAACAGCCCTCAGAGGATAATTTGTCGGGATTAAAATATTACCGCACATTCCTACAAATAAAACCAAAGAGAAGAGAGGTCGTGTCGTGTGTATCCAGCCCATTCACGGGCCAGCACAAGACTGTCCTCTTTGGACATTTACCATCACAACCAGCTGCTCTTTCCAAGTCCTGTCTTCTCCAGAAGAAARGCAACTTCTGATCTCAAACGTGTCAAAGGACCTGTCAGAGCCTGGAGGGCTGCAGGGCATCCAGGCTCTCCAACACATTTAAAAACCATCAAGTGTTCATTCTGAGTGAGTATCTGGACACAGTTAYAGCTGGGATGGGGAGGGACTGTGCATCCCTGGATAGGACAACAGGAAAATGCAGTGTCTCCTGGAACTTGGTGTGTCTGTGCTATCTCAGTAAGGCAAATATGACCTCATCTCACTGAGCTCACAGCCCAGGCCTCCGAGAACAGCTTATCATGGAGCACTCTCAGCAACCCAGATTCCAACAGCATCCCAGAGCTGCCCTGAGCTCGCCAGCTTGGCTTTGGACTGACCAGTGACCAAGCGAATTCACATCAGTCTGCAAAACCCCGTGTGGACACAGCTCTGACACGGGGAATAAAACCATTTTCTTTCTCAGCCCATCCTTGAAAGCAATGGGATCGGACCCACCACACACATTCCCAAACCTCTGTTCAGGCAGACTTTTGCAGCCATGCCGAGACAGCTTTTTGTGGTCTCCCACTCTCTGCGCTCGGCAGTGACCAGACAGAGCSCCCCTTCCCACCCAGCACAAAAGCCACAGAAGCTCTCCCAAGACGTTCTGCACTCCGAGTTCCTCAGACTCTCTACCCAGCTTTATCCCCTGCAGCCTGGGAGGCGGAGATGCTCCAAATCTCCTAATTTAATGCAGAGACGTTGTGAGCAATAGGCCATTAAATGGAAATTAATGCGGGCGTACGCGTTACATCTCCCTTTGATGCCCGCGGATAAAACAAACGAGCTCGGACAAAAGGCACTCAACAGGTAATTGGGAAGGAGCTCCATCTCTGCACGGCTTTTTGCTGCGTGAGAAGCTCGTTTCTGCAGGCATCAGGTTACAAAGCCATCCCATCCGAATTAGAGCGGTTATTTGCCTCTTGCTTCTCAGACGCGAATGCGGTCAGGGGGCTGGAATTATTTCAGAGCAATAAACATAGGGGGGGAGAAAAAAAAAGAGATTTCAGACTTTCCCAGCTACACTTGCAAGAATTCTTTATGGCAATATTCAAAGCAGTATCTAGGAAGACGATTGGAGCCAGAGGGGCAACGAGCCTGTGTTCCATTTCCTTCAGAAGCAGAGGTTGAGAATCCTTCGGGTAGGAGTGATTCCAAGTGATTTAGCACATGGACTCTCTTTTTTTACCTCTGCAAATTTCTAATGGCCTTTCAAACCGGAGTGTACAGTGTATATGTGAAATATATGCATGCCATACACACATTATACCGCAGTTTGTAGGTTCAGATTTAATAATGCATCCAACAAGAAGTCTTCTTACTCAGCCTAACGAGTTTGCAAACCTAAAGCCAGACACCTGAATTGCAGTGATCAGGTTACTCATCTGCTCATTTTCCTCCCCAGCTCRGACTTTCTGCAGTACTGGCAGCTTCCTTTTAAAAGTGGCATGAAACTCCACGACTGACATGTCCTGGCAGAGGTTTGGAGATGCTTTGCTAACCCCCACAGAAACCCTATCCCATCCTGACAGGGAAAGCCACCACCCTACAGTTGAGAGGAAGGATGCATACCTTATACATGAAAACAAACTATTTTCCTTCCAGCAATCTGCACTGAGAACAATTTTGCTTTATCCAGCTGTCTCTGAGGCYGCCACAAGAGGAAAGATTCCTGCCTTTCATCACTGCTGAAAGCATCTGACTAAGCCATCTCGAAAGGTCACGATGCCTTAGGATCTATTATGTCCTTTTCACTCTGGGTCCGTTATGTCCTTTTTACTCTGGGACTATTAACAAGGAGTTTGTTTTGGCCTTGGCACCCATCCACCTCCGTTAAACAGTCCAAATGCACAGCGGAAGTGTGGATCATGGAGCTGTTAGAGGGGTTAAGGCAATTTTGAACTGGCCCAGTTTTGTCAGGAAGTTGTGCACTGCTTGCTTATTCTCCATTAACACCCAATACCTCTGCCAGCTTTCAACTAATCCCACAAACCCAGCAGCAAAACCGTTTCTTTCTTCATTTTTTCAGTCCACTTTACCTTTATCCCATATGTACATAATTCTTTTGATCTCTAGGTGAGTCATAGGACTCACTGCATTATTGCTTTCTTATGAACAGTGTCCAACAACTGAAGTTCATCCAGTAGCAGTTAAATATGTCCCTTTCCTGGAATACATGAGCTCCCATTGCCATTTTAGGCCACTTAGATACGTCAGATATGGAGCTGGGAGAAAGGACTTCCACAAGGGAGCGTTTGGAGGTTGATGGGCAAGAACAAGCTCTACCTACTCATCCACAAATTRTGGCCGCACGTCTCCAGTGACGCTCCACAGCAGCACCAAAGGGAAGGAGGAAAGTTTACCCATGGTTCTAAAGACAGAGCATCCTCTTAAACGAGTCCAAATGAGAAATGTCCTATGCAGGACAAAGGATTAAAGAGAAAWTCCTGCTCAGCTTATAGATGCCATTTCCAAGTCATACTGGGTAAACACCAACACATGAAAGGCTGATTATAGCCCTTCCAAGCAGCACCATCTCATACTCAGCTCCTTTCTTCAGAGCACATAAGGCCCTTTCATTTGCCCTCCATCACCCATAAAAGCCACTAGAAAAGCTCCCCGAGCGAAGGCAAACACGGGAGCGCAAACAGCGGCCGGGCCGCGGACACTCCGCAGCGCGGCTCTGCGAGCCCCACAGCCAACCCAAACACCCTGGGCTTGCTCATGCTTTGTGTTTACCCTCTGGAAACCCATCAAGTCGCCTCTTCTGGCAGTACTTCCCTGCAGGATAACACGAGAGCCGCCGAGGAGGAGATACAATCCCCGGTTCTTAGAAAGGCACAGGACTTCTGGCAAAAGCGGGACCAAAAACCGGCAGTGCCAGCGTTGGTGAGGAGCAACCGAGGGACAGTTGTCCTTCCTCACCATCCTCTGCCCTCCCTTCTGTTTTCCTTCTCCCTGCAGTCACAAAAGGCAGGATTTTCCACTTGCAGCCTTCACTTCAGCACAGCTGGCAAACAATTTTATATTGCGTTTAAGTGTGCTTTTCTTTTACCCTTTTAGASACGGTCCTAGCAAATCGTTCATCATTTGATCCATCAGCAGGAGYGCACAGTTGAAGCCAGACTAGTTTGGGTCAGAACTATATTTGCACATTGGAAAAAGGCACACAAAAAGTAATTATTTGCCCACCTCATTTTGTGGCCCCGTAATATTTTGATGGCATGGCAAAAATAGCTCAAAGTGGGGTCTCTGGCATCAGGTGAAAAAAAGCTATTCCTGTGAATTGTTGATGGCAAAGGCATGTTTCATACTYCACCTTTTAAGTTCTCCCTCTGAAGTGGGAGAATACATTAACCAAACTTTTATTTTGGTTTCCTGAACTACAGAAAGCCACCAGCACTGACCCATCCACCCATGAACTCCCAAAGTCTTCCCAGCTATTTCCAGAGTCTGAAATCCTTTGCGGATGGAGCCACATTCCTCAGGCCCTGTTTCCCTGTGGTCCTGTGCAGATTCCCAGTGAAACAGTGGGTGCTTGGCTCACATTGCTAAGCTCAGGTGATCAGTGTGTGCCCGAGGGCAGGTGCCACCTCCAGCGCTGGGTGGCAGCTGATGGCAACCCAAAGACYGCCACAAGATTCCCTGAGCTGACCGGGGTGTCCCGAAACACAGCAGCCTGAAAGCTTCCACAGGGAGAGCAGGGGTTAAACACCAGGGGAAATCTGCTGCTTCTATGGCATGAAGGTAATGGAAGAACCTGCTGAGGCAGGCTGTGGAATTGCCATCACTGGAGATGCATCCAGGGCCGGGCCAGACGCTCGTTTGTGAATAATGGGAGCAGTGTGAAACTATGCAGGATGGGCTCCACGACCCGTCAGCAGCCCTGTCCAACCAAAACAGGCCACTGATCTAAAGCATCCTTCGCTCTGGAATGAAATGCTTCAGGAAACCTCTTGAGGAAAACTTACTTCGGAGGAAACTCGCTACACCTCTCGCACCGCAAGGAAAATCAAAATACAGTTASGGAAAAGAAAAGTAGCAATCAAGTGAGGTATCAGGCACCAAACTCACCATGTATTCCATGTTAGAGGCCACCGGGTACACCTGACCTCTCAGTTTATTGTGGAGCATCAGTATCTCCTGTCTGTCTGAGAACAAAATGGCTCTCTTGGATCTGGAGTGAGCTTCCCCATCCTGATATTTACTCAGGATGCTCTCCAGGTGACTCGAGTTGGGCAGGATAAAGCATTCTGCTGTCTTTGTCAGGAGCAGTACACATCCAAGAGGAATGATCCAAGGCAGGGCAGGGTTCATGCTGCCTCCTCTACAGCCAGCAGAAGCAGAGATGAAGATGATGGCAGATTTTCCTGCTGGGACTCCCGTGGCTCAGTGCAGGTCTGGAATTGGGGGAGAAACAGGCAGTCAGAGCAGAGCCAGAGGAGCTCCCAGTGCATTTGTCCCCCAGCAATGAGGTCACACGGCCCAGATTTGTGCTTGGAAAAGAGTGGTGCTTACCTTTATTGCTCACCCCAAAGACAGGAAGACCTGGACAACACCCCAAGTGATGGGGACTCAGTTTATTACAGCTGGGAATTCCACTGAGGCTGTGTTGGGAGCGAGCACTTGTCAGGCATGGAGAAGAACACCTTCTGCACCCCCAGCACCCCTGGTGGAGGTGCCACCCCACAAATAACCCCAACTCCATCCCTTCACAGGCAGGGAGACGCTGGAAGTTATCCCGAAGAAGAGCAGCTGTTAAAGCCGAGAACGGTTACGAATAAAAGGGAAAGTAAAATTCCCAGCGAGCCGGATGGCAGCAGCCAGAGCCGTGTCGGGGGCTCCAGCAGGGCAGTGCCGGGCTCTGTGGAGCGGCTGTCGCTCGGGAATGTCCCGGTCACTCCGCACAGCGCCGGTCCCCGCTGGCGCTGCCGCTCCGGGTGCGGGAGCGCGGCCARGGCTGTGAGTGACGGCACAGAGGGAGCAGCCGCCCTCCCCCGGCCAGATTAGGTGTTCCAGCACTCGGATGCCGTCAGCACCGAGGGCTCCGGGAGAGGGTCTCGGTTGGGTCACTGCCACGTTTGAGCAGCTTTGTTTATTCCCTCTCCCTTGCYCCGTAGTGCCGTGCTCCACCTGTCATTCCCAAACACTTTCCCCCTCCCGTGCCCCGATTTATCCGTCTAACGATCCTTGTGAGCCTTGGCTGGTTTTGTTTAGATCGGGAGCTATTCACAGGAGGCAAGATGTGCTGCTGCAGCACGCTCTGCTCTTCAGTGGGATCTAGAAGCCGCTGGAGCCCGATCAATCCAGCGGRGCAAGGAGCATCCGTACAGACAGTGCAAGCACAGGATCTCCCTCCTCAGGGCTAATTTTTGGAAGGAAGCTTCCCCATCCCTGTCTTCAACACGAGGTGAGGCTCTGTTTTTGACAGCACTGCTGAAAGCCACGCTGAAAGCATTCCTGCACAGCGGCAGGAAACAAACCCCAGATTAGCAGGAATTATTCGAGAAATTTCATCCCGATGACACGGGATTTGGACAYGCTGAGGCCAGAGGAGTTGGCAACCACCCAAAGCAGGCAAGAGCCGTCCAGCTCCCAGCTGGAAAAGCTACACTTGAGCACGAAGCCCCAAGCCCCTGTCCCCCAGACACAGCACAGCAGCATCCGCAGAGGACAGCGGCAAGCRCGAGGTGCTTTCCACAGGGAGGGACCCCAGGAAAACTCTGAGAACACTGAGAACCCCTGGAAACTTGTTGGCCGATTGCACAAAAGACACAAAGTCCCTGTTTGAGGCTTCTTTCTTGGCCCGAACACTACGGCAGATGAAAACCAGCTGCCCTCAGCCTCTCTCCAGGCAGCGCATTAAGCCTCTGCCCGGCTACGACAATGCAGGATGTAATTTGCTCAGTTTAGGTAACAGCCTCTCATCATTTCCTGCCCTGCACTGCAAGCCGAACACACACGCCTTGTCCCCAGCCCCAGGCACACCTGGAAGACAGGACGTTCGGTGGCACCGGGACAAATCCTCCTTTAACCTCATCCTCTTCTCAGCCCTGTTTGTGGCATTCGCTTCCCCTCGGGCGGGAGCCCGGACTTTCTAACCCTGCTACGGAGGGGCAGGGGAGGCAAGAGGAGCAGCCCCTTTTRTAGACCGTCTGACCCAAATTCAGCGAACAATTCCTACTTTGAGGCACTTCCCCGAGAGTTTAAAAATAGAGGCAGTGCCACGGCCGTGTACAATGTGGCCATTTAGCAGCAGCAGCAGCGGCTCTGCCTGCCGGAGCAGCCGGCGCTCGCAGGCGGCCGTTGCACCCCTCGCTTGGCCGGCTGCCCTGCCCTACACAGGAGCCCAAATCCACCACCCATTAAAGGCAAACACTGAACTTTCAGAAAGGGCAGATTGAAAAGGATCAGCTGTAGCATCGGAGAGCCGGAGGAGCTGCCCCACTCGCGGCTCCGCAGCGCGTCTGGCCGGGAGATSCAGCCAAAAGCTCGCAACAGATGGTGCATTATTCCTCGGGATGTGCTTCCCTGGGTCCCATTCGCCAGCAAGGGGATACCAGCACCTCTCTAAAATTAGGTCATTTTGGCTTTATCTCCTATTTCACTTGGGGTGTGCAGCAAGMCCCAGCCCTGCTTCGGCTTGGGGTGAGGAGCGCTGAGCATCCGAAGGAAGGATAAAGGGATCAGAGAGGGACAGGGAGCAAAGAGTTCCCTGGCCAGATTAATTGAAAGCAGCAGAGAGGTGCTCACATTTCAGAAAGCTCTCACGGACTTCAGATGTCCACCCATCTGCCTCTCACCGTCCTGGTGCCCAGGTGCAAAGGAACACTCGGACACGTGTTCCAGCTCAGCCATTCCCAGTGCCCTGGGAGCTGGGGCGATGCCTCCAGGCTGCAGCGGGAGCTCCTCATCCAGGGAGGCTGAAATCACATTGCCTTGGAGCTGGGGGTTGACTTCATTCACAGAAATTTATCAGCTGACTGTCAGCTGAGGAAGCCTCTGCTGTTGATTTCAAGGGTTGAAGAGGAGCACAACCTCCCTTTAAACACATCAGGCCCTTGACACTGGTGCCAGGTGGACATCTGGGAGCGATCAGAAAGGACTGAGTCAGCAGAAACTCACTCCTTAATACRCTGTAAAACCTGTCCAAAGCGGGGAGAAATGGGAGGCCTTCTTCTGGGGTCTGAGGGAGTTAAAGAGCAGCACCGGACTTTGGAAAAGATTATTTTTAGAAAGCTATTTCCCCAGCTAATGGATGGTGTCTGCTTTGCACGGAAAGCAGGAGAGCTGGTCACAGCTGAAGCCTGGCATAGACACTGCTAAAGCCACATGCAGGCTGACTCCTGTCTCCAGGATGTCCTCACGTCACCTTATTCCTTATGGATATTGGGCTTTTGACTCCCTGGTAAAGTACACGAGTGGGTGCCTACCCCTGGGTTATGGGTGACATCTGCAGCTGAAACGTCCCAGGGCCTGTGGAGTTACACATGGCACCAGGTGACAAGGAAGGAAAATGCAAAAGTCAGCTCGGGATACCAGGAAAGCATCTAAAACAGCAAAGCAGAGGGGAGTTAGCCTGGGATCAGCTGCTAAACTGAGCCTGGGATCAGCTTCTAACCTGAGTTAGCCTAGGATCTAGGATGAGTTAGCCTGGGATCAGCTTTTAGCCTGGGTTAGCCCGAGATCAACTTTAATCTGTGCAAAGAAATCCTGTGATAAAGCCACAACATACTTAATGCACTAAACTCCAGGTCATCCATTTYACTGGGGTGCACACATTCCAAGCTTTGAAGAATTGTTTCCGAAGAAAAGCAAGGTGACAATTTCCTCGACACAGGACAACACTGACACATTGCACTGAACACACTGAATCTATATTCAGCATCTTCAAGGCCACGGGCCAAAACATCTGCATCTTCCATTAAAATCCACTCCCACAGAAGCCAGGTGGGTGAGTTTCTACGTCAAACCACATGGAAAACCCGCTGGTAACAGACACCACATGTGGTGACACCGAAATTCCTTTGCTACAGGACTTAGGAGCAGAGTTGCACAAACACAGGCAGCCTGGAGCACACAAATGTGCCCACAGGGATCGGCTCTCAGAGGCTGCCACCCTTGGATATTTCCTATTTGCATAAAAAATCCACTCCTGTACTTGCAAACTCCTCCCCTTCATTCAAGATTAATGCTTGTGAATCTTGCATTAACTTCTGCAGAGCACACATAAGGGGAGCTCAGACAGTATTCTGCTATTTTATACCATCCAGGCAACTTYTGAGAGAAGTTACTAAAACTGTGTCTTCTTAAAAGAGTCATTTCTTCCCCACACACCACCCCCCAAGCCACATTTCAGAAGCCAGGACCAAACTTTACACTTACCTTGCTGAGCACTTCCAAGTCTCCAGGTAATTGCAGCTTCTCCAAGCCTGCCTGGGGAAAATATATTATGTATCTGAAATATTTAAAGGAGGAGGAGGGGAAAAGGATGGAATCAGCCTCGGGAGGTGCGAGATGTGCAAAGTCTCGGCTCAGCAACTCGGACCAAGCGCAGTCTCAGAGAGCTCCCCAGCGGTATTTATGCTGTGCAGGCAAAGAGGAGAACCCTGGATCATCGCCCCGTGTGACAACGGGCGTGGAGCAATAAGGAAAAGAGGAGGGGGGAAAGGAGGAGCGGAAAAAGGCACGAGGAGTTGGGTGGTGGTTGCGATCGCAACAGCTCGGAGACGGTCGCTGGGGCCCAGCGGAGCAGGACCATCCTCCCAAAGGCGGTAACGCCGGGAGCGGACAGCAGGAGGAGGAGGAGGAGGAGGAGGAGGAGGAGGAGGAGGAGGAGGGCAGCCCGGGATGGGATGAGTGCTTGCTGTGCTGTCCCCAGCAGTCCGCTCCGGGACTCGCAGCCCAGTGCAATTCCAGGGGCACGGAGAATCCTGCCTGCGGGGAGGGACCGCGACAGCCCGGTGAGGGCTCCGCTGACAAGGCAGTGGGAAAGGCAGGATCTTTTTCTGCAAGGGACTAAAGCCAGCTGCGTCCCCTCAGCCCTTCCTGCTCTTCGCAGCCCTTGCCGTGGGATTTCCCAGCTCCAGCCCCCCGGTAAACCCCAGGGCATCCCCTTTTTTCCGTCCCCTTGGGAAGCGGGAGGTGAATCCCGCTCCGCAGTCGGCTGCCAAAGCTGTCCCACGCTGAGTGACCGCTCCGCTGCAGCAGCGGGAGCTGCAGGGAATGAGGAATGCCAGAAGTTGGCGAAACACGCAGACAGGACTCACCTCTCCTGCCGATGTCCCAACAGCACCGGCTTTGGCATGCAGCTCCGTGGTTTTATTCACTGCGAAAGGAAACGATTGAGCAAAAGACAAGCTGAAAGTTCCTTCCTTTTTTTTTTCTTTTTATGAGTAAACAAACAGGAAAAAAACAAACCACTCTGGTGAGTAACGACGAGAGTGTGTCACAGCCCCTCTGCCGCAGGATGCTGCTGTGCCGAGCGCCCGCAGGGTCCAGGCATCGCCATCCACGGGATTCCCGTGGGATCCCCACCCGGCAGCACGGCAGGGTCAGCACATCCCCTGGGATGTCCCCCCCCGAGCAGGGGCACCAGCGACACCCAGCCCGGAGCAGGGGAGTACCCATCTCCYGGGAGCTGGCACATCCAAGCGAAGCAGCCCTGATTTTTCCAACCCCACTGCCTAGTCCTCTTTCCAAAGTTCTTGGGGAAAAAAGACCTTCCGTTCGTCTACCCAGTCAATATTTATTTCTTCAGGCAAAACACCAACCGCTTGTATTTACTGTTTACAAGGAGGGAGTTTACGTGACCTTGCCAGAGGTTTGTTCAAACTCGGTGGCGCTCGGAAAGCAGATTTATCAAACYCGTGCAACAGAGCGGGAGCAGAGGAGCAAATATTGGCAGCTGAGAGGGCACAACTCCTCCCAGCAAAGAACCTCTGAATTCAGCACCGAGGCATCMCTGCTGATTTCATCTCTTACATGGTTTTCCTGAAAATTTTTCAAGAAGTAACAGATTGTCA
Organism: Amblyornis subalaris; assembly: GCA_018881555.1. Lineage (NCBI taxonomy): Eukaryota > Metazoa > Chordata > Aves > Passeriformes > Ptilonorhynchidae > Amblyornis > Amblyornis subalaris. Next base: position 3,904,281 of record JACAXG010000036.1, on the reverse strand, counting down.
TCACCCAGCGTTGTCATCACTCAGGTTGTACCTTCCATTTTAAACTGAGAGCCGTGCAGCCAGTCCTCACCAGTCAGTCCCAGTCCTGCAGCCTGGGACAGCCCCACCAGCCCTTCTGGCTGCTCTTCCCCACTGCCCAAGCTCTCTCAGCTGTATTTACAAAGAGTTTCTATTTACTTCCAAACAAACTGTGTGTGTGAACCACTGACACGTGGTCCAGCAGTCGAGCCTGGCACTTCTGCCCTGCCAGGAGCGATTCAGCGCGATTTGGGCAGTTTGCTCCCAAAAAAGCTCACACTTTGACACCAACGCAGGCAATCCAGAGACCACCCAGGACTGGGCTGACAGAAGGTTCTGCACTGCTTTACTGTAAAATCACTGTATCCTCTTTATTTTTTTTCTTGCTCCCGTGATTCCCTCTGGATCAGTGAGTTTGCTGTATTTGCTGAAAGACGCTGCAGCCCCCCCCCAATTCCTAATTTCCCCAAATAATGAGGGCCAACGTGGTGAACCCTCCTGCCCCCGAAACCCCACAGCTCCCCAGCCCTGACTCACAGCCCTCAGAAGGTGCTGCTCACTCCAATTACCATAAAGCTGAATTAACTCATTTTAAATCTCACATACCGACACACAAATAATTTCCAGACCTCAGAGGAGTCCGGTATTTTGTAATCTCCGCAAATATCCCTATGGGAAATTAATCCCCTAGGATGGTTTGGGCYGTCTGATTGCTCCATCGGCCTGGCTGCTTTACAAAGATTTGATTTTTTAATTTATTTTTTTAATATGCACCAGGATGGTTTTCACTGTACAAGGCACACACAGGGCACGGTTGTGCTCAGGGATGAGCACAGCCTGGAACAAGACTTTTTATCCACTTCATTTTGACTCGAGTCAGCAGTTTGGGGTCATAKGTTCCACCAAAGCCAAAACAATCAGAAATTACTTTTAATCATTGCTCGTTATTACTGCCTTGATTATAACGTCTCCATTTCATATGTGGTAAAAGCCACATAAAGCAGGCTGCATATATAAGTATATAGTAGGAGAGAGGCTTTTAATGCAATAGCCAATGACTGGGAAGAGACAGAGGTTTCCCTATGCCCTCCTAATTGACCACGCAGACAGCAAGTCTTGATCTCCACTGGAATTAATGCCCCTTTATTTCCTACTCAAACAAGAGCTCAGCAGGAACRGCCCCGAAGCTGGGCAGGGCAGGGTGAAGAACAGGGCAAGAGGCTCAAAGCTGYAGGGTATTCTATGGGTTTAGGGCAGGGAAGGAGATGAGCTTTAAGATCCCTTCCAACCCAAACCACTTTGGGACTCCATGAAAATCCCTCACCTTGTTCCCACAGCTCCCCACATTCCCTGGTCACATCTGCAGACTGAGAGTTCAGGACTCTTAACCCAGCACCCAGCTTTGGAGATTTCACCCCAAATCAGGTGGTGAATTGCAATCACAGGCTCTGCAGCCACTACATCTGGTTATTTCCCAACACAAACTCTTTCAAAAAATCCTTTGGGTCATTAAAAATAGCCTGAAATAAACCCCCAGTTGCATGAATTTCCAGCATCCTGGGAACATCCCCTGCACGTCCAAGGGTCGCTCTTCATTCCTAGTGAAAACCAGAAGATTTAGAGCACATCTACAAAGATAAACCCTTTGCTAACAGCTTGAGACCCATTTTGGCAGCAGCCTTGGAGCTGGACCACCACGGACCTGGCACAGACCAGCACCRCCCTCTGCTGCAGCCCAGCCCAGGAGAGGCACCGTCTCCAGAGAATATTGTGGAAAACAGTTTCCTAATTAAAACAGGCACCACCTTCCCCTATCCCCAAATACCTCGTGGCTTTAATAATCCTCCTCCCCCACCCCATCCAGTCCTTCCCCTGCAGATCTGACTTAGGGCACAAGGTTTTCCCAACAGCCCTTTGGACCCGCACACCCTAGAAGCTTTAGGTCTTAAATGTGCATTTTTTTAAAAAAAAAGTTTCTCAAAACCTGGTTTAAACTTCAGTAAACAACCACCGGATTTACAGGGTACTGGGAGTGTTGGGGTTTTGCTTTTACATAATYACACACACAGCAAATCATCAAAAGGCTGCAAGCCCCTTGTTTTGCAACAATGGGAGGAGTAATACAGAAAATAAAAATTGTGGCTGTCACATCACTGTTGCCACATACTTCTCAGTTTTATTTCCTTTTTAATATACTGCAGAAGACAGATTTTAGTGACAAGTACATTCGTAATATCCTCCGTGAAAAACGCAAAAATTCACTKCCAAGTCATAGTAAGAGAGGATGTCAACACTTAATTGGCAATGACTCATTGCCTTTCTGTAAAACAAAAACACCTGTAACCTCTATCAAGTGATGTAATAATTACTGACCTGCAGTTTTCTCTGACTATTCAGATAAACCTACACTATCAGAAATGCACCTTTTCACAATGCACTGGAGATACAGGTAAATAACTACCCAACACAGCCACAACAGTAATTAAAAACAGGATTTCTGCAGTACAGAAACCCACTTCAACCAGGTTCCAGAAACAGGATGGGAATAATAACCAGCACAGAAGAGTAATTTCAAAATCTGGTTTCCTTCCTTTTTGGAACAATCCCCTCACTCTCCCAGATTTCAAGTTCAAGGTGTCTCAGCAGTGTGGCTCTGGGGCAATTCCCATCATGGGCAGCCCTGTTTGGGAAGCCCTGGGAGCACCAATCCTTCAGCAGCCCCAGCTCCAGGAGCTGAGGTTTTCCCTGCAAACAGCCAAAATCCAAGTGAGCCTCGCACAGAAAATTGTTCCGGAGTTGGTGGAATGTCACCAAAATCACGAGCAGTGTCTCAGTCACCACCTGTAAACCAGAAAATACTAATAAAGCATGATCAACAAAAACATAATACATTTGGAGATCCAAAACAATGACAGAGTATCATTAAACTCTCTCAGCAGCCCAGGCCCATGCCAAAGTGCCACAGGGCTGGGATGCCCCTTCCTACAGYCAGAGCCCTGGGCAGGAAAATCCTTCCCATGTGGAATGGTGTGGGACAGGAGAGGGCAGAAGAGTGAGGAAAGCCAGGGGGCTCCCACCATCCCATGATGAAACAAGCACAGAACACCACATCATCAAATGAAGGACTCAATAAGATATAGGGGTTTTTCAGAGAGAAACCAATGGGAAGCTCATCAAGGAAATATTTTTACCTGAAGTTCTCCATGACAATGTCAACTGGCTGAAGAATGGAATCTTTTAGTTGAAGACAACAAACATTAACTRCTTCAGAAACAACAGTGCAGGGCTTTGAGGAGGATACAGCAGGAATTCCATTCCCCATCCTGGCTGGTCAGTGCTCAGCCCTGGGACTGCCACATCCCCTTCCCTCTCCCCTCAAAGTTCAGTTCCATCTGAATGCAAATGGGAAACATTTCTAAAGTTTCAAGAAGAAGTGGAGATGATTTTTCTTTTCTTCTACAACATTTGGAGAAGGCTCCCTACAACCTGTAGAAGTGCTACATGGAAACCTTTGGATTTTCCGAGAGTAGGATTCACCCCTGAGGAAAAACAAAACCCACRCACACACCTTAAACCAACTTTGTGACTTTTATTGATGGGCGACAACTTTATACTTCTAGGTATCACTAAACTGTGTACAATTAGGAACTCAACATTATAGGAGAGCAGACAGCAAAAATTAAACAAAGCAGACTTAAAGAAATATCAATCTTAATTATTTTGCCCATTTTCTTAATTTCATGTACACAGAAGCATAAATGCAGTTTGAAATTTCTTAATAGCAATAAAGTTACAATCACCCATCTATATAGACTAACATCTTAACTCCAAATATTTGATCTGCAATGTGTACTTAAGCAGTTTCTCATCGCACAATTATTAAAATGTGTCTTCCTATCAGGAACCAGCAACTCTGCAGTTTGTACATGTTTTGAAGCACAAAGGACCATTTCCATCTCATACACATCGGCTCATATTTTACCACTTATCAAAAAACTATTGGGGAAGCAGAGAGAGCTTTTTTATTGTTTTTTTTTTTTTTTTTTTTACGTTTTTTTCTTTTTTTACTGAAGTAAAGATAAAACATTTTCACAGAAATCTACAAGTTCTGTTGCTGGTGCAGGGTTTTCTTCTACTACGCAATTAGAAAGTGGGAATTAAATGCAAATCCCCTTTTATTATCTTAGGATTCAGCATTAACTCGGACGAACTTTATTTCGTTTTATTTTTTTTTCCYGTATTTTTGCCATTCACGAGTCTTCCAACCGAGCGACTTCATTCTGCAAAGCCAAAAGCCAACACACAAACCACGTCGTGCACCAACGGCAGCTTCCTTTATCGCTATCCCACGGTTGCGAGGGGACCAAAAAACCAAAAAAAAACCAAAAAAAAAGAAGAAAGGGGGGAAGAGGGCAAAACCAAAAAGATTCACTCAAAAGAGCATTTACAGGAAAAAAAAAAAAAAAAAAATTAGTGCTAGTTGGCGTTGTCCAAAGCGGGGTGGGGAGGGGGGTCACAGCAGGTCCACCTGGCGGTAGTACAGGAGGTAGGCTGTGCGTTCCAGGGACGCCTTGACCACGTGCGAGTGGTGCACGACGCGCACGGCCTGGTCGTCGATGCGCAGCCACCCGTTGAGGCCGATCTGGAACACGTCCGTCGTGTAGTGGCCGCCCGTGGCGCTGTTGCCGTGGTGATACACAACTGCAAGGACACGGGGGTGAGGGGAGCGGCACAAGGGGATCGCCCGCCCAAGCGGGGTTTGGGGTTTCCCCGTGGTTGGAAGCGCAAGAGGGATTAAAAGGTGGTCTCGTTCCGTCTTTCGCTAGAGCAGGGTGCTCCAGGCTCTGTCCAGCCTGGACTTGGATGCTGCCAGGGCAGCCTGTGCCAGGGCCCCCCCACCCTCACAGGGAAGAATTTCTTCCCAAYACCCCATCTAACCCCACCCTCTGGCAGTTTGAAGCCATTCCCCCTTGTCCTGGCACTCCCAGCCCTTGTCCAAACTAGGGTTTCTCCAGCACACCAACTCTCCTGATTCTAAACAAACCCCACTAAACCCAAGAATYTGACACCCACAAGCTACTTCAGTGCAATTTAAAAGAAAACACTTAATATAATCCAGCATTCCTACAATTGCATATGAAGAATCTGCATTTGCAGCACAGGGACCAGAGGCACACTGATAAAATACCTGCAAAGAGCCGGTAGGTTCTTTGGCCTTTTGAAATTTTACTTTTCACACCAGGAGATAGTAGCTCTGGAGGAGGAAAAACAGTCACAAATTAGAAATTCAGTATCAAGAGGATCAATTATTTCTCAGAGAAACCAACACTATCACAAAGGAGAATGTTTAACTGAAATTTCTTCTGCAGCCTTTAAWGAATGGCCATGGTTCTAATACCTGGTAATCTAAGTTTGCTGAACACTGTAATTTATGAAAGGTTCAAAAATACCAACAAAAAATGAAGGGGAAAAAAACAGAGCAAGAGATCAGACTATTCCATTTTCCCCCTTTCATTCCTGCTGTCAGACCATGACAACATCAATTTCAGATTCCGAGTCATGCTACAATCACTTTTATCAGTCAAGGCAAATGGAACTAGTCCGCATGCTTACATTCCGAAAGGAAATTTTAAAAATAAAATATTAAATGAAACAAAAGGGCACTGCCTGACAAGGTCCATACCTCAGCTGAGATATGAGTATACATTAGTTTTATTTATTTATTCCTATGTGAGCTACTGGCTGGCAAACAGTCTATTTGTCAGCTCAAAACAAAAGGCATTATTTTGGCAAGCTTCAGATGCTGGACTATTTGCAATGTCACACTATTTAAAGTCAGTATCTCCTAGGATATTTGTTAAATAAAGGATCTTTGTTTAACCTCTCAGTTATGGATTATCTACCTTCAGGCTGCATTTTCAATGAAACATCAGTTTCCTTCCATCAGCCACTAATTAATTAAATAATTTGACAGCTCTCTGAGTTAATATTGTCATAAAAATATCCATTATGACTGGCAACAGCCCTGTAGAGGGACACAGCCCTCATCCAAGAGGATCACTTCCCATCTTTGCCCCTCAGCAGCCTATAACCTTACCCCATAAATCCTCAGGAAGCTCTCATTTGGACAAMCCATTGTCCAGGAAGTACCAAAGGTTCTAAGACCTTTCATCATAAAAACTCCACAAAAATACTCATCCAAATKAGCAAGTTTTCAGACAACAACAAAGACAAGATCTTGTGCAGGAGAAAGAAAACTGAAACACAGATACCCCTAGGAAATACGACATTATCTTTCCCACGAAGAGGGGAAATTCTGTTCCTAAATCTTTTTACCTTTACTAATTTCCAGATCAACAGTATATTCAATATTCTTGATAAGCTTCTGACATCCACCAGTCTTCTCGTAGACGAAGCGCTTGAGGTGTAAAACGAGAACAGGGGGCAGCTTCTCTAAGGTGAGTCTTCGACTGATCTCCACCTGCCACACACACAGAGAGGAGGAAACCTGTTATCTTTTGTTAACTGCTCAAAATTACTCCTTCAAACGAAGAGTAAGTATTCAATTTTAAATATGTTAGCAGCAAAAAACCCAGACTTGTTATTATTGCAATATTAATTGATGATAAGCTCTAGGTTATGACTTAAAGCCCACTGGATCTTCAGTTATAATGTTGTCATAAAGGAGAACTCAGTATTTTCAAGGAGAAAAATATGAGTTATGACCACACTTTCTCTACTAAATAGTGATTTTTATATAATTATAACCAAACAATCCACAAAACTTCTGCCTGGAAACCTGGAACCGAGCTCAGAATTGCAGAACAAAAATGTTTTGCCTTCCTAGAAATTCAGACATAAAAACATTTCTCAAAATAACTGCTTAAGGTTTTTCTCCATTTTTTAATTGAGAAAAATCTCTTTATTGATAACCATGAGCATATTATTTTTCAATATATGGCTTGATTCTGCTAGAACCTACTAATTGTGGAAGAGAAGCTCTTGGGGAAAAGCTTTTCTCTCTTTCCAAGGTTCTACAGACAATGTGTGCAGTGTTTTTACTACAATTTTAATACAAGAACTACTATTTCAACTTGAATTTCTTTTGAAAAAAAGATCTAGAAGACATTGTGGATGCTTGTAATTCCATCCAAACTCCGAAATATCAGCCAGACCAAACCTCCAGCACCTCATTTGAACACCCATTTCTTTCAAAACCTCTAATTGAGCACTGGGTTGTCAGTCAAGAACTTAAAACCATTTGCAGCAAAAACCAAAAAATGAGTGACAGGCAAAACAAGACCTTTGTGGTAAATCACGATGAGCTTGCATTGCAAATGTTTCTTTCACATGGAAAGCAACTGGAGAAGTAAATATTCTGGATATTCAAGGCAAACAAATTTCAGCTATTCATCTTTAGCTTTTCAAGGAAAACAAACTATCCTTTCTTTATCTAATCCTACTCCCACTTGGAGGATTTTGAAAACTTAGATACAAACATGAATGTCAGAGAGAACACCTACAATTGCAGAGTTATCAACAGYGTACACAGAATTTCCACCTGAGCAATCCATGCACACCAGAGATGTCCTTTACCACTGCTCACCACACGAAGCAAGGCAAGGCCAAAGGCCTTTCCCTCCTTGGAAGTACTTTTCTATTGCAATTATTGCTATTAGCTATTATTTGTAAATAGAAAATTTTAAAAAAATTACTCTGAAGAGCTGCTCCTTTACTAACGACACCTGGCAACCCCCAGGAATCAGTAACTCATGATACTAAATATAATAGTGTTTATCATACCACAGTTCAGCCTGTTAATTTAATATATACTCCAATAAAATCTCCAATAAATTCCTACATCACCTCAAAACCCAGCTATTTCCAGGCCTGGCTTTATTTCAGAGCTGTTCTCCTCCTTTCAGTGTTTGTGTTCATGGGTGAGACACTTCACTGCTGCAGGATGCTCTGGAAAGGTTTGTGCCTCTTTTGTTAATAAGTGTTCAAACAACTCTTTGTAAAGCAAAAGCTCCATGAAAATCCTTTTAAATGAGAAGTTTARTACTTGGCTGTCAAAAAAAAGGTCACCAGAACACACCTCTTGCTTGGTTTTTGTGGTGTATCCCTGGACAGACTCCCTTGCCACCAAACTTTCCAAGGCATCCTGCACGGTGCGGATCTTGTCCGATTGGATATCCAGCTGCAGGGTGAAGAAAAGCTGCAGTGTGGCAGACTCCTTGGAACTCTGCTGGTAAACAACAGATCTGTGGAGAAAAAAAGAAATTAAAAGGTAAGAAAGTGTAATTTTCAACAAGATAGAACCTTCAAGTAAGAGYGAGTTACTGAAGTAACTCAATTTATAGTTAATTCAAGGCAACACACACAAAGGTTAAACGTAAGTTTCAAGAACAGGAAACGCTCACTTTAACCCAATTTAAATGATTTTAACATCTACAAAGAGTATATTGAATGGGATTATAACTGAATTGTATTGTTTATGCAAAGATTAAAAGAGTTATTGGAAAAGCATCCAAAATTTTAAGGAAAAGACTGAAAATTTTGATAATGCATTTAAAAAAAATTCACCTCCTGGCTCTTTTTGTGTTAGTTTTGAAGTCATGTTTTCCAACAGCTCTTCAGAAGTGCTAAGTGCCAGTGCTTATCTGTGTTCTACTGTAAAAATCCTAACTTACTCCAGATTCTCCAATAAAAATACACAGATTTTTCAGTCACTTCACTAAGACAAATTTCACAGCGATTTTAAATTGTTTGCTTAAATCTTGCCATGGAAAAGATAAACTATGCTCCATTAAGGACTGGCATTCCCATAATTTGCTGTGTCCAGACTTTGTCCATGTATATAAATGACAATGTTGTTAAGCATTACAAAGCTTGAAACCAGAATTGTAATTAACACAGCTCTGATCCATGTGGCCATGCTGGAATATTTCCAGGTCAGGTAGGAAATGTTAATGTTCAGATTAATTTTAATGTTCAGGTTAATCAAAAGAGCCCCTTTAACTCAGGCAGAGCCCTGAAGCACCAACAGAAAGCCAGTGCAGCTTTATATTGRCAAATAAATATCCCTTAGAGGAAAGAGAGGGTATRAAAACAGCAGCACCTTTATTTTAAAAAATATTATTAGAAATTATATTCTAACACCTTTTCAGAGTATTTTATTCACAAGATAAGCAGAAACCTTTGTTASACTATGATTTTTCTGTGACAATGTCACTTATTAGGATAATTACAAACCTCACCTGGACATGGGAAAATGAATCATGAATAATGACACAGCAGAACTTCTACCTGAAGAATTTTTCAGGAAAACTTTGTACTTTCTCATTTAAGCCTCACATTGCTAAGAATGACTTTATGGTTGGATTTTTTTAAGCAATTATGCCTAAATAGGCATTTAATAGACTCAAGCCTCCCAAAGATTGCCTGAAGTTTCCCAAGCCAAAAGCTGCCAATTCAAACCATCTTTTCCTCGCTGCTTTTCCCATTGGATTTTTCCAGTTTCTGATGCTTTCAATTAGTGGAATTCTACTGGCAGTTTTATATTCAGTCCTTCCTATCTCCACCCTCAGAGGATGAAGCTTTCCACCATCCCATGGGATGCTGTTTCTGTGGAGAATTGTGTGACCTGGTGTGAAGGATAAATAAAGTGGATGTGGTGACAGCAGATGTTGGATTGGATCCTCTGGTTCTGCTGCTCAGGGCAAGCTTTGCCTCTTTTCAGTATTACCTTTTCTTTGTATCATTTTCTGTGGACTTCTACAGCAAACAGCATTGCCTCAGTGTTTTTAATATAAAAACTGATGGAATCAGGTAGAGATCTAAACAATTCTGACAAATTCTGATGAATATACTTGGGGTATTGAACAACCCCTTGGGCATGTGAACCATGGATGCAGAACTCCATCAATACCTACAAACATCTGCCAAATTCTATGGAAAATATACTYTTATTTGCCAGCTGTCTGGCTCAAACCCCAGAAGAATAAATAATTTCAGAGCATTTCACAGGCAGAAGGCACTAGTCCACATTATTCACACTTCTACACTGAATATCTGGCAACACAGAGAGTCAAACACCAGCAATTAAGTGTCTGTCTCCAATTTAAAAATAATTCTTCAAGTCTAGCAGTTTTGTTTTGGAGTATGTTTTTAGCAAGTATTTACTTTGCTTTCATTTTAAATTATACATCTCTCCAAACAAGTCATGAGGCTTCCTTTCCAAAAAATATTCTTTCAGTATCTACTTTCTGCCTTCATCTGGTATCAGACCTGAATATAAGTAATAGCCTACATTCTCTTCATTCCAGGAACATCTTGTAGCAATTTACATTTTTCCAGACTTCTTTTGCCTGTAACATCTATTTACTATTAAACATAACTTTCTCTGGGAAGCAYTAAGTATCTAAATAACCAAAAGTCTACGATTCTTTATTTTATTTCATTGTTTTACTGAAAAGATTTAATTTTTTGTAAATCTCATTATCTCTCAGTCTCCTTATTTACAGCATGAGTTGAGACTCCTCAGAGATCACAAAAATTAGGTGGCTCTGAAGTGCTTGGGAATTCTTAGACAATATTCCAAGCATACAAATTTCAAACTCCTTTGCTACACACAATTCAGGGCTTGGGATCTCAAAACAGTCTGTCCACGGAAGACATTTTAAAAGATTCAGATGCTAAAACAAGTCAAGAACTTGTAGGAAAAAGTACAGTACCTTATGTGACCACCAAAAATATCAGTGATTGGAGTCTGGACAAAGTCAGCCTGGCGAGTGACTGAGGATTTGTTGCGAGGTCCCACTTGCTCCCACTCATCCTCACTGCCTTCCCCCTGCTCCTCCTGCTCCTCTTCCTTGGGAACAGTCTGAGCCTCGGGGCCGTTGGACACCRACAGTTCTTCAAGTGGTGAAGGAAAAACACAAATTGGGTTTTTGGACAAATAAAACAYGCAGGAAGATAAAAGGATTTGAAAGGTAAAACCCTCAATACGAATGATTTTCTGAGGATAAAAGGTTTTCATAGATTTGATAAATAAATGAGAACAAGCATATTCCAGGCTCCCTCACAGCTGGACACATCCATGCCAACAGAAGGCAGCTCACTGATGACTGCATGTAAATAGCAAAGTTTGGTATATTTTTAGTAATAAATTTATGGGGTAGAAAATTAGAAACTCAAGTGTTATTCTGGAAACAGAATTATGCCATTATTAAATACAACCCCTTCTCTGCACAGGTATTTTACAGGGAACCCAAGGCTTAGCAAATATTTTCCCTGCCAGTGCCAAAGGCAGGAGGCTATAAACTGCACACAGCTAAAGAACAAAATATGGAATGAATGTTTTATATCCTAAAAAATTCACCCTACTAAAGAGAAATTGGATAACTAGTGATCTTAATTCTATACTTGGCTAAGGCTTGCAGTGTTTTGTTTTATTCGTAAAGGAGGTTCAAGCCAAAGCCACTATAAAATAAAATGGCATTTTACTCTGCATACAAATTCTAATAATTCTTTCAAAGTCAATTCTCCAGCTTTGTAAGAATTTTCAAATAATTTAGTATGTTGGGTTATATTAGATATGAATTAGCCATCAGTCCAGAAGTKTCCACTTGTGTTGTTAGGAGAAGCAGGTATGTGACTTATTCAGAGTATTGACAGAATGGTGGTGCCTTTCCAAAAACCCAGTCACTCTTCAGATCATTTATAAACTGGACAGAATGCACACATTTTATCCAAATTTTAACAAAATATTATTTGCTAATGGCTGAGTCCCCTAAAACATGGCATTCTATCCCTACCTCAACATCTACTCCAAGCATTACTCTGAATTACAGAATCACCACATAAAAACAGTATTTGAAATAAATTGTTTGCTACCAAAAAAGAATCCACTAACTTTCATTATGTGGAGAGAGAAGTTTCTTGAGGGTCAGCATTTCTTCATGCAGTCCATTGAGGATAAATCCCAAGTACTCTTCAGCATCCTCTTGCCTGCCCTGAACAAGATATTTTTTTCAGTTAATTCTATGASATTTTCATGGTTTCCTTTTAACACAAGGTTCATGACACTGAATATCTCAGTTTTTCCTACTAATCTAGCTAATTTAGCAACTACTCAGTCTGTTATAAAGTCAAATAAAGTTTAAATTTTATTACACCTCATTTTTAACCAGTTACAACCRAACTGCCTTAAGCAGTAAATACACACACAAACTCTACATGGCTACAACCATTTCTGCATTCTTTTCCATACAAATTCCACTGAACATGTGAGACGGAATTTTTTTCCCTCCATTTCTTTTAMAACCACTATTAAAAGTTGCTGTCAAGCCAAGGCCAAATCAAAGGATAGTTTGAATTATTATCTTTTCTTTAAATTGAAATCAAACCTGAACAAGTATTTTGAAGTCTCTGGACCTTCAATCAGTCTTAGCTGAATTCCCCATAAAAATGAACAACTGCTCTTTTCTTAAATGTAAATCCATTGGTAACTCCATTATAAAAAGAGATGTTCCATTCCAACAGTAATTTTTCCATTACTCTGACATATCAAACTGCCAAACCTGTAATTAACATTTTCTATAACTTAGCTCCCAAGAGCTTCATTACAATGAACTATCAAGGAGCAGACGTTGGTGGCATTTGAGCACAGAACCTGAGGTTTGGCTTTGCAGAGTTTTAGTGYCTGTGACTGTCCTGCAATGCACTTACACAAGTCAAGGATTTCAAATCCCACCTTTTCTGACAGACTTGACTTTATAACCGTCAAGAGTCTGTAAATGTAGGTTGGTTCAAAGGCAGCTCCTGGTCGGATGTCTCTCACTATTTTATCACCTAAAGCTGCAAGGTGAAAGAAGTTGATGTAAGTAATAACACATAAAAGGTTCTTTTACATTATACCTTAACATTCTCTTCACAATCACTAAATTTTGGAGTCCAACAACTTTTTTACTAATAGTTTTATTATAATTTTGGTGTCCTGAGCTCAGAATTTRTAAGACACAACTCTTCTATCTGTAGACATTGTTTTAAAACCCATCACCCTGCACAGACTTACAGATGGTCAGGAAAAGTTAGCAAACACTGAACATTAACAAGAATATCCACAGCCATCATAAAAGAACAGTGCTATTTACATTTTTGCATTCGTTTTGTACTCGAAGAACACGTCCTTAAACCTTTTGTGTATTTGCAATTCTAGCAGATCACTTTTCCTCACTGCAGGAAAAAACCCCAAGGACCAGTGTGACAGAATGTTCCACCTAATGGCAATACAAGGCCTCAGAACTAAACTTGAAAACTACACAATAAAATGACCTACAAATCTAGTAAGTTGCATAAGTCAGTAAGATTTGTTTTACAGAAAGAAACCACAGAAATGTCTGAACTGTTTGGAAATCACTGGAACAACCAGCTCCCTATGATATTTCCTTATCATGTTACATAAAAAACAGTTTCAGGAATGTGCTTGTTCCTACAAGTTTGCAATACAATAGACTTGGTTTAAAATTCAGATTAAAGAACTGAAATCTATAAGATAATTTATTTGCATCAAAAAACATTCTAGTCCTCACTACATAATCATCATTGAGCCTAAATATGTATCAGCAGGAACCATACACTTCTGAAGTTTTCCCACTGGAATTAGAAGCCAAGATAATATTCCTGCAGGCAATCTCCAGCTGCTTAAGGGACCCGTTATGGCTCCATTTTGTTCCAAATGAAAGTGAGTGTTCAGGATTTAAGGAACAGAATTGAGCAATCTGATAAACAGCTCAAATATGTAAGGAAGGAAGTGGAGTAAAATACAGGGGATATCAAATGGTTTTGTTGGAAAGGGCACGTTCTTAGAAGACATCTGAACAATTAAGTGAACCTTCAACAAAAACTGTTCTTACTGCACTTTTACACTTGGTTCACCAAACAGAAGAAAAAAATCTAAGGTGCAACACCTCACCCAACGCAGATCTTTACCCCAAAGCCTCCTTGCCATCATTTTATGCTTCTGTGCCCCTGTTCCCACTCACCTTGCTTTGCTTTAGGAGGTACAGGCATATTAGTGAATTCATTCATTAAACGAACACTGAAACAGAAGGGAAGGGACAACTGGACATGAGCAGCAAGTTAAGACTTAGGAGCACAAATAATAGAATTAAACAGTGTCATTCTGACTGCCAAAAGAAAATAAAAGCAAAGAATATCACTACAAAATCTGAGTAAAGTTTAGACACAGAAATCAACCTGATCATTGCAATGAAGCCCAGGTGTTGGGCTGGTCCTCGAGCCTCTCACAGCTCATTTTTGCATATTAAACACTACAGAAAAGTGATACTCTTAAAGGAATCAGGAATTGCCTTCCTTGACAAGCCAAGCAGTTGTAAAATACCAAGTTCGTTATACRAGATACATATCACCCAAAATCACAYAAAAAACCTTCAGRATACATATTAACTTTCAACAAGAGTCATTTGTTAGGTATTTCTGAACGAGCTTAGTCACATCCCAGACTTTTATTCCTTTTCCCAAGCTACTTACAAACTGTCTAGCATTGGTGTGGAGGTACACGGCCTCTGCGATTTGGAATACATTGGAATGGACTTCATTAAATGATACATTGGAGGGCAAGCAACCAGGGCTTGCAGGGTCTATGCAGTGGCATTAAGGAAAYACACAGAAAATGGCATCTGTACAGTAACCAAATATTCAATTCTACTCAAAATGATAAGCAAAACAGAGCTGTATTTTAAACAGATCAATCCAATAATTAAACTGGAAAAGAGGATGAAGTTTTATCACAACATTAACCAATAATGTACAGAAATTGTACTAAAAAACCCAGCACCTTGTAACATGCAGTGATTTCATTGACATCTTAATCATGGCAAAAGTTAAATTAAAGGGGAAGGAAACATTTCACCCAGGAGCACGAGAGGAAAACAACCTTCATAGGAAAGACTTCATAAAATTAACCATTTGAAAATTGGCAAGAGGTAACCTGGAACACATTTYCTGAGAAGAAAGGAAGAAACCAGCTGAGACTTCACTTTAAATGTGATGAGTCCCCTGCAAACAAATCAAAACTAAGCCCATGAGATGYGTGACATTCTGCAGAGTTGGGAGCAACAAGAACTCCAGAGTACACTGGAAGAATAATACTTTAAAAACATCACGATCTGTGCTAGGTGCTGAGAGCAGAGAAGAGAGGAAATGCATTAAAAAACAGGGGAGAAATAGAAATGACAAAATAAGGCATTGATCTCAACAGCTGAAGAGAGAGATTAATTTGATCCCTACAGTGTGCAAAAATTGAGTAATAAATTCCCACACAACACTTCAAGATGAAAAAATGGGAGCTAATATGTACAGTGTATATAACCACATGAGTGCAGAACTGGTTATGTAAGATAAAAGCTGAAGTTTAAAGCAGTCATTGGTCTGGCAATAGTTTATTAGGCTCTGCCATGATTAGTCTTGAAATTGGTGTTAATATTTTTCACTAGCAGTACCTGCACTGAAAGTCTCCCAAGAGTCACTCTCAGCTTTGCCGACATGGGAGATCATTTTTTAAATTACTAACATTTTTTTATTAATATCATAATATAGCACTGAGGAAGGACAATTTCTGTTCCCCACCACAAAACCAAATGTTCCGCTTGCCAAACTGCAAAACAAAGCCCAAGAGGAAGAACAGTTACTTCAAGCACAAAAGAGAAATAACCACTTAAATTGATGCAGAGAGTCATGGGTAAACACTGCTAGAAATTACAAGGTTTTCAGCCAGAAGTTCCAGTTCCGAAATATTTTGACACAGGTAAGAGAGACAAACTAAAGAGGATTGCAGGGGAAGCCTGCACACCAGGGTCAATGATGCAAAATCCCCCTGGATTTCTGGCTGCAACACTTCAACATTTTAACCACAGGAGCAGGATCTGGGAAGAMAAACACTTTTATAAAATACTTACCAGAACAATCCAGAAAAACTTTGACAGATATAATACACAAATTCTAACTTAAGAGCATTAATTTTTTCCCAGGGAAGGATACAGCATTGATGTAGCACCAGTTTCCTTTGTTGATCAGCCCTCGGGGTTGCAAAGACACTGGTTTATGTATTAGTCTTACATTTTCCAGTATTTCTGCAGAACGAGAAATAGGAAATTGAGCATCAACAGAACTCCCATGGCCAGCAAACAAGCATCTGTTGCAGCATTGCACAGCAATTCCAATCAATGAACRAGATTCCCAGAAACTTCAGCAAATGCTATTCACTCCATTGAAACACTTCTCACATTCCAAATCAGATGTTATTTCTTCCACCGSAGACATCCTGGGATTCAGGTCAGGAGGATGCTGGTACAAACACTGATTGTAATTTCAAAACAAGACCTATTGATTTTGATGTYTGTTTCCCTAAAACCAGATACCTTTATTTATATAGATACATACATATAAAATCCCATCAGCTGGAATCATATTTCATCAATTTTACGAATTATTTCCCCAACTTTTCTGCTTTGGAGAGAGATGAAGCCAACAGAGCAGTCTCAGTTTAGAAGTTTCACCATCCACTATCTTACAACAAAATCATCTCAGTGCAAACACACAGACAGATGTTACCCTGCTCTTTGGAACATGCTGTTTTATTTACTGGTTTAAGACTTCCAAAATCTACAAGATAACAGCCTTACATAATGTAATTCCTACTCCTTCCTGCTTTCCAAACCTTCAGCAAGGGCCCAAGTTTAAGACTTAGAAACCACTGCACATAAGTCTGTCCCAGTTATGAAACCAAGAGCAACATGKGGAGTTTTTCCAGGAATCCTGACCTGTTATTTAGGTACCTAAATAAGAACTGTTTAAAGGAAACATTGGAGCTCGTATATTTTAAATTTCAAAATAAGGACAAGAGGTATATGAGACAAAATACAAACTGCAAATAAATATAGCAATTGTATATCAATGGAGTTATTTATTTTTATAATAAATGTGAGGGGCTCTAAAGCCCTTATATGCTATACTGAATAAAATTAAAGAGTCTGAGCTGTTCCCTAGAAGGACTAAACAGATAATTTAACAAGACACAGGTAGAAAAACAAAGGTACAAAGCCATAGCTAAGCAGAGGAGGTGGCAGAACTGCAAACAAAATCCACATCCTTCTACTTCCAAACTGTCTCTCTATCTATAGGATCACATCTCCTGCAGATATCACCAGCTCTAACCAAACAGAAATGCAAAAATTAGGAATTTTTTAATTCAGTTGTCTGTTACATAAAGAATGTGCCACCTGAAAGAGCAGACAGCAAACAGATGGAAAATGGAAGATGTAGCACAGATGCAGAAGAAAATTCTTCCCTGAGTGCTGAAATATGTTATTAAATTACTGCTCAAGTATTTTGGAATATATTGTTAAAATAGCAACATTTGAACTGTGTTGTGCACAAATACAATTTTTCTGGCAATATAACTAAGCACTGTTGAAAAGCAGGATAAAAGTAATGGGAAAAGTTTCTATTTTCATGTCTATCACGAACTTTTTATGTTAACTTTTCTTCCCCATTTCTGCATCATGCTAAATAACGACATTATTAGGACCTTTAGCATCCTCTTGTGGTCACAAAGCTGCTTTGTAAACGGGCTCTAGTGCAATTCCTGGGAGTTTTGCTTCTTTTAACAAAGACTTGGTTTTGTGTACAGCAATTTACATTCAATACCACATTTCCAGCTTACATTTAGCATTTACACAGTAACTAAAAGAACTTTTACAAGAGTATCAGAAGAAAAATACACTTACAAGCATGGGAAAACCTTAAAATTTCAAAACCTGTTGGAAAGCTCGTGTCATTCCCCAGAAAACTCACATTTCCTTTGGAGGGTACTGACTTGTGAAATGAGGCCTTGACTTGAAAACATATCTAAAACCATTTTATCATATTTAGACATTTCTGTTGGTAAACAAAAAGCATTTTGCTAAAGTTCATTCACTGGGTTTTGTTATTACAAATATTTGTCAAATTTTTTTAAAAAGGTAATATTATGTCCATCACTCAGATCTTTCTTCCCAGCTGGACAATGATTAAAAAATCCCAGGACAACCCTACCCAGAAACGTTGCTGTAAGAATGCAGTCTGAACGTGCAATAGGCTGCATTTCTGAAGTTGTTCATAAAACCCCCAAACCTTGTAGGTCTCCACTCCACAATTCCTTGCTCTAACATTTACCTACCTTTGCAATAAGAAAAAATGTTCTATTACTGAACACCTTTTTACAATCTGAACTAATTCCTTTCTTTCCACTAGTCACGGGAGAACTGAATTGCCATCTTCTTTATGAATTTGTTTTGCCTTATTTGGATTTACATGGATGGTCACTCCAAGAATATCAYCTGAGACAAAGTAAATCCAAATTTTCCGTGTTTGCCCACTTGGTTTTCAAATCTTACTTCCATTTTTGCTGCTGCACTACGAAATTTTCCTTCAGAAGGAATGCCCAAAGACTGGCATTGCATGAGGTCCTCAACAGCAGCAGCAGAATTAGTTATCTTCCATCTTTTCCATGTAAATTGGTATTAACACACACTGGGAATAAAACTTTGTCTTCTTCAGCTGTACTAAGGACACTCATCAACTGCCTAGAACTTCCAGATCCTTTTCTCTAATACTTCTACCATTAGTTCTTCACATTGTACTTGCATTTGATTTCTGTTCTGGTGTATCCTTCCAAACTTGCATTTATGGGATTCCCTTCCTTCTAATTTAAAATCATTCCGGATTTAGTCAGATCTTAAATGTTTCTGTTCTTCAATTCATCTGAAATCCTGCCTGCTGTAAACAGATTTTATGGGCACTGTTAACTTCATCATCCACAATGAAAACACTGCAAGAAAACATGATTCAGAAAATTGATTTAGATTCTCTCACTGAAATTTTTCCTAAGATTACCAAGAACAGTTAAAAGACTTCTCAAAGAACTGATAGTTTTCCAGTCACTTATTTCCTTAGCTTATTTAAAACATTATATAAGGCATTATTAATTATCAGGTTATCATCAGAGGGGAGTAACTGTGAAATGCRGCAAGTAAAGCCTTAGAGTGTCTTATTTTTTACAACTACCATTTATAACCTTACTATCCCTTAGATATTAATTACTAAAATATTTGTCCTAGCATCTAAATTAGGCTAAGGTGCATAATTACTACAGTTGTCCCTTTCTAAACGTGCAAACGCAGTACCTGCACAGCAGGTGCAACTTGGACACTTGCTAAAATTAACTCTTCATATTTCTCAYCAAGATTAACATGACATTTGCTTGTTCTATTTATTTTCTTGTCCTGATCACCTCCTTATCTTGTGTAGCTTCTGTCTAAATTTGAGGCCAAAGAAACCATGGATCTTTGCAGGTTGAATCAAGCAGCATTCAATTATCTTCAAGGTGCCTGTGAATCATGAACCTCCCTTGTTGCTGAAATTAAGGCACAAACCAACAATTTGTCCCTGGAAAAGTCAMTTAACTTCTTGTGTGCTGAGCACCTGTTCTAAATAAAAACTGCACAGAAGGACCTCGGCACTCCACTGGGTGAGATTTGTTAATTTTTCTGGTTAACTCAAGATACTTCAGGTGTAGTTTATCTGTGTCCAGCACCCCATGGCATTTGTAGTCAAAAATTTATTCCCTTGGCAGGAGTTGAAGCTGGTGAATTCCCAGCAAATCCAACAGGAGGATTCAACTCRGCCACAGGGAAAACACGGAACACATCAGCAGCTCTCTCTGACAAACACCCAGACCTCTACACACCCTCACGCAGTGATGCTCACTGAGGCAGGAGATTTGAAATTAAACATGTAAAGAACAGAGCTAATGATCTGTCTGCAAATCATGGCCTGAAACTCTTGTAACACATTTTTGAGTGAACAAAGTACTCAGGTACCTGTTTTCCAAACACGACCGAGAACACCAAAGTACAGAAAATCAAGAAAAACACCTTTTTCCACAGAGCAAAGCACTGACTAGATGGCACTCAGATCTTCAACTAAACATTTTATACCAACATTAGCAGCATCTGAATTACAGGAATTGCAGCAATGTAACTCCTACCTAAACCAGCTAATATGAGCAGATTAATTCCTTTTATCTGTACTCAGATTAGTCCTCTGCCCAAACACCAAGATAATAGTGAAGGTGCAGAAGAAAACTCGATAAAAGTTACATTTGTGTTCTACTACATCAACGACAAAATAAAAAGCTCTGCTCCCACCTGGTGGCAAAAAATAGTACAGAAACAGCAAAAGTCTAGAAAGTTAACTTACAGCTGGAACAACTGGGACAAGATAGAAAACCTTTTCCATTTATAGCAAGCAGTTCTGTCACAAAACTGTCACAAAATAGTCTTAAGTTAAAATTCATTACCAAATGATAGACTGAGATTTTAAGACTACAACATTCTCCACATAGGTTCATACAGACTGTCATCACCTGCTTATACATACATATTTTTTTAAATACAGTCACCTGTGTTGGTAGCACCTAAGTGGAAAATGCACCAAAATATAAATTACTCCGGCAACTTTTCTCTCAACAGACAATTCAGAGTAATGAAAGCATTGCTGAGGAAGGAGGGGAGGAGAGGCAGCACACACTTCTGGGCACTCTGAACAGTCATCTCCAGGTCAGCTTCTGTTAAGAGTGGAAATTTGACTTGAAGCTGTCACATTCCCATCGTACTTGCAAATTAGCCTGTAGCATAAATAGCAGGATTCTGCACAAGCCTTCTCACATATGGACCATTTCACAGATTTAAAATAATTACTTTGGTTCCAACACTCATGAGTCAGTGACACAAAATGCACCCAACTGGGAGAACTTCACGTTTTCTGCCTGAATCTGCACAAACAATCTCCTGCACTTTCTAGCATTTCCCATTAAGACCACAAATATGACAGGACCAACAGTCAAAGCCTTGGTTATCACTCATTCCCTTTCCTGATATACCCTCTGGACAGCTCCTTATGGTTATTCCTGAACAGAGAATAGCTAGTGTCGTTTATGGATAAAGCAGTATTGTTTACAATGGTTATGGATAATTCTGCAAAACTGGAAGGACAAACCTCTCCAAGAGCATATTAGTAGATATGATATTTCCTGAATTGACATTTCTGAAGCAAGACCTATTTAGACATTACACTTCRGCTGCTGTTAAGTGTACAGGAATTTCAGCTGCTTTGGTATAAATATAGTAATACTCTTCTTGTAATGGACAACACTACAAAATTATAAATACTGGATAATGTAACACACCATTTTCAGAACAAACCTTTCTAACATACTCTCCCCTTGTTACAAGAGCACAGAGCTGAACACAACCAGCCTATTTCAAACCACAGATCACTTCCACAGACTGTTTGACAAGTTGTTTGACAAGCAGCAATACTTTTACCCTATCTGGGATAATGACACGGCAATGCCTGCTTGGAATGTTTACTCAGGGGGATACAAAACCGGCTCATTCAAACGACATCCTTCRTGCAGCGTTTGAACAGTCAGCTCATTACCAGAGGAATGTTCTCTATCAATATTGCACACTCCTGTTTACAAGCAGAGTTAACACCCTGCCAGCGTAACATCCACTCGTGCATATTAACTATACCTGCAATCTTTATGGCTACGGGATCCTCTGAAACTGGAACAGGTCCCTCTTTGACTTCAACCTGTTTTTCAGGGACCAGAGGAGATGTGGCAGGAGGGGTATACTTAGTCTCAACATAGACCACAGATGTGGAAGCAGAGGGCTTGGAATTGTGAAAAAGACTAGCCCACGATTTTGCGGGCTGATTAACGGGGACCGATCCCGCGACCGGGCCCGTCGCCTCAGTAGTAGGTGAAGCTTCCTCAGGCTTAGCTCGGTCTGAGTCAGTGCTTTCCACAGTGTGCAATTCTACCCCGTTGGCGGCCGCGTCCTCCCCGGAGGATTCGAGCGTTTGTCCGTTAGTGACGCCCAGAGTTTCAGTAGTATCGGTACCGGCGTAAGCCCGTACGCCAGCTGTCCTTAGGGGGCTCTCTCTGAGCGCCTCCGGGGGGAGGCCGAACCGTTCGGAACTAGGAAGGCGGCATACCTCGGGCTGCCCGGCAGTCCTGCCCGCGCCGGCGCCGCCGGGGCCGGCCTGGGCGCACGCGGCTCCGGCCAGGAAGTCCACGGAGGGCTCGGGGCTGTCGCAAGTCCTCGGCGCGGCCGGCGAGGGGAGGTCCCCGGGCAGCTCCGCGTCCTCCGCGCCGAGGCTGTTGAGCGCCGAGGCCGCGGCGTGGCCGTTCACCAGCGCCTCGGGGGCGGCCGCGCCGTCGGGGACGTCCTCCAAGTAACTGTAGTAGCCGGGGGGTCTTTTTTTCTTCTTTTTCCTCTCCCTCTGCCCGAGGCCTCCGGCCAAGCCGTCGTTTTCGGCGTTGGAGCCGCTGTCCAGGGCCAGGGTGGGGTCGCTGAACTGGCAGTCAATGGAGTTGTAGTTCGCGTCGCCGAGAGCATCGTCTGGGGTTTTCTGGGCGGGTGCGCAGCTGAGAATGAACTCTGGAGCCTGAGGATTCAGAGTACTCGAAATACTGTAGTCGGTGTTATTCAGGACAGGTGACTGAGTCTCGATAACTTCGTTAACACCAAATTCAATTCTCTGATACTCTTCCCCTGGATGAGAGAAAGCAAATCTCAGTTAGAGAATCGCACGGAATCRAAAAGCTACAAAAACAAGGAAAAAACCTCCCTATTTTCCTGTAACTCAGAAAACAAATCACATTCCCACGAACAAAAGTAACTCTCATTCTCAATCCTGAAGACTATTCCAAAAGATCACTGAAGATAACAGAGCATGATTCRGGTTTTCTTAAGCAGAGTTATGTAATGTTCCAAATCACTGCCCAGCTCCTGCACATAAGCCCTATTAAATTCACCTCGTAAGAAAAACTATTAAACTCCAATGACTATAGGAATAATCCGCATTAGATTAATTACTGCATAATTGCCTATAAAATAYGGCGCAATATTTAACTCCACACTTCTTCTAAAGCCAGTCTTTTCCACTGACAATTACAAAATTCAAGCCTTTACCTCTTTTAACTTTTCTACACAAGGTTTGGTTTTTGAGGGGCTGTATTTGGTTTTCCTGGTGTGATTTATCATAATCAAAGATTTATCATAATCCTTAATAACTGAAAGACATTTTCATTAATTGCATAGAACACTTCAATTAAAGCTTTTGAACCTCTAGGCTCATTGATAATTAATTTAATTTTATCACAACTGAATTTATTACTATGTGACAGTATTATATATATGACTCCAAGACTCTGACATGAAATACAACAGATACTTCTCAACATAAATCAGCATTCAACTTGTACATATGAGTTGTACTGAAAACTTATGAACAGGATTTTTTGGTTTATTGATTTATTTATTTACCCTGGAAATAGAGAAACACTAAGAGCTACTCTCATGGCAGGCTGCAGTATCACAAAGTATGGTCAGTCACAAAGTTCTGCAATCTCATGGCATTTATTTAGTGTTATATTGTATGTGTGCTAACTGGTAACACTGAATACTTCAGCTACAACTCTTCCTGTAACTATCAAATAAAGATATAAAATTAATCAAACAGTTTTGGGAATGTTAAAGGTAAGTGACATTTTAAAGTTTTATAGGTCTTTATATGTATGTTACTGTTTCAAAGACATTAAATTTTAGTATTTTGTGTTTCCTCAATAACAGGAGCTAAAACACATATTTCAAAATTTTAAGACTCATTACAGAGCCAAACAACACTAGATATTATTTCCAAAGGAATATAAGTGGATACAGCACTAAACTTGTAAGATTTTGTGCAACTTACGTTATGTAAGACATGTCAACAAAAATGCCTATTTTCAAGTACACCACAGACTCACTAAAAACGAGGTGGATTTTTTTTCTAAACACAAAAAAATGCAAGCAACAGTTCCCAAGGAAAAGAAGTTATTCACACATCTAAGGAAATAATCCTGTGGGAAGACAAAATCTATTGGAGAATATTTTGATATATGACTGTCAATATAACAGTTTTGAAACTCTGGATACTTTCTAGAAAACTGCTGACAATTTTAGCTTTTAAAAAACACAAGAGAAACAAGAACCTGTATCTTTTAATACCAAATGAAGAGTAACAAACATTCAATGTGTGCTGAGGTCTGACTTACCCATGCAATACCAACATATTGTGACTTAATGAACAAATTATAAAGATGTTAATTGCTTTTCTGCTTTCATCTATTAACCTAACTAAATGAGAAGTAAAGACATCACGTATCAACTTCAATCTTGCTGTCAATCAGACTAAAGGAGATTTTTTTAAAATAAAAAAGGGTAAAAATTCCACACACATCTGGTTTCTCTAAACCATCTTAACAAGAGACTGAATTCCAAATTTCAAATTTGCTTCCCCCTTCCCTGTGAGAAAGCCTTTTCTAACAGCCTGTCTGTGCATGTGCCGTTCACCAAGCACTTCTGCAGTCACTGATGAGCTGTCACCAGCCAGAAGAGAGGGCTGAAGTTCCTTTTTAAAAGCTCAGCAGCCCAGGCAGGGAGGTGGGAAGTTGTGCCTGATATGCACTGAAGAGGGAAGGGCTGGGAGCTCTCAGGAATCACCTCCTGCTCCAGGGGCTGTCAGTGCCACAGAGCCTGACCTGGCAATGCTCACACAGCTCCAAACCAGCCACTGCTTCATTCCCTTGAAAATGCAAAGTTTTGGGGGGTTTAAGGGATATCAATCCACAACAAAACTATTCCTCATCAGTTCATTTGTTTCTGGAGTGACTTGTTAGTTCAAGCATGAACCAAGAGCTGTTTCTTTCTACCCTTTGTTACAACAGCACAAAGCACAAGCAACAATTGGTAACACCCAATATTCCTCCAGCCTCGGTATGAATGAATTATTAGGCACATTTCAAGTCCCTACCAGTTCAAAAAATGCAGGACTTTTCCAAAATCCAAGTTAAAAAAACCAGTAATTGCTTCAAAACAAACMATGTGGTTTCCCTTCATGGGTGAGTCAAATCTCACAGCCAAAAGCAAAACTTGTCACCTCTGTACCCCTCTCCTGCTCCTCTCTCTCCACAAAGCTCCCAGCACTGGTGTGACCCAAAGCTAAACTGGCAAAAACCATAATCCAAGTAGGCATTTTTTTTCTAGTTCTGGTGAATTTATCATCTTATGATACACTAAACAATCCCAAGAGCCAACGTGGGGCCAGTGGGGAGCAGAAAACAAACCACCTCCCTTACAGTTCTGGCACAATGAGCATTGTAGGCTAAAACYTTGCCAAGAACATAACTGATATTTTAGTATTTAACACAGAAATTAGGAAGTTACAGCTGAGAAGTTAATCTTTACACCAGGATTAGAATAATAAATACCAGTAGCTGCTGTATAGTTAGTTTAGGGAATGACTGGCAGAAGCTCATCTGCTCTAAGATTGTGTCAAGTTCATTGGAGAAAAATAAGAGGAAATTTTTTTCTTATTTGTTTCAACTTTCCACTTTGCTTCAGGGCATCTTTGTTTCAATCTAGTTCACAGCTCTATTTCTGAATGGACTGAAACAGATCTCTCTGCCATGAACAACATGGCACACATATTGAAACAAGCACCAACAGATGCTCCAAGGACAGTCTATGTACAACCCCAAAATCTGCAAATGCTCAGTGCTAATTAGTGTGAACAGAGTTCTGCATATTAGAGATTAACCCATGATTTGATTGCTCCTAGCAAGTATTAACAGATATTCTAATTCTGAAATAAAATTAAATACTGAAGATAAGAATAGAAAAAATTAAGACTATGGGGAATGGTAACATGATAAGCATACGTCATCATATATAAATATAAATATTCTGCATAACCAAGCATTCCAGTTTAGTTTGCACAGCTTCCTCTGCAGCCACCACAGTGATAATGTGCATGCACAGTACAGTGCAAGCTTGTTAAAGACATTTTTCAAGCAAAACCTAATTTACTATCATTACCTAATCTCAGGGCTGGGAGGGGTTTCTCTCAAGGTCTAGGAATGATCTGAAAGACATTTGTACAAACCAACTTTCTGTATRGCTTGTGACCATTAAAATCTCACTCTGAAAGAACAAAACTTAAATCCAGTTAGACAAAGCAATGTATGACTGGAGGTCCCTGTCACCAGCAGACAATTCACACCATATGGTCTTTTTAAAGAACTTTTCTAACTCCTACTTAAAACTACTCAGAGTCCTAAAACTGCTCCTGTACTAAGTAAAGCTCCTGAATTGTCAGAAGTGTTGCTGATCTGCTTTCAAATGGGACCTGTGGTCCTTCCTTCTGACTGCCTATCTTGTTTAACTTTAAATGCAAGGCTCTAAGCATAATGATAAGCATAATGATCTCTAAGCATAATGATCAGGTGTTCTTAAACATTAATGTGTGTATTTTGGTCCTCTTCTGAGTACTTGAGAGAAATGTTCAGTCAGATACTTGCATGATGTTTTAAGGAGATCTGATGTCATTTTCATATACATCTGGGTAAGTCTCAGCTTCCTTGCTGTCCTCTGGTTCAGTGAAAAAACCAAAAACTAATTTACCTGCAACTTAAAATACTGTAAAAGRTTGGTTTAAACTACATAGAGTAATGATCCCATGGCAACTCCTACCTACCTCTGCATTTTGTGTCTCTCTGAAGTAAGGTCAGGCTGTAAGAGGTATGGGTTGAGGCAGAGTAGACCTGTGAGTGTTACAGCTTTAAAAGGGAAACACTGTAATGTATTTTTACATCAAGTCACACTTCCATCAAGAGAAAAAAAACCAAACCAGGATTCTCCAGAAGAACRGCCAAGCCAGACAGAAACAAGAGTCAAAGGGAACAGAGAACAGAGCACTGCTTGCAGAGCAGTCTTGTTGCAACTGTTAGAAAATACTCCTACTGTGGCTCTTCAGGCCCCCTCATTTTCACAGCTCCATCCTACAATGTTTCCACAGGGCTAAGATTGTGTGGTTGCACAATCAAGGAGGAATAAGATGTCCACTGTAACTATCCGAAGTYCAATGCAGGATTTTCAAAACCTCTCACAGATGTCATTCAATAAAAGAGTTTAGAAAACCAGCCTGCCTAATATATGCCTAGGTACCTGCTGAGCAAGTTCTAACAATTATATTTAAAGAGAGGTTACAGCAAATCTAAGGAAAGTGTCACAACCTTGAAGTTTAAAAAAAAAGATCTTGATTTCTTACCATCATGAAACTTACCTGTGGATTTAATACCACATGAAACTGTTTCATTGTATGGGGGGAGCTGTACAAAAAAGAAATGAAACTTATTTAAAGGCAAAGCAAATCTATAAACATTTGATATCAGTTTCATTTGAAACATCCGAATCCTTTAAAAATAACATCATTATTGACTGAGATTTGATTTTCAGAGAGGATGCCTTGAACTCATGCTTCTATATTTATCAAATCCCACTCTGCAGCTTCAGGCGTCCTTGCAGATTACCACAATTACTGAAAGATAAAGATTATCTTGGTTACACACTACAGGCTCACCAGCCTCTCAAGCAATTCACCTCCCAGCACCAGGATCTTTCTTCAACTCACCCCAATTTTAGTATCCTCTTTTTAGACAAAAACTGAAGACAGACCAAATTGTGAAAGGATGAAACAAATGTTTGCACAGCCAACATTCACCCCTAAACCTCTTGACCCTCAACCTGCTCCAGCCACAGTGTGGCCCTTGAAATGTTTCAGCCAAGGTGTGTTCCTGAACACATGGATCAGCCTAAGCACAATGAAACCTCAGTACAGTTTGTAAATACATCTCATGTAAACAGTGGCATCATTTGCTGGGCTCAGGGCTTGACAGAAGCCTTGCTATGGGGTAACCACAGGTGGGCCACTCCTAATCCCCCTCACCTGCCCCTGAACTCCCTCAGCAGCTGAAAGCCTCCTCCTGTGCCTGCCTGAACTGGCAGCCATTGCTACACTACATTCCAGCAGCTCCCTGGGGAATGTGGGACTGTTTCTGCAACACTGAGTGCACAGTGCAGTTTTACAATGCTATACTAAATAGTAATTCCAGTGATGTAACAAATCAATGATTTCTCTAYTGAAGTTGTCAATTCTCTAAAGCTATGGATACTCACATATTGCCTTCTTAGTGCATTGCAGACAACAGCACATCACAAGTGGCAAGAAAAATATTCCTATAATTCCATTACAAAAAGTGCATAAAAAGAACATATGCTGTAAATCCATTTATAAAGCACAATACATCCTAATATATCATCTTTTCCAGTCAAAAATTAGAATTAATGGGTCAGGAAGAGGCTCCAGACTGTTTAGAACCTACTATTCATATTAATTTTGAACACAGGTTCAATACAATTTTAGTCAGAGCTAAAAAAATTACTCTGAATGTCTGTAATAAATGGTTTATGATAAACCTGATTAGTATCTGATTAATCAACAGCACCTTTGCAAAGCTGACTTGTTCCACACACCTGGGTCACCTGAACCATCTCAGCCAACAGGTATGTGACAGAACGTGTGTCACAACTGTCACATGTAAAAGGGACATTCTAGACAACTTTTAAMTACTCCCTTGCCTGAGTGCCCCTTTGGTGTGTGGTTAAGGGACCTCAGAGGGACACCAGCACATGCTGGGACTGTCCCCAACACGATGTATGTCAAACACCACTGCAGCATTATCAGCTCTGTCTTGTCCTTCTTGAATTTCRCCCTGTCTTTTTCAGACCAATTTTTTACACCAATTAGTGTAAAACTAATAAGCATCCTTTTTATTTCATCACCCAGGTAATTAAAACATTGAACTGAACCAGATCAAGGACAAACTCCAGGAACATCATTAAGCACAGCTCTTTCTTCTGCCAGCAAACCAGCAAGTGGTACACTGGGCCAGAAAGTGAAGTCACACTGGTTGGGATGCTGCAGGTTTGTGTTTCCTCAGCACACTCTTGAGAACAGCTTTACACAAGTCAAGATGTGACATTTCCACCTTCCCCCACGTGAGGGTTGGAACAGCTCAGGGAGGGCACTTCAGGTGACACTACACAGGATGCAAATGTCCCACTGTTGTCACTGCATTTAGGGTGGGAAGACAGCAAGATCAGCACAACTAACAGGTATTACCTAAAGATCTCTTCTGCACTGCTTCCCACYGATCAGAGACACAGCTCTCCCCAAAGGAAAGCAGAAACTCTCTTTTTTCTCCTAAACTTCCCTCACTCCCCACCCCACCCCATTCCCTTCATGCCCTTTCATTGTTTAGCAATGTATTACACTAATTATCCTTGGA
The DNA here is from genome assembly GCA_018881555.1 of Amblyornis subalaris. Lineage (NCBI taxonomy): Eukaryota > Metazoa > Chordata > Aves > Passeriformes > Ptilonorhynchidae > Amblyornis > Amblyornis subalaris. The sequence goes on along the minus strand of JACAXG010000036.1, from coordinate 3,874,898 downwards.
AAATTAAGCTACAGGAAACCAAGTCACATTAACAATGGTTTGTAAACTGTGACAAAAGGATTTCCCCATCTACAGCTCGAGTGTTCATTTCCTTTATGTTGAGAGGGCAGGATGGAAGCATGACTGAAATGTTTGAATGGAAATGTCTGGAGGAAATACACGGAAACTGACCCAGAGGAAAATTATTTTTCCAAGTCTGGAGATTGGGACAATGGGATAATACTCTTCCCCTGCAAAGGAAAATGGTTTCATCACTCTACCAAGAACTACAGAGAACAGGAGCCTACAATACTATGTGAGTATGTAATGAACACAAAGACAACTGGTCCCACTCTGTGGTTCTCTCTGCCACTCGAATTAGTTCATCATTGATGCATTTCTCAGAGCTCACACACAGCCTTCCCTGGGAGCACAGCTCTGAGGGTCAGCACTGCTCCACCTGGCCAAAAATATTAACAATCCCTGTGCTTCCAAACGCTCCCAAGAATTAGAGGCCCACCTTGCTRCCAAGAACTCTGCTGAAAAAGTTTTCTTAGTATCCATCCACCCTTTAAAAAAAGCCACCAAAGCTGAGGTACAGGGCTGGAGAACTCACTGTCAACATCCTATCACTACAATCAGCTACTCCAGCTCTTAAAGATGACAAGCAGAAGGTGGAATAATTAATTTGTGTCTAAAAATTGATTTAGCATCTACATACATGTAAAGAAAACTACTGATCGATATCTTCAGTGTGTAAATTAGCAAGTGAATGATAAAAATATTTGTATTGCTGTATTTCAAATTCACACAAAGAGATGTAGCTTTAAAATGTTATTYCTAAAAGAAGTTTTAAGTATATCTTACCTCAACAGAGCATCGTGGAGTCACAAAGAATTGATTAAATTCATCAGGGCTGAACTCCCCAAAAATATACTGAAAATAAAAGAGAAGGATCTTTGTTAAAGAACTATTTATATTCAATACAATTAATAAATTCACATTAAAATCCATTAAGATCCTAGAATTCAAAAAGACCTGTGTGCTGGGAGTCAACCTCTACCTGTCTGCATCCCAACTCCCATCTTGRCTCCTCACATCTTTAGCGAAGTACTTTAGGCTCTAAAACTGTATACAAAGCATTTTCCTTCAAATTCCCATCGGAGATGACCACAAACTGCTCCTCATCCTGTGACCAGTTTAAAACCAACATGCAGGGTGAGGAGTTGCATCAGCTCACACAAGCCCCAGGCAAAGGCTGGTTTGCCTTCCAATGCCTCACGACAGAAAAAAACCCAAGAATTACTTCTCCAGAGTTCTGCTGAACTGAGGAGTTACACAAGGCTAAGGGTGCCTGAGAGCACAAACAGAACTGACACTGCTCAGGCGCAGGAAAACACACAAACTCTGAATATCACCRATTTTGTTATTCCTGAAACTCTCCATAACAAACCTAAGATAAAACATCTTTCCCAACATTATGTTCCTGCAGCCTTTTAGATATTTTGCACTGATATATTCTCTGAAAAAAAAGTACCTAACAAGGTATTTCACAGCACCTGGAASTTTCTATAAACTTGCACCTCCAGCTGTAACTAACTGAACAGCATCTAAACACTCAGGACAGAGCTATCAGGACAGAAGGAAGCTGAACAAACTGACAAAACAAAGAGGACTGAAAAACACCACTGTGGGCATGTGGAAGGATATTGACTGTGAGAGTCCCAAACGCTGTGGATAAAAGCAGGTCAGTTTGGCCCAGGACACTACACCCCCCACTCCCATTATCTCAGTGCTCTCCCAGGGTCCTTTTGGACAACTCTTTGCTCTCCTCCACTCTCCCACCAGAAAAGCTTTTTTGGCAGTGCCAAGTCTTGCTCGTGGTAAATCCTTAGCTTGGTTTTATCACGACACAACAAACGAGAGGGGGAGTGGAGCCACAGAAAAGAGTTCCTAAAATCTGGAAAATCATCTCTTCTGAAGCGCAGGCTGCTGCCACACACTGCAGACACAACAATCCAAGCCCAGGATTTTTTTCGGGCTTAGGTGGTTTATTCCAATGGAACTCATGTACTTGCTGTTTACACGACTCACATTCATAAATTTCAAAGCTTAACTGAAAGCCAAATTCCACAGCAATTACAAAACACAGTTTTCTTACACAACAAGTGATTTATACGCATAAAGTGATTTATACACATATCACTTTTATGTGTGGCAAGAGTGTGATCACTTTAATGGCCTTCMGGGTTTTTAAAAACATAGTAATGTAATCTGATTTAGACTACAAACCATTCTAACAGTCAAAATGAACTGCAACATCTGTGATACAAAGGGGGAAGCACAGTTAAAGATTTAACGCCTTAAAAACTCCTCCCACAGTCAACTGCCACCCACAAGTCAGAGTCCAACACCCAACAGATCCCTACATTGTACCTGAGTGGCTACACAGCTCTTGGCACAGGACTTGGGCTTGGTTTATGCTCTCAATACAACCAAGGCATTTTTATTCAGCAGTGTATGAACTAGAATTTATCATATTCCCAAAACATACCTAAGAAAAACAGCTGCTGAATCATCACTAAATTGTTTTTTAGGAGGTATTTTGATGCAGTCACATAACAGAACAAAACAATCTCAAGTGTAGTCTATTAAAAATTATATAAATACAACCCTAATTCCCCATATAATAATATAATACAGTCATTTCATTTACTAACATTTTTAAGCAAGGTATCACAGGCCTAGCACTTCTTTCTGAGCAAAAGAAGGTGCTTCTTTTTTAATGAGGAAACACAAGACAAAAATTGAACAAAGCAATCATTAATACTATCTTAGWGGAACTGTTTTAATGGGGTATTCATATGGAGAAATTTGTGTTCATGCAACTTTTTCTGCATAATTTAMAACAAGACTTTAAATATTTACCAACATCTAACCCAAAAACTAGTCCTTGTCAGACTACAGCTCAAAAAACCCATCCCATTTGGGCTTGGAAAAACCAGAATTTAATCTGATTTATTTATTTTTATTTACCACTGCTTTATACCTGCATTAAGTTACCAGTTAAAAGATCCCTGCATAACAACTGAAGAAAATACTGTTTCAAAATAACCTTAAGGCCATAGGACTGATGACATCAAACCTGCCCAATTTAACCAACCTCCTCTGCCTCCAGTCAGCCTCATCTCTCCAGAAATAAYTTCTGCAAGCTGGACAGAATTTTCTACCCTTTTCAAGACACAACTACGCACTGAAGCGAAAAAGAACCGTGCTATCACATCACTTGGCAAGTATAACAATCCCTACCAAAAAAAGGAAGGATTCAGATGGGGGGGAAAGCCAATGTATTTTAAGCAATTTGAAAGATAGTGTAACTCCCTGCCTGCTGTCAATCCTCCATCCATCCATCCATCCATCCAAAGGAATCAGTGTACCTGGCAAGGTAAAAGTCACCTGTGTAAGAAAATACTTGGTTTAGCTCTAAAACAGCATCAGAAAGACATCACTGCAGTATTACCCTGAACCATTAATTCCAATTTAGAAGGTTTTCCTGCACCTGAAATGCCCAAGTAGTAAGAAATTTTAAATAAGTGCACAGTAAAATTTTATAAAAGCAATACAACCTTAAAAGAAATAACCTCATTATCAGCATGAGCTTTTGGGGTCCTCGCTCATACCTTCGAAATTACTGCACCTAATCTCAAAAATCTCTAAAGCTGGCTTTTTTTCCTAAACTGACAAAATCTAATACCTGGAACATCACACATTTAATTAAATGACTTACACAACTTCCCCAGCTACTCACAATCAGCATTAATTTACCCCCCACTCTATAAATARCATTTTAAACACATGGCAGAGATACATCAACATGTGTTAAAGCTTTGCCAAACCTGTTTCAGATTATTTCAATGCCAATTTTAATATTTTCAAGTGTCTAAGAAACACAYACCTATTACAACTACATCAAACTGATGCCTTTAAACGCCCAACTAACCTGCCCCACGCTGTATCAATCCCTAATCCCGGACGTCACACCGCTTCAAGGTCCCAGCCACGGGACAACAGACTTCACAAGCTCCAAGGAAAAAGTGGGAGTCAGACACAGACTGCTCAGGGTCAGCCCCAGAGCAGGTGAGAGATTGTGCTGTGCTCGAGATAAGCTGCTTGTGCTGGAGCATCACTGCTGTGCCAGGGCAGAACAGCCTTTTACCTGCCCCAACAACCGCCCAGTCCCCGAGCGAAGGTCGGACACCACACGTGAGCACAGAGCTCACCTGGGCCAGGCAGCAACAGCCAGGCCTGTTCCCATCAATGATACACAAACTCAGGTGTATCTGGCAACATACAAACCCAATATATTAAAAAATATCACCTGTGCGAAGTTAAAGTTTAATTAATAGCACTACGCTAATTTCGTTTTATGATAAAATAAAAAAATCAAGCTGTCTCCAAGCAAAAAATACTGCTCAGCATTCAATTACTGATTTCAAAAAATTGATTTGGATTTACAGCCTCAGATAAAAATGCAGCAGCTGCTTGAAAAGCAGGTTTAACAGTAGTCAATGGTGTCAGTGTTCACTCACAGGAGAGCAGGAACAAAGCTCAGGAGATCCAGTCTCACACCAAGACTGAATTTGGCAGAAAATCTAAGAGAATACTGGGGGAAAGTTTCGAAATTTCCGAATGTAACAATACCCTCAGACTTACTTTTAAAGATAAGTAATCCCTAAGAGGCTTAATTCAGAGTCCAAGCTGACCTCCCTCTCCTCCTCTCACCATCTCCACAACCTGTACAAAAGCTGTCTGTCCTGGCTCCCGGGAAGAATCCTCTCGCTTTTTCGGGAGCATGGATTTCACACCACACCTCCTCCCCTCCTCCCCAGATTATTGAACTCCGCAGAGCAACCACTGACCTTGCCCTGAGTGTGCTCAAGGGTCCCTCAGGACACCTCAGTCTGGGGAGTTTGATTTCTGTCACACATTCAGAGCAATATCAGACAAGTATCAAACAAATCTCAAYGATCTTCCACTTGCAGCTGGATAAAAACACCAGATGGAAACTAAAATGAAGCAATACTTGAATAAAATGAAATAGTGTTAGGGTGTTAGGCAGAATGGTACATGATGTACCTAAATATCTCCTTTTAGACACATAACAAGAACAAGCATATAAATGAATTTTTAAAAAAAATCAAAATTAAATGTACTTTCTGCAATTCTAAAATGCTATGTTTTCTCATGAAGCTGCTGGTGACATGGGTGCTCCAGCACYTCAGATTTAATTTATTTGCCTTATTTCCACCTATCAAGATTTTACAACTAAAGTTTGGGCATTGAATGCAAAATATTGTCATACACCATTTGGGAGTGCAAAAAAAAAAAAAAGAGTACAACTAAATTCCTAAAACTATTTGAAAGAACCAGGTACAACTGTAGTTCTGAACTGCTTCCTGTGTGACTGAAAACAGCAAATGAGCTGTAACTTTGCTCTCTTCTCGACGGAGTTAATATGTTAAGACTAGAATATTACATGAACACTCCACAGATGAGAAATTCTTTTTAAAGTGTAAAATATTTGCAATCTATTTTTTCTACAATACAAGTCAGGAATATTGAATGGATGAGACTGTTACAGCTGATTCAGCACTTCCAACTCATCACTGAGCCTCTGTCACCAATTTCCATGTTCAGCCTGACATGCTGCAAGGAATCAAGTTCCCTGTATTGAGTACCTGCCTCCCAACATTAATTCTCTTTAGAAGAACAYTCATGTTAAACACCTCCCTTAGAGCAAATCCCAAATCCTGCTGATTGTCAGCCACTGCTGTTTCCAGTCACAACAAAACTGGAATCAGTTCCTAATTTAATCTCTCCAATGTGATTACAGCAGTGTAACATCCAGCTGCACTCCAGGGTTCTCCACCACTTGGAACAAATCATGTCATCAATAACATCACCTTTACATCTCCAAGATATTAACTGCAGCTAGATTCTAACACAAATTACATAAATGAAATTAACCAAACAAATCTACACAAGAAAATTTGTTTTCTACCACAYAGGAATGAAAGTAAAACTACTTTTAGATTTGTACATTAATTCTGATCACCATAACTGACCAAGCAGCATCTTAACTATGCAGAAAAAAAGCAGCAGGAACAGAAATAATTCCAAGGAGGGGGGAAAAAAGACCTCAAAGGGTTAAAATACCTGAACTGCAAGCTCTCCCCATGTTGACTGGTTTTTGCTGTGGTCCCCTTAAACACTCTAAAAAATCAATGCTAATGTTACCCCACTGATGCCTGCAATGAAACCTCCACTGGTGTTCCAGTCTAGCAGCACGAAGGCTGTCCTGGAGGAATAAAAGGAGGATGAGTACGTGTTCCACAGCTGCTTGTCCTAGAAAAATGGGTAGAAATAGCACTGCTGATGCTGCATCATCCTGGGATCACCTGTGCTGCAAGACAGCCAGGAAAACGAAGTGTCAGCCTCGGCTTTCAAGAAGCACTAACGTGGCTTTCATCTACCACCCAACAGCTTCAGATCTTCAGTCAAATTAGTTTAAGCTGCAGGKAACTCCCACTTCACCTGCTTTTCCACAAAGGAGTTAAAAATACAGCTTTTACAGCTCAATTATTCCCTGCCACCACTCAGTATCCAAGCAGAAGGTCGAACAAGTCAAACTAGCTCACATTTAAACTGAAATGATGAAATAGCTGATGTATACCACAAGCTACACAATCTTGCCCACCAAGCTACTCCTACAAAGTGGACTTACTCTCCCAGCTCTGGGATAGGCTGGAGGAGGAAAAGGAACCATTCAGACAGAAGTGTTCTCTGGCAAGGAAAAAGGGGCACATGTGTATGACTGCACTTGGGTTTTATTAGCACACWAAACACTCTCCCATTAGTCATTCCCCCAGCAAATAAGGCACTGCTTCCTCACCCTTTACTTCTCTCCCAATTTCTCAAGGTTTATCAGCTTTTTTCATGGAAAATGTAGGAAAAAGCAACCTTCCCTCAGGTTCTCCTTTCCTATGAGCTGAAATTCAACAAGWCTTAGTACACCGATGATTACTTAATTGGACATCACAAAGTTTTCAATAAACTTATTGCTAAAATGCTTTTAAAAAGCACAGACAAAACTGAAACTGAAAAACAGGTTTGCTGTTTGGGCTTTTTTTAGATTCTGAATTTGCAACCAGCATCCCATAACCAGGAGCTATGAAGACCAMTGGCCACATATTTACAGTTGTACCACAGCATAAATAAGAATATTTTAGGCAAAGCAGCTTCATAAAAAATCCTATGTCAATATATCCCCTTGATGGAAAAATAAAGCCCACTTTTATACACACAAACGTATGGAAATGAAGCCATACTTTGAGGTGGAGCAGTTGCATATTAAAACTTTTAACAGCTCAAAATGCAACAAATCATGAGCAAACTCTCAGTGAAGCTGCCAGTCCTTTATCATTAGCCTGCAGCTCAAAACTAGAACATTAACACATCTCCATAGTGCCTGGAGAAAGATCAGAGCTAGGTAAATGTAGGTCACCTAAGCCCATGAGTCAGTGCAACTCTGCCTGCCCACCATTTAAGCTATCAAAGGCTCAAAATATAGAGCATGACTGTACCTTCCCTTTTCTTTTTTTCCCCAATTCAGGGTTTTTTTGGATGTTCTTATGGAAATTTTACAGCTTAAGAAAGTTACAAATTTTCTACACATTTCACATGAATTAATCTGAGGGGTTTTATTCCATTATGAAAAAGAAAGAATGATCATTCTCAAAAAGTCACTTTCTGATCAGAGGAAAAGCCACATCTCTGGTTAGTACAGGAGCACAGTTGTGGCTGTCACATTACTGGAAGGTTTCATGACCAAATGGCCCCTACAGCCTGATGTAATTAAGGGGGCATAATGTGGATCACAATTTATCCTGAATATTGTAACTCAACTAAAAGAGCAGGTTGTGCTCTTTTTCATCAATTATATAACGTATTCCAAATCAGAGCAACAAACTGAACAATAACCACACAAACCCCTGCCAAAACACGAGCCAATTTCTTACACCCAAACAAACTCTGTTTATGTACACTCCTCATTCTATTAGCAATAATGAGGTGCCTCTTGGCACTCCTCTTTTTCAAACAGCAGCTGCCACATGGTGCATCCAGCCCAAGGACTAYAAAAGTCTATAAAATGGTCAGTATAGTTAGCAGGGGGGAGAAAAAGGGAGTGGAAGAATAAAAATCTACCCATCTTACACAGACACCACTGCATTTATGAGTGAGGTGTTCCAGAAAGGCTCCCTATCTTTCCATATCCAGGGCTGGACGAGCCAAAAACCTCTGCTGCTTCACATTTAAAATATTCCCCAACCGAAATTTTTCTGTTCCACAAAAMAACAAAGAAAAAGCACACCAAAACAGGCACATTTTGTAAATAATCACAGCATCGAGAGGGCAATGCAACTGTAGCACTTTCAGGTGATTACAAAGCAATGGCCCAGTGACAGCAGGATTGTATCCAYATTTTCTATCCACCTTTTAATTTGCATCCTACCAGACAGCATCAGGGATTCTTGCTAAGAAAATACTTCCTAGCACATCCCATGGGATCCAAGGTAGGAACATCCATGTCATAGGAACAAGAGCTGCAATGCAGAACAGGCATTTTGGGACTACAGCAGAAACACCTGGAAAGTGCATTCCACTCAACAGCAAGAGGGAAGGTAAGAGAATTTTGAGAGGTGATTACATCAACTCAGCTCTTCAGAGAGCAAAAGAAAGAATTTCTGACACCTTTCCACCACCACTGCAAACCCACAGAACATCTGCCTGTAAAAARAGAAGTAGTAACGTTTTCCTATCTGTTTTCTTGCAATGTTAAATCAAAATATAAGCCAAACAAAACTACTTTCCTATCAAAATCTCCAAGCAGGCAGCCCTTGCAAATATCAAACCAATAATAAATACTTCCAAAACGGGTAGATTGGTCTTTCCTGAGTTCTGAATTCAAGAACAGTGCTTGGTGAAACACCTCTGGCCAAGGTTCTGTCTTCACACCCTCAAAGAGTTTCAAAACACCAGCTCCAGGCTGGTTGCTCGTAACTCAGAAAACACATTTACTTCAAGCTCTGCAGGCTCCTCTTGCACTGAACAAGTTATTGAGTCTATGTGCAAATYGTCAACTCTCCCTATAATGAAGAACAAATATAATTAAGACCTGAATTATTCTGATTTACCACTGCACGATAAGCTCTGAGGAGAGAGAAGTTGGAACATGAAATTACTCAAGAACACAGCCAGTTTAACTACTATTTTATTACAGGTGGGGCAGGCAAAACAATCCCTTAGTAATTTTATCTAATACTTCCCAGCAGAAAACCCCTGGTGTTGGCCCTTTTTTTTTCTCTCTGCCAAACTAAAATCATTAGGGCTGCAACCTTCAGTGCCAGACAGCTACAATGGCATGAACTTTTAAGAATATGGTGGGAAAATCAGTTTTGCATCTGGAGAACACTGCTTTGGCYACATTCAATAGCAAATTGCCTTTGAAGCCCTCACATCTGTCCACCCAAGTTCCAGGCATGCTGCATAAATCTCCATTTTTCTGTGGTTTACAGAACCTTTATTTAGCAGATATTCTAGCAGCTAAGATCCTGAAGGATTGTTTTCCACGAGCTTCTCTCAGTTCCTCCAGGTGGAAAAGCAGCATATCCATCTTTTCTACCATCCACACAGTTTGTAGTATCCAGGAGCCAGCATGTTCCTATCCTGGCAAGGCAGGATGCTCTGGGCTATAGGAACAAAGAATGGCTTTCCTGGAATGGCTTCCAGATCAAAAAATGCAGAGGTGCTTGGCAGTGCCCTGGCAGAGCACAGCCTTTTTTCTGTGCTCACTATACATGAATTTACCTCACAGGCTACTTTTATTCTTCAAATTCATGGTTTAAAGAAGTAAAACTAATAGATCTAGACTTGGATGAGGTTGTTAAAAAGAAAAAAAAAACCAGAAGTAGAGCTTTTTCTAGGAAGAAAAAGTGTAAGAACATGAGTTTTAAGAAATGAAAGAGGTTAAATATAGGCACGTTTTCACATTTTTTATCTTTCCATGCAGCTAAAGGTGCCAACCTTGCAGATACAGCATCCGACACTGAGGATGGCATCTTATTATTTCAGAGATGGAAATTACACTAAAAATTATGCTCCTAAAATATAGCAATCAAAAGCAAAGCTGCACAAAGATTCAGACTGCTTGTATCTTCATTTGATTCCCACTAGTTTGTGTATGTTTGGTATTTTCTTTGCTTATTTCCACTACTCTCATCTTCACAGAGGACAAACACCTCAAAGGATCAATACAGACCCATCCCAGAGAGCAATTCCACCCCGGACAGCAAGCAGACTGCTGTTCCTGTTTGCCAAGCAAGCTGGAAAATACACTGGAATTTAAAGAAAGGTGGGAAAAGAATGCCCAGCCTCTGAATTACTGTAGCTAAATGCTGTGGAAAACTAAAATCTCTCTCAAACAGCACCTCGGCAGACGAGTCACCCACACAATGCTTTTCACAAGCAATTACTCAGGGCAGGATTTAAGATGGCTAAGATTAGGTGAGGCAAAAATTAGCTATCTGGTCTCCATCCCGACAGGGAACACAGATTAGCACTTTTGGAAAGCAGCTAAGCCCACCCACCCAGGACCAAGATGTCTCTTTCCACGGCCTAACTTCACATCTCAACCCTAAATTTTTGAAGAGCTGAATGCTTAGAATATTTTGCTGGATTCACAATCTCACCTCTTCTCCTGTGCCAGTCCTGGCACACGCTGAATGATCAGAGAGGTGATTACACTCAAACAGAGAAAAAATGAGCCAGATGATTTTTTTTACTTATTTTTTTCTACTGGTGGAAGGAGTGTTAAGAGAAGTGAGGAACCAGTGTCAAGTAAATGAYGGAAGTGGCCAGGAACAAGGAAGAATGCGACTTTCCCCTCTGCGAGTTGTGACCTGCCAAAAATGGGTTATCTCACAGAGAAACAGCCAAAAATAAACCAGAGAATATATGAAAAACACAATGATTGGTAAATGACTCATGGGGATCACAGAAATGAAACACAACTACCACTACATAATGAAGTCTCCAATATTTTAAGTTCTGTATCAGCTGAAGTTTGAGAATCATAGTTTTACAGAGCTTCTTACTGTGTTTCCTCCTGCAGGAAAACTCCAGCCCCTTCCAGGGCTTCACCAGGTGACACACACGGATGTGGGATGTCCCGTGAGGACACCATCCCATCTTCTGATTCTCAGGAAATCCTCAGCCATCCACCTCCTCTCCCAGCCCAACGTGTGGCAAGTGGCAGGTGGGAACCTGAGAGGATCTGGCAAAGCCCGTGACAGCAACTTTGTRTTTTGAAGGGGTTTGCAAGTGAAAATGAAAATTGGGACACCACACAGATGCCACCGCCTCCCGAGACAGTTTTAGAGCTTAAGTATCTGCAAAACAAYTTTATGTGGATGCAAGATAACTGCTAAAACAAATGCACAGATTAATTCACTGCTGCCACCAAATARTAAGCATAATAAACACTCATATTTTTAAGTGACGTTAAAGGAATGCGGCASTAGGTATACTGCAAGGTAACTTTTTAAAGACCTTTTTTCGGGTAATTCATTTCAAAAGATGAACACTAATAATGCTGCTACTTCATATCTTTCCTTGTACAAGATGCTCTGTTAGCACTCAGAATTCTGCAGCTCTGCCTACAGTGATCCTGCTCACACTCCTCACCTCCATGAGCCCATCTGCAACTCCAGCACCTCCTTCTAATCCCTCCCTCCTCCATCCATGGGTTTGGAGCCCCCCACAGAAGTACTGGCAAATTGTCATCCAGCCCACAAYGCTGACATGGTTGAGCAAACACGATGAAACCACACCCTAAACCCTCACGTTTCAGAACACTTTGAACCTGTAACACTTGCCACTTTCAAACAACACCAATTTAGGCAGTTTTTGGAAGAACATGCTCCTCATGGGGCTGTACATTGACTCCTTTGGTCCCAAATCTAATTAAAAAACTTGCAAATCGTAATGACATGCGGTAAATACAACGAGTTACTCATGTGATTGTTCAAAATGGCTGTTTTGCAAATAAGACAGAAAATACAAACTGAACTAGAAATTACAATCTGATTTAAGTATTACATTTGTGATCTTCATTATCAAATATTGCTGGCTACTCAGTAAACACACTGGATGTGCTGGACACTCAAGAGCTGACCAATGGGCAGTTGTTCACTAATTACCAACACTTTTTTTTTAAGCTGTCACAAAATAAATAAATTTGAAGCACACACACTTACAAAGAACTCAGTGTGCAGACTACACTTCTAAAAAATACCTTAACTCTTAGCATCTCTCTTTTCTAGCCTTAAGAGTTTGGGCTATAAAAATCTGTGAGGAATTCAGACCAACGATAAAGTCACACTACCATGAAAATACTGTATGGGCACAGCCTACACAGCTCAGCCCCAGCTGAGCACTGCTGCTGGGCAGGAGGGATCCCTCTGGACAAACTCCAGTGGTGGTACTCACCACTACCAGCAAAGAGAAAACAACGTGCACAACTGCCCTACTGCATTATTCCCAGGGTTAACACTGATTAAAATTCTCTATTTTAAGGATGCGATTACACCAAATCAAAAAAGCACATTGGCCTTAATGTGGCAATCATTAGTGCTAAGTGTAATACATGTCCCACTGCCTTTATCCTCCCCGATTCAGGAAACTCAGAGCTATGGCAACACCTGGAACACCATGCCACCAGCTGCTAATTGGACTCACAGCAGCAAGAGTGGCCACCACAATCCAGTGACCACCACACTCCAGGGCTGTATTTGGACAAAGGTGAAGTTCAAAAGGCTGAGAACACAAACCTGTTCACAGGAGCAAACTCAACAGCTTTATTTCTTGTGCTGACTGCTCCTGTGCCACACTTCTCATTCTGCTGCACTTACRTTTTCTGTCGCTTGCAATGCCAGGATGACAATTTTATGGATCTCATTCTTGTCTGCTCTGAAAGCACAATAACTGCAGAAACCCTTTTTTTTCTGTCTTACGTTCTGTTAGGGAGTTCTCACTATGTCTGATACGTGGAAGTTTAAAGTTCTTGTTAAGGGCAATGTCAGTGGTCACAGCCTTTAGCTGAGAAGAAAGCGAGTATTGGGAATTGCCTAAATAAGTTGTCTTTGACTTTCTTCCAACTTTGTATCAATTAACTACAGTGCTCCATAGTCGTGGTTTTGGTTTTGTATCCAAAGGCAGGAGCAGAACAGAAAGTGAGGTTTTCCATGCTTTGAGGACATCAGGGTGCTATTTCTTACTTTCTTTGGTCAGCTTGCTATTATTAGAATCCATAAGATTTAATGGATAGACTAAGTAGACTGGAACTCAAGAGAACTTGATTCTTTTTGCAATTCAGCTGTTACCTGTGCTGACGATGACTCTTTTTCTTTCTGCTTGATTTCCCTCTCCTTTTTATCATACCTACTCATATTTAAAATGACAAGGCCATCCCACACTACGTACCATCCTCATTTTGAGCCAAAACCCCTCCTAAGTAACATGGTCCAAAATCATTATTTGAATACAACTAATCTAATTGCTACCATTAAAGTAACTGAACTTTTTCCTTTTCCCTCTCTATCCAGCCTAATGCATGCTCCAAGAATTAAAGGGATTACCAGTATTTTGCCTATTGGTAACGGGTTGCTATACAACCTAAAAAGGCATCCCACTCCAACAAGACAAAACATTTTCACACCAAAAGCCTTCACTTCTTTGTATGAATGATACACAACTTCTGTATTTGGAGTTACAGTGGCAAATCCATTACCAGCCTGCAACATTCATGGGGAAAAATGAGGCAGGAAATCTGTGAATCACTACAGCAGGCTCTAAATGTTGTATGAAAAAACATGCCCGGTGCACTGAGGGAATAGTTCTGCTATTTCTGCTGGTCTGCTCAGTGTAGTTCAAACAAAATAAGAAGTCTTTCATAGGCAGAATTCTTTGAAGAAAACCTACTTTCTTGCATGTTTTTTTAAATGGATCTTTTCAGACCTTTAGAGACATGCTCTTCTTGACAGCTTCTTACAGATTGTGCATTTTTCTCTTGCACCTCAAAGCTGAACCTCAATTGGGGTATTTACTTTTTTAACAAAGTAAAAAAAATTGGGGTCCCTTAAGTGATTTTCCAGTTTGTGTTAACATTACCCTCGATGGCAGCTGATCTATATCCCTTTCTTTCCTACTGTAATTCCAATGCAAATAACATACAATGCCCCTTTTAAAGCCTCCATACACGATATGAATTCACATACAATACTATAAGCAGCGAAATTCCCTTAAGTGCTCCTGCACATTTCTTTCCTACAGCACCAACTTTTGTAACTGCCACAGAATCGCAACAAGCCTTCCTTGATTTTAACAACACATGCTTTTTCACAAGGTGTATGATTCAAATAAGCCTTACACGAACACTTTGTTAGGGCTACTGTGATTTAATCTACCTCCTGCCTAAGTGCAGGTGAAGAAAAACAGCCCTCGTAGCRCACACTGAAGATCAATAAATCTTACACTGTCAAACAAGGAGGAAAAGTCCTTACACATATTTAAAATATCAAGAACATCTGCAAATAAATTAGCTACTAGAGAGTCAAATACAAAATGAAAAGACTAATGTACTTTAAAGTTTTASTCTATTAAAGCATTAATGAATATATTAACATGAACACTAACATAACAGAATCCTTTTAAGTGTTTTTAAAATAACCAACGCAGCCCCATTATTGGAAATACTTAAAACACAGTCTTAAATGCACATTACAATTCTAGAACCCCAATTTTAAAATATCAGACTGTTCTATTATGGAATGTCTGAATATACAAACACACACACATGTACACACACACACACTTTTTTCACCATGAAGCATAACCCTTTGTTCCCTAATCCCCAGTTGTATGTTTAATGATCACACATAAAACACTTCCATCAAAAAGAAAAACCGCAGTTCCAGCATGTTTAATTCTTTGGAAATGAACATCTACATTGCTGAAATGGCATTCGAGTGACAAATGACTATAATCCAATGGCCCAAGGCCAGCAACTTCTATTACAACAGATTTGGCAGTTTTGTACGACACAGCATGTTGTGTGTCGATCACTAAACACAAATGAGACTGCTCAGTTTACCTATAAACAAAACCCCACTTAACTTCRTAAGTATTTTAACAGCTCCATGAATGGAAAGACCAGTATGTCTGAGCAACTGCCTACAGAAACTGGATTTATTAAYAGGGAAATGGCTGGATCCATTCTAAAACGTCTCCAGATCAGTGCTATAGTCTAGAATGCAYGGAATAAATAGCAGTGATTCACAAAACCTGTGGGTTTCAGCCCATTTGCATGCTGCCATATAGTTCCAAATTTAAGTTCTATGTCAGTTTTCCCAGACTTCCTTTTTTTAAGTCACCCAACCCACATTCACCCACTTTACTCTGTGTGGATTCACCATTCACATTTTAGAAAGGCAAATGATCCCTTCTGGCTACCGAAACTCCCGGCTTCAGCTGCAGCCTGAATTCCCAAGATCACGGAAACCTGGAATAACTACTCACTCCATGGACACGAGGATGAACCCAGATCCTTCTGAGCAATGAAAGTGGGGCTCAAAAAAAAAGAAGGGGGAGAGACAAATCCAGTTTCTTCTTTGAAAACACGGGACAGCAACTGAGCAGAAGCAGCAAGACGGAGCACTCCAACACCCCTCTCCAACGCCACGCTCCAGCTGCCCTTTTCCAGGGCCACCTCTCGTTTTGTGTTCAGGGCGTCCCTCATATCTTCAGTGGATTTCACAAARCTGACAGAATCCACACTGCCCTGTCCCCAAGCACTTCTT
Organism: Amblyornis subalaris; assembly: GCA_018881555.1. Classification (NCBI taxonomy): domain Eukaryota; kingdom Metazoa; phylum Chordata; class Aves; order Passeriformes; family Ptilonorhynchidae; genus Amblyornis; species Amblyornis subalaris. The sequence goes on along the minus strand of JACAXG010000036.1, from coordinate 3,858,945 downwards.
TCTGCCCGTGAGGACACTCGCACGTTACACATAAGTGCACAAGAAGCTAATTCAGCTGCGTAACAACCGGTTTTTAAACATTATTTTTGAGACATCGATTTCCTAATCGCCACAAACACCAGGCAATGCACTGCAAAGGCAGCACAGCACAAATGCCTGCAGACTGCTGCCTTTTCTTTTTTTTTTTTTTTTTTTTTTTTTGTCTTCTAGAAAGAGCCCTGGCTTAAGGAAACATCAAACTACACCGTGCCAGGGAGCAACCCTCCAAGCCGGCCATAAAAGAGGCAGTTTGCAGTGCAGTATTTCAGGGAGTCAGGTTGCATGCCATGTTCTGAGTTCCAGTTCTTCTGGTTGCCAGGCCAGACACAACCTGGGTGAGGATGAGCAGCTTAGGAGCTTGTYCAGCTTTTTTTTTTCTCTCAATTCAAACTCGCCTGGTTTTCGCTTCAGCTGGGGTTGGGGGCAATGTGGTACAGTTAAAATGGCACCGAGTTCATTTGACACCACAGTAATGGTGAAAGGACAAAACAAGCATAAATGATTCATTCTGCTATGGTATCCTTTCTTCTGCTTAACTTGTTTTCACAGCATTTACAAATGATGCGTCTGTATTAATTCTTTCGATGAAAAACAATAGAAGAAGTGGCTAAAACAACTGTTTATACAGTTCCTACAGAGTTTTATTCTTTCCAAACAGGGAAGTAGTTTTTAAGCTGTCTTTTTTTTTTTTTTAAGAGATTTTTAGATGCCCTTGCTGACAAGTGGTTCTAACTAGATCAGCTTAACATCTTTAGTGTCATGTAGTGATACAGCAGGTTTACTTCTAGCTCACCTTAAAAAAAGTACAGATTTTGAATAAAGTCAGCACACACCCAGCAGACTGACAGCAACTCTTAAATATCTCATTAGATGATTATGAAATAGTGACATGGAATACAGAGGTACAACCAGCAATATCTGAACTGTGTTCTCAAACACTCCTGTGCTTGCTGACAGGCTGGCCATCCAAAATCAATGTCCCTTTGGAAATATTCGATACGATCGTATTTCATGGTTTCTTTGTCACAATGTGCAAACTGACTGATGAAATATTTCTGCCTATTCCATGAATCCATCCATTGGCAGTAATCTGACTCTGCATTTTAGGAGGAGCAGCAGGATTTTCTTGAAGATCTCTTTCCCTGTGTGACAAAAAATGTTTCAATGATGGTACACCCAAATTAGAGATTGTCTACCTCTGCATCATGACACAAACAAAATGACTCAATAATGTTATTTATCTCGAGCTCAAAACAATTTTTATCAAAACTTTCTTATTTTTATTACTGATCTGCAGCACTACCTCCTAAAACAAAAAGGCAACACCTACATGTAAAACTGCATCCCTGAACTTCTCTTCAGGCTTTTCATCCAAAAGGGTTCAAAATATTGTTACCTTAATTCAGCATTATAGAACCACACTGTTCTGGAATATGTATTCACATTAATGCCAAACAGCATCTCAATAAACTGTTTAAATTTGGGGGGAAAAAAACCCCAAAACACAAAAATAGGCTGTTTCATGGCATGAACAAAGCATTAGCTAAAAGATATCTCRCAGATGTGCTTCCAAATTATGCATGTTCCAAATTATATATGAACTAYAGAATACAAATAATACATTATAAATTAAGCCACAGTCCTAACAAGACCTAAAAATCGACCTCTACCTATAGAAGGCGATGATTTAAAATAGTGAATGCTTAAGTTGCTACTAAAGATGAATTTACACCCSAGTTTTAATTTCAGCTATGCAGCACTTCACCATAAACCAAACCATAAGCTTAACTTTTTTCTGTTTGAAGGTACACCAACATAATTATGTACATACAAAAAACGTTCTTAACTCAGAAATCATTTAAAAAGCTGCACTGCAAACCCCAAACTTTCCAAGCTGACCACATGTACTGCTGAGTGTTGAGGGGRGGTAGAAAGGAGGGAGTGAAACAACTCTTGAGTAAGACACTGAATCTTTCTGCTATACCTGCATTCCAAAAATCATTCATTGGGACAGTAAAAAAAAAGTCCAACACTAAGTGAGTTTCCTTCACTTTGAAATAAACCTTGAAAGATACAGAATTTTAAACAAACTCCAGAAACTGCAACTACCTTCACAACACCCACGTAAACAAAATCACTCACGTTTTTCTCTCAGACGTAAATAAAGCTGGACAAGAAATGTCAGTATAATTTTCACTGATTACAAACTTTTGTTTATGGAAAATTCAAYGTCAGTGCCACCAGTGCACAACTTCATTTCATGTGCACCTTAACTTCATTCAGAAAAAACGAAAAAAATCCCACAGAATTCATAGTAAAGCATCATCTTGTCGATAATAACTTATATTTTATGAAATGTATTTTCTGTGACAGAAGACACAGATTCTTAACAAAATTACGTTTAACACCATCATAGTTTTCTAAACTTTATTATTTGCTAAAAACAAAGTTGCACTAAGTCTTGCAAATAAACACTTCAGTGCTCCACACGCTTTTCCTGACACCTCTGCTTTCAAGCCTTTTAGGAGAAAAACCTTAAAGGAAAGAAACAGCGAAGTGAACCCATTCAATCATTTGCTCTAAGCACACACTGGATTAGCCCGGGAACCGAGCTGTAAACTTCCAGCGAAAAACCACCACGACTGCAGTTTTTTTTCCACTCGGTGCACAAATCTCCCGGGTGGTTCAGCCAGTGGGATACAGGGAATCCGCACACGCATCCCCGTGCACGGCGATCTTGCAACACTCAGCCCTTTGCACCCCGATGCGCCGGGGTTTATCGAGGGTTTGGGCGGGGGGGAGGGGGGAGGATTAGTTTACAAATCTCCTTATTCCCTTCTCGTTATAGAATCGTTTCTGCCTCTCCCCCCCTCCAAAAAATAAAAAAGAGCAGCAGCAGCCATGGGCTCTGTCCGAGCCACCCTCGGGCGGGGGCTCAGCACCGACACCCCCCCCCGGGCCCCGGCGTGGTGACACCGACACCGGCGCGGCGCCGACCCCCGGCACTCCGGACCCCTCCGGGATGGGAATTCCGCCCCGGGAGCGCCGGATCCGCCGTCCYCGCGGGCAGCGAGGCCGCCCCACCGCCCTTCGCACATTCAATGAACGTGCACAATCACCCTGGGCCTACTCCCGGCCACCACGCTCCCCCCCCACCCCGGGGCCCGCCCGCCGCCGGGAGCCCGGCGGGGTCCGGGCGCGGTGCCGCGGGGGTGCCCGCGGGCCCGGGCGGTACCTGCGCGCCGTGCAGGGCCATGGCGCCCCGCGTCCCCGGGGAGCTCGGCGGTCCCGGCCCCTCACGCCGCCGCCCCCGCCGCCGCCATCTTCTGCCTCGCACGCACCAGCCGGGCCGGGCGGGCGGGCGCGCGCCGCACCGCGCATGCGCCGTCCCCGCCCGCCCGCTGCGCGCGCACGGGGCGGGAGCTGAGCGCGCTGAGGGAAAAGGGCGGGCGGGGGCTCCGCCTTCCTGAGGGGAGCGGCGCGGCYCCGCGCGGGAAGGCGGGCGAGGATCCCGAAAAACTTCCCTGGAACAACTTCCACCACCAGGCTTCTCTCCTGTGAGGAGAGGCTGAGGGAGCGGGCCGTGTTTAGTCTAGAGAAGAGAAGGCTGAGACGGGATCTCATTAATGCATATAAAATATCGCCAAGGCGGGTGCCAAAAGGATCACAGAATCATGGAATGGTTTGGGTTGGAAGGGAYCTTAAAGTTCACCCAGTTCTGCTCCCCCTGCCATGACAGGGACACCTTCCACTACCCCACGTTGCTCCAAGCCCCGTMCAACCTGGCCTCGGACACTCCAGGGATGGGGCAGCCACAGCTTCTGTGGGCAACCTGTGCCAGGACGGTGCCAGACCTTCTTCTGTGGTGCTCAATGACAGGACGAGCAGCAATGGCCGTACACTAAAACACGAGAAGTTTCACCTCAGCATGAGGAAGAATTTCTGCACATTTGAGAGTGGCAAAGCACTGGAACAGCTGTCCAGGGAGAGCATGGAGTCTCTGTCTCTGAAGACATTCCAACCCCACCTGGACACATTCCTGTGTCACCTCCTCCAGGTGTCCCTGCCTTGGCAGGGGGTTGGACTGAGTGATCTCCAGAGATCCCTGCCAASTGGAATAATTCTGTGATTCTGTAATTAAGTTGGAAAAAAMCTCCAAGAYCATTGAGTCCAACCTGTGACTGATCCCCACCTTGTCAAGCAGACCAGAGCACTGAGAGCCATGTACAGTCATTCCCTGAACACCTCCAGGGATGGTGRTTCCACCACCGCCTTGGGCAGCCCCTTCCAATGTTTAATCACCCTTTTTGTGAAGAAATTCCTCCTAACGTCCAAATTTCGTCTGTAAAAGGCCACATGCCAAGGGTCACTCTGGCAAGTGACAGGTAAGGCTTCGTGCCCAGGTGATGCCAAAGCAAAGCTGTCCCACCTCTGTCCCAAATAATCAGRGTGGGAATGGGCTCAGTGTTTGTATCTGGAAAGAAAGAAAACAAAGAATGACTAAGCCAATCTCATGATTTTGAGAGGACTGAGTCATAACCATGCTGAAACCCCCCGGCAAGAATCCATCAAATTAATCGCTAATTTACTCCATGTTTTTTTCCTTAAACAAACTACCAAATCCTGCAGAAGTCTCCATCGGCTGGGAAGCAACTGATAGAGAAAGCTTAACGTCACTGAGAAAGTTGAAGAGAAGACACAAGAACTTTGTGTCTTTGGCCGTTCACGGAAAGTGGGAAGAAGATTCCTCCCCGTCTCCAGGACAAGGACATGTCCCTCCTGTTTTGTGAAGTGCAACACTTTCTGCGTGCTGATGACAGTAAATGATTTTCTCTATCAGCCTCTGCCCTTCCAGCTGACACACCCAGCTGCCGCTCCCTCGCTTTTGTCTCTCGCAAGTGTTGCTCTGCTGTCCTGAGGCAGAGAACCAGCAGTGAAAAATGCCTGGTTAATATTAAAAGRGAGAAACAAAAAAGGGAGACAAATGTGCAGGCTCTTTGCATACGGCATTTCAAACGTCTGAAAGCCCCTCTCCCCTCGGGAGTCTAATTTACAAGGTAAATAATGGAGTGAAAACCCTTACGTAGCTCGTCTGGTTGAAGGCAAAATTCCCTTCTGCCCACAATGCTGCCTAAGTAAACTGACTGTTCCAAAATACAAATGAGCACAGTGTCTTCAGCCTGGAAAGCAGAAAATTCAAATACCAAAACTGTTGAAGACCAGGGCTGAGGGTGAAAACTGAGGTGGGCAGAAAGGATGTCGATGGCTCATTCAGCAACATTTAAAATGCGTTCAGTTTTATCCCATTTTAGAATAGTTTAATTGTAAAGTCTAACACTTTACCATAATATTTTCTAATAATCTCAGTTTTCTTGATGAATGCTTTGATGAAAGTTACCTGCTGCAAAGTGTCCAGTTCTGTTTTATTAATTTTTGCAGGTATTAATGGTCTGTTATTTCATTACTGCTTTCATTGCATAAATCAGTTGTATTTTCTTCTATTCTTTGTKCCAGTGGCTGTGAAGTATCCCTCCAAAACAAGAAGCTGCTTTTCCAAACTAGAAAAAAATAACCAGTGTTGTATTTTTCTTTCTGTGTATCCCATGTTCTTAAGATTCACGGAGTAATGTTCCCAACAACATGTGAATTTATCAACAACAAATGAGGTCCATGGCTGTGGAAATAAAGGATTGTCTGACAGCAGCCAGGGAGCTGGATAAACCACTCCCGAGGGATCTGCCTCCCAGGTGCCGCTGTAATTGCTCTTATCCTACTGTCAATGCAAAGTGCTGGGGGAATGGCTCGCCCTTCCACACCGTGTGATTTCACTGGGTCATGAGATGTGGGCCCAGCAGATTTGAACACATGACTTCTGAGTACTTCTCAGGATGACTTCTGGGGATTTGAAGCACTCAGGACCCTCACGCCCACTTTTTCTGGGACAGAGGGAATACCTTCCTGCAGCACTGCAGGAGTTTTAGTGCTGTCCTTGTAGGGCTTCCTCCTGGTGCCAAGAGCTTCGGGAGCTCCAAGATGCAGAAGCTTTATCCCAACAGTTTCTAGGTACAATAAGGGCTTTGCCTACATGAAGTATTTGCAAGCAGTCACCTCCCCTGGCTGGATCTCAGGGAGGGTCAGTTGGCTCATATTAAAAATAGATATTTTAAGTGTTCAGTAGAGAACCAGCCGGCTCTAGGTCAGCATCACAGATTGTAGAATCATCAAGCTTGAATAATATTTTTTGAACTTTCAGAGCCCTAAATGTGCCAGGCCAGCAGCAGGCACTGGGAGYGGGCAAAGGGAACCTGAGAGCAGCAGGGCAGGAATGGCTCTGCAGGTGGGAGCCATGAGCCAGGTAGCACAGGACACAAACAGCAGGTGTTCCATTCCAAAAATGGGTTAATGCAAACCTGACTTCAAACTCCTTATTCCTAAATTTCCTGGAAATTTGTAACAAATTTGTTGACGTCAAAAACTTAAGCATGGACTACTTCAAGTTAACAGATTTGAAGTGTGGACAAACCTTTAGCAGATCATGTGGATGCTTGACTCAGTGTTTCAATTATCTATGCAGAACTTTGGCTAATTAATTGTGACTTATTCATCCTTATCTTAAACGAGTCTTCTCTCTTCTCATTCAATCATCTCTTTCGGTTCTGGAGCCTCAAAAGAACCAGCAAAAGTCTCCATCCCACCTTCCCCTCGTGTTCTGTCACTGAACCCATCACGATAAAAACAAAGGTACATTTTCCCAAAGCTGCTCAGAGTTCCAGGAGGAACTAAAAAACGTGTGTAGCATCAACAAACCCGTGACTGGGCTGTGTGGAGTAACCAGTGAGGAGGAGGAACCTGTGAGTAGCTGAAGCTCATCTGTGCTCTGACTCGCACAGCGCCGTGACAGAACCTCTCCTTCTGCCCTGGCCTGATCCCTGAGCCAACTCAAAGCCATAAGTTCATGAAGGAGTAATTAGCATCTCACTCATTATTATATTCATGAGAACTGAAATAGCACAAGAAGCTGAAATAAAATCATATATAAAGCTTGTCACGCCAGCTTTTTTTTTTTATCTTACTGGTCAGAGCTTTGCTAAGACATATCAGCAAGGAAAGAATCACAATTCGAATCTGGGCTTGTTTTCTGCAAGTTCAATTGCTCTCAGAAAGAGTACTAAAGGTTAAATTATTTCTTTACRTTCCCTAGACACATGGCCCCTTTTTTGCTGTCACGCAAGAATCCAGAATCCCAAACAGCGCACGGAAAATCACCAGCCTTTGGAAGAAAGCAGTGCAAGCAGGCTGATCTCTTACGCAGAAAGACACTGGCACATTTCTCTCAATTTAAGATTTCAACTCGAGAACAACAATATTTCCATCTTCTTTCTCAAGCCTTCAAAACAACTGCATCTCACACCAGGGTGTAATTTTTCCTCAGGGTTCCTCGAGGGATTTGTTATCTAACGTCAGAGTTACAGGCAGCAGCTCCTTGACATGCCAGTGCCAAGATACAGGCATGGAAGTGTGGGAACAGCAAACCTGAGGGGTTTGGTAGCTGTTTTGTTTCAGGTAAAACRAGCTTTCCTCAGAATCTGGCAATGGGAGCCTTTTTAAAAATGAGGTAGAGCAGTAGTTATTTTTCCCTGGGGCAGGAAGAAAGAGCKGTGCTTCCTGGCAAGAGTAAAACGCTTCACAGAGCTCAGGGAYGAGGGCAGTGGGATGTGCAGACTGAGGAGCCAGGCTGACTCCCTAAGAGCACAGACCGGGAGGATACACCTTTCCTCTACCAGTCCTAATTACKCACCAAGAGGACTGTTCAGACCTCGAAAACCAGAGCAGAAATCCACTCGTGTTGCACGTATTGTCCCTTTCATTYGTAGAGAATTCCAGCACACCAGTTCCCCAAAGCTGTGCAGCCCACGGGRGCGCCCGTTATCTCCGAGCCCCGAGTGCTATCTGCCAACACTTCCCCAGGGACGATAAGCCACGTCTGGATACACAACATCCCAAAKCCAGGGGCACTCTGCCAGACTGTGCCTTTAGCGGTGCTCCCTGCCATGGGCTTGTAGGTGCGAATGRGAATCTCTTGTTCCTTTCATAATGGAAAAATGCTCATTGGTAACAACAGGTACAATCCCCCAGTGACCTTTAATGACATGGGAGATGTCCCACACTCACTCACAGCCTCTGGCTTTGGAGGGACGATGCACACACCAGGGAAACAAAGCTTGCTCTGATGAGCACTGAAGCTATTTTTGATATATGAAGTTTAATGTTAGGAAATCATAACTGTGTTATCTACACTCCATTAAATACTGTCTTTGAAACCACTCTGCAAACTGGATTGGGTCTTTTGTCAGAGCTGCACAAATGTGAAAAGGAATTTCATAGMATCCCARAATGGTYTGGGTTAGAAGGCACCTTAAAGCTMATCCATTCCACCCCCTGCCATGGGCAGGGACACCTTCCACTATCCCAGGTTGCTCCAAGCCYCATCCARCCTGGCCTTGGACRCTTYCAGGGATRGGGCAGCCACAGCTTCTCTGGGCAACCYGTGCCAGGGCCTCCCCACCCTCACAGGGAAGAATTTCCWCCCARTATCCCATCTAACCCTGCCCTCTGGCAGTGGGAAGCCATTCCCCYTTATCCTTTCYGACTGKCTGGAGCACAATGCACAAAAGATGAATTAGCCAAATCAGTTCTATTTCTACTTCATATTGTTAAATTTACCTTCTGCCTCCTAAAATGTTTCCACTGTTATCAATTCCACTTTAAAATGATTACAAGATTATTTTCTTCCAATTTATCAGAAAGGGAAACCTCAGTGAAATCAAYACACAAGTCAGACAGAGATGAATAGAATATTCTAAACTGGATTTATTGTTCCCAGACATTAATGTAATACATAAACACATTAAAAGGGGGATATAGTAACAAGCAACCCAGTAACAGAAACAAAGCAAGTCCTTGAAATTTTTGTTCTATACTTACACATGAAAATGTCCCCAAAAAGTTAAGTAGTTGTCAGTCAACATAGCAAGGATTTCAGATATTAAAAAAACCCCAACAACTTGTCAATGAGTTTGTCATAACCAGAATGTTCGATTTGGTTTTTTTGGTTTTGTTTTAAATTTATTTTTAGGCTAAAAAAGAATAACCATTACCTCATGCAGTGTACAAAGGCTTTAAAATAAATCCATTAATGCAAATGAAAGACTGATTCCCGAGGTGTTTTTTTTTTAAATAAAAGAAACACCAAAAAWACCTCAAGGAGTTTCAGAAAATTAATTCCAACTAGCTGTCTTAGCACTGAAGAAACAACCTATAACCTCGTTGCACTCCAAAAATTTATTCAGTTACCTCTTTGAATATATATGTGCTTGTAGTAGGTCTTAGATTTACCAAAGTTTTAAATGAAATTAAGTGCAAAAATGTTTTCTTAGTGTTTTCCAATTCTTGAGGTAAATAGTTGGGGGGCGGAAAAAAAAAGACAAAGGAATGAGGGTAGCAGGATATCACCTGCAGATGGAAAAAAGGGCGAATTTGAAATACATGGAAAGGGAGATGGGAGAGAAGGACCGAGGAAAAAATAACAGTGATGATCAACAGCTGAACTTTAAACCAAAGCCCTTGAAATCCACTCAGCAGATCACCAGTCACTGAAATAAAGTGTGTTTATGAGCATGTCTGGCGAGCTGGGCTACGGGGAGGTTGGAATTGTGACAATAGTCACAATTCCAGCTGACTGCCTGACAATGCTGGGAATGCCAGTGCTGCTCCAACAGCTGCACCGTGTCCTGGCCAGGCCACACAGAGACCAAAGATCATCAAAYGAGGAGTTCCTGACGCCAACAACRGGGTCACAGTCACAGAGCAGCAGCTTCTATAGTCAATAACATAACRTATGGCAAACGGGAGACGGAGTTAGCAAAAGGTGGTATAAAAAAGTATAAAAGTTGTTTTTAAAAACCTCCTTAAAACGTCGATAGAATACGATGTATGTGGAAATGCCATGAACCACAGGAGGAAAAGCCTAAGCCTTAACATTCAGGAGAGCAGCAGAACCTCTCTGGCCACATCATCCTTTGTATAGCAGGAGGGGGAGTTTTTGGTTTCTTTTGTTGTTTTTACGTTAAACATGAGTTTAATCCAAAAACCACATTCAAYCGCACATTTTCTGAGGCTCCAGAAGATGCCCCCCGACCCCTTTTAAAAAGAAAAAGAATAAAGGTTAGATAGAAATGTCTAAATACAAGGTCCTTTCGGAGTCCACCGCCCAAGGGTGGCTATCCAGGAGTAGTCATCTTCCTCGATCCTGATGTTTTTTTGTTTTTGTCTTTTTCTTTTTGTCCTCTGTTTTGGGTTTCAGCGCGCAGACGCATGCGGACACTCCGGCGATCGCTTTGGGCAAGTCCGTCCCTTTGCACCACTTATTTTTCTCCTTATCGTAAACCTGGACCGTTTTGGAGAAGACAGCTTCCTCCCAGCTGTAACCTCCCAGGATGTAAATCTTGCCTTCCCAAACGGCCACCCCCGACTCGCTGTTGGCTTGCAGGAGAGGAGCCACTCTGGTCCACTGGTTGCACTGGGGGCTGTAGGACTCCACGCTGAGGATGTCGAAGCGAGCCATGGTTTCGATGTTGTCGTCGCTGCCGCCGATGGAGTAGATGTTGTCCTGCAAGGTGCACATGCTGTGCCAGCCCCTGGCGGTGATCATGGGCCTCTTCTCCTCCCACACGTCCGTGCGGTAGTCGTAGCACAGCAGGTTTTTTCTGTAGGGGCCGATTTGGTAATCGTGGCCGCCCGAAATGTACACGAATTCCTTGTAGACTGTTCCAGCGTGGCCGTAGGTAAACCTGGGGCGGGCAGACAGGAAGAGTCCTTATGGATTTTATCAAGGTACACAAGCGTTCGGCAGGGACTGGTTCTAAAGAAGCAAATAAAGGCAGAAGAATCCCTGATCTGGTGGTTACCCAGTAACTCCTCTCACTCACACGGCCTCACCCTGTGCTGCAGAGTGCCACGGCCTGACAACCACTTGTAAAGCATCCTTCTCATAGCTGGTGGTATGACAATCACTTTTTAATGCATCCTCTAGAGTGTGTCACACTACAGAAATAACCCATCCTGCTCTGGCTGGCATGGCCTTCACTCCCATTTTCCTGCTCCAGTGCTTGGCTGGGATCAGTCTGAGAGGGCCAGAGAGGGAAAAAATCCACATCTCAGCAAGGGTTTCTGTGACAGGAAGGGGAAATAATCATGACACCTCTCAGACTTACAAGTAGGGATTAACCAAGAGGAACCAAGAAAGAAACTGCTGCTGCCTTGCCCTTGGACAGCTTCAGGGTCACGGATCCCATTTGTCACCCACGGGCGCTCTCAGCCCAGTTCATTTGCAGTCACAAAACACAGGCAGTGTCCTTTTCATGAGCYGTCTGTCTGCTCTACCACTGCTGCCCTACAGGTAGGAACTGCTTTGGTCACCACAAGACAAGGCAACAGAGCACAGCCCATCACAGATCATGTTTGAAATAAGGGAAAATGAGATGGGAGAAGCGGCATCACGCACGCTGTTTCCACGGGGCAGAGAGAAAACCCTTTTGATCATCTATAACAAAGCCACTACAAACCTAAATCTCCAGGCTATTCTTAACTTCACACTAGGCTATTCCTGACCAAACCCCTTTGAGCTCTCAGAGGTGGACTGCCAAGGTGATGAACAGCATCAGCTGCTTTGAACATATCGTTCCTGCACACCTATTTTGCCTTTTTTTGCGGAGTTGGGGTGWCAAAAGATGTAGCACCAGCCACAAAATATTGGCTCACAAAAGGAGCCCAAACGATTCAATACCCATAGGGCACAGAGCAATGTACTCATCACTGCACTCACGAGCCCTGTCCCACCACCCTTTGTAGTCAGGCACTCGAGACAACGCAACCTCCACGGCAGACAAACCTCCGTTAGCATTGCTTTAGCCTTTGAACCATGCCTGAACACGCTGGAACTCTGTGTGGGTACAACCTTGAGCTGTTTTTATTTCGCTGGGTAATGCTTTCTCTGAGCCACACAAATGGGATCGTAACGTCTTCCACACACCTGAGCGCCAGCACTTCTGTGCCAAGGGAAAAGATGGACTAGAAAAGAAAACCCACATTTACCCTGAAAGCACAACACTTCTGAGACAAGCTAAAAGGGGTTTATTATTCTAGATGCCTACCGAAACCTCTGATCCCTGTCTGAATCAGATATTTTAATAGGTTCCAGCTACAAGAAACAGAAAAACCCCTGATGCACTTGGGCTGACAACGCTGAGTGCCCAGGACAGTCTGTTCATCTACGGCTGGAGCAGCAGCCCTGGAGACCTTGCAGAGGTGACTTCACAGCTGTTCTGCTTCTTAGCCTCTCAGAGACAAGACAGGAAGAGAAAAAGAGAGGACTTAGGTATAGTTATGGACTTTATCCAAAAAGGCAACTCAGAATTTCCACAGCTCTCGCTGTGCCTCAGTTAATTCACGCTTGGTGCTTCTGTTGGACATGGTGTGCCTTGAGCACGTGAGCTCAGCTTTCACCCCTGCCAGAAACACCACGGCACGTGAAGTGCACAGAGATGCTGCTCCACCTTGTCTTAGGTCTCTCCCGGACAAGAACCAGGAACTTGCGTCTCCAGTGGCTCCTGGGCTGGTTGTCAGAGCCTGTGTTTCTCTATATACACAGGAATGGGTCTTAAAAAGCAGACTGTCAGTCTGGGGATGGGATGGACAGCTTGAGTTCAGTTCACTTCAGACTTTAAGCCCATGTCTCAGCTCCCTGGAGGCCATGCTGTAACAGGGAGTTTTGAAGAGTCAGGAGGAGGACAATGTGAGGACATCAAATCCACCCCAGACCCGGTATTGTTGCACTGCTGATGGCAATCGCATCACATTCAGCATTCAGGGAAAAAAATGACCCTAAGTTAAGAGAAACTCATGTGGCCTTTGGAGAAGTAGGTTAAATGTTTTCCTGCTCTGGAATTCTGTATAGGTAAGCAGGCAATAGCCATTGTCTCTCAAGCACAGGCATGCAGCCCTGCACAGGCAGCTGCAGGAAAACCACTGATGCTGTTCTTTTCCCTCACTCAATGCCTKTGTCCAGGGAACAGCAATGAGAGTAGTTTGACAGAAACAACCCTATCTGAAGCACCAAATCGACCATCAATTTGTTATTTCCCAGTATAGGACAATTACCCACTGAAATGTGCTAGAGGTGTTTCACTTTGCCTGACTTCTGAAAGCTCATCCAAAATAGCATCACTTTCATAGGAACTGCATGAAGTATATGCATAAATTGAAACCAATCAATAYAAATCCTTTCCACAAGCCCTGTGATTGAGAGAGGGGCATTTCTAAATGTGCAACAGAACAGCCACAGTCAATACAGTGGGTCCAGACATCCTCCAACAGAAAGCATTGAGTGTTTTGGCAGTGTTATCTGCAAGAGTGGCCAGAAAAAAGCAGAGGCATTAAGAGAAAGGAGATTTGATTTTAACATCTGCTGGAGCCAGGCAGATTTTGAATGATTTTGAACGCCTTACCCAGATACGGTGCTGAAAAATTAGTTCCTGACCCAGTAACACCAATTCAAATGCTAGAAAATCTACCATTTACCCTCTGAGACAGAAGAACCCTTGGCCTAACTCAATAAAGCTTTGGGAATCCCCTACTCCAACCGAAGTCCAGGTGAGCTGTGGTTGCTCTGAGCCTCGGTGTCCACCTGCTGTAGCCCTGCGAGACCGTTCATGACCCGACTGGCAGAGCAGATACCATCACTCACCAACCTGTTCCAACACGGCTCCTCACACAGCTGCTGGCAGTTGTTCTGCCAAACTTTCACCTAGGGCCACTCCAGTAATTCCTCTGCTGTCTGCAGCAGACCTTTACATGCTCTGACCAAGATGAGAACACACTGCTCCACCTCCCGCTCTGCCAAACTTGTCAGCCACCGCTGCTCCCTGCCGGGCTAGAAACTGTGACAGAAACTGCTGCCAGAGAGCCTGGGAAAAGGGTGGAAAAACATGGGACCTCTCTGAAGAAAGGGAAAGGTATCCCACAACCAAGGACCCTAATGAGCRTCAGGCAAAGTAAATGCCCTTGTAGCAGACTTGGAGCAGGTCCATCCTTTAGACAACTTGGCTGAAGCTTTCCCCCATTAAGCATCTGCCCCGAGAGGCTGTTTTCTCCTCCAGCAAGACAGCGTTACTTCAGTCAAAACAGCTCAGCTCCTTCCAAGAGAGTGGTTAGGGAAAACAACGTGTTGTTTTGACCATATAGGGTGAGGAGGAGACGGGGTAAGAGGAGATAAAAAAGAGCTTGTAAAGCTCTTCCTTGGAGGAGCGTGACTGTGAACAGCAACATGGACACAGGATTTGGCGCTGGCACGTGTGTTCAAGGACACAACCACTGCCTTTCCCCTGTAAATCTCCATGCTCGTGGCAAGCTCTAACCCTTGGGAAGCAAAAAAACAAACCCATTTGCTGGCTGTTCAGAGTAGAAGCTTTAACAAACAACCTCTGAGAGTCCCACCCCACAGAGCTCAAGCTGGRCAATGCAAGCCCACACCCCAGAATGACCTCAACGCGTGCCTGTCACTCCAGGGAACAGGATTCCAGGCGGTTGCTGGCTTGGAGCAGTCAGGAATGCCCCCAGAGGTGCTGCATGGAGCCTGCTTCTGGTGGTCCTGCACCCAAGAGGACTGAAACACCTGCACATGTTCCCTTCAGAGGGAAGAAAATGAAAAAACGCCAGAAAAGAGGCAGTTTTGTTGGGACATGTTGTCTGATCAGGCAGTCAGGAAGCAGGAGACTGAAGTGTCTGGTTTCCTCTACATGAAAAGTCTTGCTGCTAGAATAGGGCTGGGGGAGATGTTATTGGGTGAAACTGGAACTTAAATCTGTTTGAGGAAGAAAAGCTTGTGGTGAGGAGGAAAATAAAGATCAGATCAAGAGTGCACTGAAAGGATGACTGGAGTAGGCAGCAGGAACTGTGGCTGGAATGCTTTCTTCTAGTCTTGAATGGATCACAGAATCCTCCCTCATCCTTCCTCCACTGTCAGCAAATCACAGACTCACAGAATGATATGGGTTAGAAGAAACCTTAAAGATTTTCTAGGTCCACCCCCTGCCATGGGCAGGGACACCTTCCACTATCCCAGGTTGCTCCAAGTCCCGTCCAACCTGGCCTTGGACACTTTCAGGGATGGGGCAGCCACAGCTTCTCTGGGCAACCTGTGCCAGGGCCTCACCATCTCAGAGCAAAGAATTTTTTTCTAATATCTGATCTAGCCCTACTCTCTGCCGTGTGAAGCCATTGCCCTTGTCCTGTCACTCCAGGCCCTGGTAAACAGTCTCTCTCCACCTTCATTGTGGGCTCCCTTCAGCTACTGGAAGGCTCACCCTGRAGCCTTCTCTTTTCCAGGCTGAACAATCCCAACCCTCTCGCCCTTTCCTCATAGGAGAGGTGTTCCATCCCTGTAATTATCTTGGTGGCCACCTCTGCACTTGCTCCAACAGCTCCACCTGAAGTACTTCAGGGAAGGCTGCCCAGACCCTTCCAGCAGCCCCACCCCTGCCAGAGCCCCTCCTCACCAGCTCGAGCAGCAYCCATGTGTCAGAAAGGTTCCTGTTGCTCACCTCTGAGTTTTGCCTCTTGCAACCTGCATAAAATCCTTTTTGCCTTACTCCTTCTGTGCAGAAAAATGGTTGTTGCAAACAAGTCACTGCCCAGTGCCAAATGGAGAAAAAGGGCTGAAAAGACGGAAAATCCAAAGGTGCCGAGAGTCCGTTAAGATCTAACTAAAGTGCAAAACAGCAGCTACATGGCAWAGTGGGAAACTATCTAGTTCACCACACACCTGAGCTGACACAAGGACAGAGCAACAGGAAGGGAGGATGCAGGAATAMCTTATCCAAGTCACTGCAGTGTCAGAGGGGTCTGCCCCTAAGGGGGACTTTTGCCTCGACTAAGCAGACCAGCCAGGTAATCTAATAAAAAATTAACACCCACAAGTCAAAGTTCACTTTAAATGCTGCAGCTGCAGAATTGCCAAAGCCAGCACACAGGTAGCAGTAGGAATACACTGACAAACTGCCCCTTTTTGGACAGTCTGGGTGGATTAAGCCAACCATGCAAGCTTCCCTAGGATCATTTCTGAGTAAACACATCCATACAGGATACATCTCACAGGTGACCCCTGTGAACAGAAGGATTTAGGACCTGAAGATACTCTCCTAGCCAGCTTCCCAGGAAGGACTGTGGTGTTTAGCCCCAACTGCTGGATCTGCCTGTGTGAGCAGAAATAAAAAAGCATCCTGCTGGTGAAGAGCCCTGGAGCCCAGCTGTTAGCCTGGATCAGCCTCGCATTGCAGCACCTGCCCAAAATAGAATTGGGCAACAGGCTGCCCTGCCCTCACTGGCTGCCTCTGGCTCTGCAGCTCTGCAGCTCAGGGAGCCAGGGAAGAACCCTGTGCTCTCAAACCAAACTGCAGGAACCTGGTTTGTGATGCCACTGGGAAAGCCAGCCCTGCTGCTGAGGTCTCAGACATCATGAAAACACCACCCATACAGCCAATCTCCCTGTAATTCCCACAAATGTGGAACATCATTAAATCTGAGTCACTGTTTGCAAATGAAATTCTGTTGTGCTGTTCTTACGACGTCAGATGTTGATTCAAGACACCAGCAATGTCCTGTCTGCTGCTACCACATAAGCTGCAGTGCAAAAGCCTCTCGAAAGCAGAACAGCCAAGTTTKAACTCAGACTGAGAGAGTGAGAGAGCTCCCATTTGCCAGGGTTATCCATTTCCCATACAGGTAAATGTGTTTAGCTGTGACAGGCAACCTGAGCAGCCAAACACAGAGAAACCCTACAAGGAAAACCACCGCACCAAGGTGACAAACTAAGGTCAAAGAAATTATAAACACCTCTGACCAAGATTTGAAAAGTGCCTCTGAAAAGCTTCAACTCCAAGTGACTTCAGGAAAAACTTTTTAAGAATAGTAGGGTGAACTGATCAGAGCTCTCCCACCCATCCTTCAGATATACCTTGGCATGAAAATTAAAACCAGTCTCGCTGACTCGAGGCACACTGCCTGCTCAGACCCCAAATGCTGCTATGGTTTGTTATGTCTGATGCCATGTTGGTTTTATATCCCCTTCCCTCCCTTCCAGGGATCCCATTCATCAGCTAAAGCCACACAAACACCCCTTGCTACCGTCCTTCAAGCACAGGGAACTCTCCAAACGCCTCTGTTACCTGGGCAGTCCTGCTATGTAGGTCCAGGAGTCCTTCTGAGGGCTGTAGGTCTCAACTGAAGACAGTGCCCCGTTTTCATTCCTGCCACCAACAGCCACCAGCATGTCAGTGATCGCTCCCAGGTAGAAATCCACTCGTCGCTGTCTCATGGAGGCAACCTGGCAAAGGAAATAACCCAAAGGAAATAACCTGCTGACATCCTCCAGTGTCTGGCGAGCAAGGGACTTAAGGTCTAGTCGTGTCTGAGGATGGGGCAGTCGCTTCTTYCCCTTTATTTGGCAAGGAGAGATACTGGTTTTGACCATTATATTCATGAAACACTTCTGTTTTTCTGCAGTAGCATCCATTTTCAAACAGGGGGACAACAGCCAGCATCTAAGAGACAGGTTGCTCTATAAACATTTGTGTTGTGGACCTCCTTCCTAAACTCTGCAAGAAACATATACTGGAATCACTGAAAACCACAACTGAACCACCCAGGATGACTGGTTCATATAGGAACCATGATTGTTTTATATAGGAACCATAACTGGTCCATATAGGAACAATGCGTGGCTCATACAGGAACCTGCGTGGCCGCAGGGTTTTGTGGCAGGACTGGAAGTGAAGAGCTTGTTCTAAGGGACATTAAGCACAGACACATTTCACAAGCGTCAGAGACATTTCCTTTTTACATCAGACCCCTTTTTGATATAGTTATCTGTACTACTGCTTGAGAAAGATGAATCAAGCAATCACCTCTAAGTCCATTCCAGCGTTATTCCCAGAAGTAATCTAACGAGTTGCAGGTGGATGCTGATCAGGAATTTCACAGACAAGATGCCCACATCCCAAGTGAAGCTGAGTATCTGCCCCAAACTCTTTTGCTGTTTGTATAAYTTAAGCATTCCCACAAAGGACTCAAGAAGTTGCTTCAACTTAACTAACTTGACTTTCCCTTTGGAAGTGTTGCCATGTTGACTATTCTAGGGAGCCCTGTCCTTCCACCAAAAAAAGGAGACAACACTCTAAACATAAAGGACTTTGAACAGAGAAATAATACAGCTTAAGTCTCACCTTTATCCACTGGTTACAGCGGGGATCATACCTATATAGGAGATTTGACGCCGCATCCCCTCCATTGTCCCGGGAAAAGCTGCCCCCGGCTATGAAGATGAAGCCTCCCAAGACCGCGACGCAGTGGTGACTCCTCCTGGCCGGCAGGGGCGTTTCCGCCACCCACTGTCCCTTCCTGGTGTCCAGGAAGCAGGTGTCGTCGCAGAGCTCCAGGCAGCGCTCSGACACCTCCCCGCCCACGAAGAGCAGGCGCTCCTCGCAGGTGCGCAGCGCCGTGCGCTTGGTCTGCAGCACGGGCTGCGCCGTCACGCTGTTGTGGTAGTTCACCGCCTCCTCGATGAAGCCCTCGCAGTTGGCCTCCTTGGGCAGCAGCGAGCACACGGCCGGCTTCACGCGGTGCAGGAGGTCGCTCTTCGGGATCAGCGGGAAGTGGATGTTGTCCAGCACCTGGTAAGCCTCGTTCTCCCGCTCCGGGTACTGCGTGAGCCACTGCAGGGCGGCCTGCAGCAGGTCGTGCTCGCACTCCTGCTGCACGTCGCTGCTGTCCAGGTACTGGCACAGCTTCTGCAGGGAAATGTTCTGCAGGAAGTCCGGCGTGAAGGACAGCGTGCCGAAGTTCTGCAGGATGAAGGAGTCGATGTAGGAGTCGAGGCGCTTCAGGTTGTAGATGGAGGCCAGCTCCTGCAGGTACAGGTAGTTCTCCTCGCTGACTTCGTTCTCCAGGTACTCGCAGCAGAAGTCGACCACCTTCCAGATCTGCAGCAGGTGGGCCGTCTCCAGCACGTAGTCGATATTCCCCCCGTCCAAAGACAGCTCGCTGCCGTACAGGAAATCCACCACGGCCTTCAGGCCGATGTAGGAGGCTCCGAAAAGCTCAACCTCCTTCTGGTGGGCCTCTCTCATGCCGATGGTGAACATGGAGTTGAAGTAGTCGCTGCACACGGCCAGGAGGTTGCGGTGGGCAGGGACTCTCTGCTCGTCCACCACCAGCACGATGTCGCAGAAGAGGCCTCGGTGCCTCTGCTCGTTCAGGCTCTGCAGAACCAGACTGGAGTGGTCATCCCACCTGTACACCTGGAAAACACAGGCAGGATCAGGCAGGCGGTGCCTCCACCGGGATAAATTTCGGTGTGAAATGTGTTTTCCCGCTAAATGTAGTCGTATATAAGACAGAGAAAGCTTTTGTGTGTGGCACGTTCACATTTATAATAAATTCTGACATGAAATAGTTGGCAAGTGACACAGTATGAGCCCGAGCTCCTCACCTTCACTTTGACAGGCCTATGGAGACTTTTACTGCTTCCTACTCCCCTTTTTTTATAATTTACTCCTTCCTCCCCCACAATACTGCATTGAAACCTCCTCCCTGATGAGTTATACAGGCACGATTTTCTGAAACTCTTCCACTCATTGTCTCGGAGACATCTTGCTGACATTTCCTTTCTTCCTTGTCCCCCAAATGACTCCTTACAGAATTCTCCCAGCTAAGCTACTCACTGAGCGTTTGGAGTGGGAGACACACACGCAGCAGCACTCTGAATTTTCATTCAGCCCATGTATTGTTTGGGTTAGTGCTTGCTTGACAGCTACCCCCTCTTAAATCTTTCCAGAACTCTGCATTTCTAAGCTTGTTAGGGTAAAATCCCTCTTTCTTTCCACATTATTCCAGGCACACACACTGCACTCAGAAGTAATAGCTGTTTATTTATGTGCAAAGCCACACATGTGGATAACTGATTCCCACAAGGCTTCTGCTTGCTTCCAGAAGCTGAAGTAGTTTTGTTTTAATGAATACGACCAGATACTTTTTTTTTCAAAGAAAAGGGAAAACGCCCTCAGGACACATCCATTAAGTGCCTTTCTGAGATCCCTCTGGTCCATACATTCTTCCCACCAGCTCTGGATGTGTCACAGAGCTTTGGAGGTGACCGGCATCTGCCTCTTTTCTCACAGACTCACGTTGCCAGCCTTAAGATGAACCAAGATGGCAACATTTTGTTACCCCTCAAATGTCCCACAGAACACAAACTCAAGGGGCTGGTCAGCCCCGCGTGTCAAGTGACGGACCCAGGATCTCCAGTGAAGTTTCAGGACCACCCTCTGGAGGAATTAAATGTGTGGTGGCACAGGCAGTTACCTTGTGATGTCTCTTAATAAAAGCCAGGTTAAGGTAAATGCAAATACCGAATACTTTAATTACCAAATCCAAACCAGGCASAGCCTGTAAGAACTTGTAAGAGAAGTGAAAAGGGGTGGAATGGAAGCACATCCTTGTATCCTAAGTCAGCTCTGAACAGTCCTGGCTGTGGGGCCCTGGGTCTTGCCCAGTCCTAAATCCTCAGGCTGCATTCCCAGAGGCRGCACCCTGAAAGGTGTCCCTGTCCACACCTTCACTGAACAGTCACACAGGTGACCTGAGGTCTCTTCAAGCCTCCCAGGCATTCCACCTTTCCTTCACCACCAAGCTGCTGTTTCTCCTAGAAATCCTGATTACCTGTGGCTCTCCTGGCTTCCCAAGCAGAGAGCACATGACCACAGCTGTCTGGAAAAGCCATGRCTGGGTTGGTTAAACCACAGTGAAACACTCTCTGCCCACCTGGATGGAAAAGCTTTGAGTCTTAGAGCCAAGGGGGTTTTTTGAGACCCAAATTAACAACCAAAAGTGCTGCTCTCAGCGTGACATCCCAGCAGATTCTCTTCATTTCCTTATGTTCTCTTCTAAACAATGGAGCCCAAGCTGCCAAAAATCCTGCTGTTGGAATAACTCTGAACACTCAAGTGTGCAGAGTTAAACCAGTCCAAGGGAAGAGGCTTCAATAATTATACGGTTTCTGGGTCAAAACTCTTTAATTTGCCTTATACTCATCACACCTCTGAACTTAAAAAGGGATCTGTGGCATAAACAACAAAGTAACTTCCACTGAGGAATAAAACTGCCAGAGATCTGTACCAGAAAAAAAAAAAAATGGGGTTTTGAGGACTGTAAAGCTTTTTATCTTCATTTTCTTGAGGTTGGAAAAAGCTGATACCATACAGGAGCCTAAGCAGAAACCAGGGGGTGGAGGAGGTAGGAAGAATAAATATGGCAGAGGATAAACCACACTTCTGTGGCAGCAATAATCAAGGATGGCTGATGGCAGTAGATGAACAGACAAGAAGTAACAACTTGCAGCACCTTCTCCCAAATCTGACTCACGGGGAAAAGGATTGAACCAAATCACTGGATTGAACCAAACCCATATTCCCTCTCATCCCTGGAAACTGGCTGATCATTTCTCTCTAATATTCTCTAATACCACCATCATGCATAACAAGATTACACCGGAATATAAGATTTGCCAGAGATCCCTCTTGACTGAGCTGGATGTTGAGTCAGCAGCGTAATCCTGCTGCAAATGCGCCTGGCAACTCGCGCTCCTGAAATCCCTGTTGCCATGTGGAGCTGCTGCTCCTCCAGAAATCAGGCATGAAACCATTACACACGGCACTGGAGGGAATGCATTAACAGATTTCAGCCACTTAGCGAGTTCATTTGTTCAGGGAGCAAGTTACAGAAGCTGAAAGCTGCACATTTCCAAACCAAGGCTAATTTTATACTGAACTCGAACATCTTTGTCGAGCTATTTATATTCTGCAGAACAGCCTTAGCATTATCCAGTAATTCTAAGTTTAACAGATAGTGACAGCTGCTGTCTAAGCAAGCAAATAAAACAATGCTGTCAAGTTAATTAATTTTTAATGTGATGAATTATCATTACATTCAGACTAAACCATTTAAGTGGCAGACAGGATCAGCACTGAGGGAAAGATTATATTGGTAGGGATGCATTTAAAAATTAGACCTACTTATCTTTCATCAATTGTATTAGAGCAGTATTTCAAGTTCTTTTGGATTCAAAGATCTAATTTCTCTCAGATTGTTAATGCAGTACTGCTGCTCAGCAGTGGTGCAAAAGAAAATGGGATCTGGCTCATTCAAGTTTGATAAGGCAGCTCTGAAAAGTTACTCTTTTCCAGCTTTTTTTTTTTGGTAGTACAAGGTACCTGTTCTGCATGTCCTGTAACCCAGAGCTCCCACCACAACAGAAGCAGCTTGCACTGGTGTGAAACAAAGTGAACATAATAATTACAGCTGATATTAACATCTTATAAATCATCCTGAGGACCTCCATGAAGAGCTGCCYAAGATGGATTTCCGTGAATTCACAAGAACAATGTATTTGGTGCAGGCACAGATTCGATACAAAGAAAATTAACCTCACAAACCTAAGAAAGCAACTGCAATTCGGTGAGTTCGCTGGGCTACCCACAGTTTGCAGGATCAAGACTCCCATCTTGTACAAAACCAAGCCTGAATCTAAACAGTAATGCCAGCTTTGCTTCTGTAACRAGCTGGGATTTTACGAGATGGATCAGTACAAAAAATAAACACATCACATTTAATGACTGAATTTTTGGTATAGAGAAACTACTGTGCTGCARTGATGTGGGTTTCTAAGTTATGAGTCATGATGAGCAGATGCCCATTTGCTGCTGCTTTTTTTTTTTTTCCCTTGATCACTAGGCAGCAACTTCTACCAAAAATATTTGAGCAGGTAGACCACCATTTCCCTACCTCTCTTTAAACGMTCAGAAAATCCACACTCCGCCAAAACAGTCCATCCAAAGGAGACCCTCCACCCTCACCACCCTGTTCCTGTAACGGGATTTTTTTGGTAGGCAACACAAATCGTACGAACCTTTGAGGATTCACTTATCTTGTGCGGGCGGCAGATCCTGCTCTGCCGGGTTCCCTCCATGACCGCCCGATCCGCAGCACTCCTGCAACAAAGGCACGGGGAAGATGTTCAGCAGCTCGCCAGCCCCTCCCGACCGCTCAAACCCATCTTGTGCACAACAGGGAGCGCAATCCCGGCACCGGCACGTGCTGATCGGCACCTCGGGAATGTCTGAGTTCATAAATATTATTTTTTTCCCCTCCGTGGTGCTGTTCGCCGGTGTTGTCAAAGGTCGGTCGCGTCAACAAGTTGGGCGTGCGCCGGGCACAGCCCAGCCCAGCCCAGCCCAGCCCAGCGCTGGTACCGACACCGAGTCCCGCCCGGGGCCGGCCGGAGCCCCCGGGCCGCGGTGACCGACCGGCCCCGGCCCCGCTGCGGCGGCTACATCGGCCGCTGGAAAAAAATCCGGGCGGAAAAAAGCGGGGAAAACAAAGCGGTGACAAATTCCTGGAGGCGGCACCCGCGGAGCAGCCGCCCCGAGCCCGGGGCAGGAAACGCGGGGCGGGACCGCAGCGGGGCGGGACCGGAGCGGGGCCGGGAGGAGCGGGGGAGGCACCGGGGGGAGGCACCGGGGCGGGGATCCCCCCGCGGGAGAGAACGCTCTGCGGGCCCGGGGATGCGCGGACAGCACATCCCAGGAGCTCCGGGCCCTTCCCCGTCTCGGGCCGGGGGATGCGCGGACAGCACATCCCAGGAGCTCCGGGCCCTTCCCCGTCTCGGGCCGGGGGATGCGCGGACAGCACATCCCGGGAGCTCGGGGCCGTTCCCTGTCCCGGRGATGCACGGACAGCACATCCCGGGAGCTCGGGGCCGCTCCCTGTCCCGGGCTGGGTCAGGGATGGTGCTGGCAGGGCCTGAGGCAAGGTGGACACGGGTACCCGTTCCAGGGGCATTGGCTGCAGGGAGCACGGTGTGTTGCGTTTGTACAGCAGTGATAAACTGTGCAGTGGGTGTGGGAGGTGCAGCCAGAAACCCCATCACCCTCTCCTCTTGCTTACCTGGCATGAAACTACCTGACCCCGAAAATGCACCTCTCCCTCATTCATTACGGCCCAGGAGGCTTAGAATTAATAAAACCCCCTCGGTGAGCAGCAGGCTGAAGGTTCCCTGCCTCAGGGGTGAAGTAAGAAGCAAAGACACTGCATGCAGCCCCACCAGGTCCAGTTCCAGTGCAATGGTCCCCACCACAACACCACAAGGGAAAAAGCCCTTTGCTAACCCAGCACTCCTGGGTGTGTTCCAGAGGTTATCTCCGGGACAGCAGACGGCTGCGTGCGTGTCCAGGCTCCATCTGCTCTCACCAAGGACAGCCCAGCTTGGGCACGTGTCCCASGTGGTGACGGGGCAGCCGTGGCTGGCAGAGGATGATGTGTGTGGTGTGTGTCACACCAGGGGACGGTGCCAGGGCTGCCTGGTGCCAGCACCTCCACCTGCCCCGGCCTCGCCCACCCCCTGCTGCCGGTGACGGCTCCGGTGCTGGGGCAGCAGCATCCAGGCAGCTCCGGCTGTTCCTCGGACACCCCAGGAAAACAGAGGGGATGGTGGGCTTCTACTGATCTATTGATTATTGAGCCCGGAGATGAGAAGTATTTTTGCCAGCTTTGGTCCCTCCTGMAGCCCTCTGTGATCTGGGTGAGCCCATGAGGACCTGGATAAAGACCCTCGACTGTSTGAGTCAAATCCTACTTTGCTGCCAACCCCAATGCTACCTGTGATCGGTAAATTGACAACCCCAATGCTGACTGTGACCTGAAAATTGACAACCTCAATGCTGACTGTGGCCTGAAAATTCACAGCAGCCTCCTCCTGAGAGAGAGCATTGTTCTCTCCATTCATTTCTCTGCTCCTGCACAGAAAAGASAGGGATGGAGAAGCAGGATTGGGGACAGACATGAAGAAAGATCAGGAAAAAAGCAAAAAGGGGAGATGGCAAAGAGCCACAGGAACAAGGCACTTGCAGGGGTGTATTTTAGGATAAAGATAATGCTCCTGGGGGCCTATGGCTGTGCAGAACCATCCTGTTTGCTCAGTTCCCTCCAAGTATTCTGAGACCYTTCCTGAACTTCATGGTACAGGCTAGACAGCTGAAGGTCAGTCCAGATTCCCAGGACTTCATGCCTGCTGGAGATGTTTTTTTGAGGAGGTCCGTAAGTCCTCACTTTCACTTGTGCTTYCTCTCCAAGGACTCCTGTGAGCTGGACAGGTATTTCTGCCAGGCCAGTGACATCTTCCTGACAGGATGAAAAGACCCATGTGCTGGACGTGCCAAAATCGCCATATGGAAAGTAAATCAGAGCTCACCAAAGTCAGAAAAGTAGACAATGTCCTCACTCCAGTTACAGCCTGATGAAACTGAGCACAGTATTTATCCCTCCGTGGGTTAAATAAAAACAAATCCATGAAAAAGTGYGAAAGATAAGGAAGAGAAGCAAAGAGAAGAGGTTTGGTCCCCCAAGGAAGACGTGCATTTCTGACATCTGAATCTGGCATTGAAAGTGTGGGGCATGAAGTCCTAATTAAGAGAATTCAAACAACTCCAGCCACTGGGTCACAGAGACCTGCACAAGGGGAGTGACATTGGAGTCAYCCACCTCTGTCCTTGGAAACATCAGATGCTGAGGATCAAGCTTGGAGGGACAAGGATAACCAGCAGTGTTACAGGTACAAACAGCGGCAAGTGCCAATGGATGATAAATGCAGGCTACAAAAAATATATTTATGAGCAGATAATGGTCAGCAYAAAGGCTTTTGAAAAATGAAAGCGTTGCTAAAAACAGTTCCAAAAGAAAATCAATATAAATCCAGAACTATTAATGTGTGATTATATTACCATCTAGAGCCTGCAGCCTACAGATACCGAGTGTGATTCACCCCGTGCCCTACACTTGCACTGACTTCAGAAATATTTCCCTGTTCCCTATGACCTCATCGAATCAGAGATGCACTGCAGCAATACTCGTGTTTGGGCCCCGGGGCTCCAGGAGCCTCACGTCACCCAGGGACTGGGATGGAGCTGGCAGGAGCTGCGTGCAGGACTGGGGCTGTGTGGCAGCGAGGGGTCTCTGGCAGCCAGTGCTCRCTCTGGAGATCTTGTCCCTGGAGAKGTCTGACAACTGTGTCGTAATGAGGTTTCTACAGCTCAGCCTTCACTCTGACAACACTGATGTGAAACAAACAGTGGCCATCGCCTGGAAACTCTAAAAGAAACAAAATGTGATACTTTTTATCATGGTATGTAGTTTTTATTAAATGTGCAAATGCAGCCCCACTGGTTTAGGGTAGAAACCCGCTAAACACACCTAAAAGACTTGTAGGTTTGTAAAAGGTTTGTAAAACTCCAGTCYTTGGGCACAACATCACCTGGTGCTGTTTGTTTCCAGCCGAGGTCTGCAAAGCAGAGACCTGTCTCTGTTTCTGTGGGGCTGAAGCGCAGCCTTACAGGCAACCTCCGCCTGACAGCCCGCATCTCCCGGGAGCGCAGTGCCTCGCAGAGATGCGGGAATGTTCCCGGGCAGCGCCGAGAGCCCGGCAGGGGGAGATCGCTGCATTGGAACGGGGCGAGACGCTCGCACACAGACACGGACACGGACACGCTCACACACAGACACAGACACAGACACAGACACAGACACAGACACAGACACAGACACAGACACAGACACAGACACACAGACGGCTCCCAGCACACCTGAGCCGGCAGCGGCTGTCCCCGCTCCAGGTCCCCCCGCACCGCCGTGCGCGGCCGCGGGGATGGGGCCGGGATGGTCCCGCTGCCCTGCGGCGCTGCGGGCGCTGCTCGGCCCGGCGCTCCCCGCTGCCCCCCGGCCCCGGCACAGCCCCCGGCCCCGGCACAGCCCCCGGCCCCATCCCCGCCCGGCCCCATCCCCGCCCGGCCCCATCCCCGCCCGGCCCGCCGCTGCCCCCGCTCACCTGCTCCGCTCCGCGCTACCTCCCGTGCGCCCGGCCCGGCCCCCGGCCCCGCCGCGCCGCCCGCGGCTGCTCCATCCCTCTGGCCGCCTCCGCCTCCGTCCTGCTGCCGGCCCTCAGCGGCGGCCGAAGCATCGGGGCGCTGCCGAACCGGCGGCGGCCGGAGCGAGCATCCCCGCGGCGGGTCGGCGCCGCGCCGGGCCGGGCCCAGCCCCGCGGCCCCTCCGCCCCCGTGCCCGTGCCCGTCCCCGGGCTATTGCATCACCGCGATCCCCCCGCGCCGGGCGGGGCCGGAGCAGGGGCAGGGCAGGCCCAGCCGAGCCATTGGCGGCGGCGGCGGCGGGGGCGGGCCGGGCGCGGGCCCGGGGCTCGGCTGGCTCGGCTCGCTCAGCGCCGAGCGGCAGCAGCGGCGGCCGCGGCCYCCCCAGCTCCGCGCCGCTCCGCGCTGCCCCCTCCCCTGCGCCCCCATGGCCACCAAAATCGACAAGGAGGCGTGCAGGGAGGCGTACAACCTCGTCAGGGACGATGCCACCGAGGTGAACTGGTAGGTGGCCCCCGGCATCCCCCCGGACGGGCAGCGCTGCGCTGGCATTCCCCGTCCTCTCTCCCCGCTCCCCGAAGACCTTCCCCTCTTCCCCTCTTCCTAAAGGATGGGGCGTTTTTACAGTCTATTCTTCCCCATCTCCTTCTTCCCCTTCCTAAGCACTGTGACTGGTAATTCGCCTTCCCTTCCCCCATTCCRAAGGGTGACTTTTAATTGTGTGATTCCCCTTGCCTTTCCCCCGTCCCGAAGGGTGACTTTTAACTGTGTTGTTCCCCTTCTCTCTTCCCTCCGCGAAGGGTGACGTTCAAGTACAATGGCTCTACGATCGTGCCCGGGGACCAAGGGGTGGACTATGAAACCTTCAAGAGGAAGTGCACAGGTAAGCTCCGTCTCCATCGCTCTGGCCCCTGCCCGCCCCTCTTGCTGCCCGGCGCAGGGGGGGAAAGGATGGGAGGAAACTCGGGGAAACTGGAATTAGTGCTGCTGCTGCCCCGAGCCTGCCCTGTCCTGCGGGATCGGGTTTGCAGCCGCCCCAGAGCGCAACTCCCTCAAGTCCACAGTCCAGCCGGTCCTTTGTCTCACCCTTAGACTTAAGGTCCTCTGGGCTCTATTTCCCCTCCTTGCACAATGTTTCATTGCCCCTCGGTTACAAGCCGGATAAAACGCTTGATAAGCAACGGTCTCCTTGTTTGGCAATGCGATTTCAGAGCAAAACCGACTCATTTTTTGTGGGTGTAAAGACGCAGTCACCCAGATCGTTGGGAATGAAATACTTCTAAAATGCTTGTGAAAATCAGAGCGCTAGAGTAACTGCGGTTAGAAGGCTTGCTCGGGTGTTTTAAGAACGTGAAACCCGAGAGGAGGGGTGGTTGTGGGGAAGATCGGCTCGAACAATACAGCCCTGCGAACAATCGGAGCGGTGGCGTTGCACARCCGCAACTGTTGCGGCTCCGGGTTTAAACGTGGCACTGGATTGTGGGGCTGCCGGCTGGAGAGCGCTCACGGCAGGAACAAAGCCTGGGGGAAATGGAAATAAATCGAGGAGTCTTTGACTTCCATCTGGTCTTGACTTTGGATGAGTTTCACAAAAGCGGGGTTTGATTTTTTTTATCTCGATTTTCCTCCTGTTTTGGCTGCTAATTAACAATGTCACCAAGTGATTCTTTTGAGCATTTTTGATGAATACTGGATTATAACTGGATTATAGTTGCTCTACAATCAAGTGCTATGGTTAGCCTGTATTTTTAGGAGGATGTGTGGGTTCTGTGGAGGAATTGTGTTGTGTTGGGCAGTCTCTGCCCTCTCAAGGTGGGGCGATTCCCGGGGACACCACACTCAGTCCCAGGGCTGTGGAAATACCGGTGCCTGTCCGTGGGTCTGTGAGTCCCAGGGCTTGGCTCTGATTTATTGAGTGGAAGGGGAGAACTTCCAGGAACTTAACTGAGGGTGGGACTGGTCTGATCAATCAATATCATAGGAGAAAAGTACCTTTTAGTCCTTGGAAAGGAGCCGTGAAATCAAGATGGTTTAGACTGCCCTGCTACAGGCAGYGGGGTCTTTCTGAGATTAACACAGCCACTCGTTTCCAGCTGCTCTGGAGAGCTTTGCAGGGGAAATTCTCAAACCCAAGGAGGATCCTGTTGTGGTTGATGTCGGAAGAGCTGACACACTGCCCTGCAGGAACTCCTTCCCACTCAACTCTCGGTGGGCAACAGAAGGGACAAAGCAATTACGTGGAATACAGGGAATCCCAGGGCTCAGCACTTTGGAAGTTCATGGCAGTGGTTAGTAGTTCTCTTGGGAGGTCAGTGGCTTCAGTATGTCAGTGCCATGTTCTCTGTCTCCTCTCGTGGCCAACATAACTGAGCATCTCCGGTGGCTTGCAGAGGAGCCTTCCCCGTTTGTTTTCTCTCCTTGTCTTTACAGCATCCATGTGGTTTTTTGTCTGAGCTGATTTTAATGTGTTTTTCTGGATGGCACACCTCTCCTCCATCCTGGGAATCTTTTTCTGGAGTGGCTGAGCAGGCAGAGGGGCTTTGGCAGGGCACAGGCATTGGTTGGGCTGGGTAGGATGAGTAGAACAATTCATGGAGGCACACATTGCACTCTGGGGTGCAGCCACATCTGTGTTCTTGCCATGGCTGGCATGGGCCAGACCTGTGTTTACAAACAGGGTATTCAAACAGAGCTTAAGTAAATCTTATTTCAT
The DNA here is from genome assembly GCA_018881555.1 of Amblyornis subalaris. Taxonomy (NCBI): domain Eukaryota; kingdom Metazoa; phylum Chordata; class Aves; order Passeriformes; family Ptilonorhynchidae; genus Amblyornis; species Amblyornis subalaris. The sequence continues at coordinate 3,829,110 of JACAXG010000036.1, read as the reverse complement.
ACCAGCAAAGTACCAAGCTGGCCCCAATACTGAAGTATTTTTACAGAGAAAAGGGGAATTTTGTGTATTTTAGAAATAAGCTTGGTAAGGGAAGAGTTAAATAAGGGACACTTGTGGGGTAGGCTGCCTGTTGTTTAATGGGGAGCTAAATCCTTTAGAGCTGCTCCATTGCTCCCTTTCCCCTGGCATGCACCTGGTGAGGGCTGTTCCTTGGCAGACCAGGGCCAAGAAGTTGTCCTCAAACCCACCTCTGGAGCACAGCTGTGGGAGGCTCAAAGAGAGAGGCAAATGGAGGTGCCTGGTCCTTGGCTGAGAGCTAGAAAGGATCTTCCTCCACCCACGAATTACGGTGCAGCAGTTGGGGAAGGAAGAGATGCAAGTTTTGGAGCCTCCATCTGTGCAGGAAACCTTCACCTGGCCCGCCAGACATAGTCAGGAATCAAACCTTGTGCCAGCAGTGAAGCTGGAGCTTTGCTTCCCATCTGGAAGAAAGGTGCTGAATSTTTCCATGAGGTAGAGTTGGTTGGAATATTTCTACTGAAACAAAGTCAGTCARGAAGAGTAGGAAGGGATGGGAAGAGCTGCTAAATATTATTCCKTCCTGTTGCTACATCTCTTTCCTCCTGGTCTCTTCCAATTCCTTTTACATTTTGCTGGAGGGGACAAGAGCTGCTATCAATGCAAACAGCTTCAGAAAACGCGATTAAAAATTAAAAAAAAACCCCTGGTATCAGAATAAACTTTCTTGCTTTGAATTCCTGTTGGGTGAGAAACGCTGCCCTGCAAGCCACGAAGTGCTGCAGCTGCCTCTGGTAGAAGCCGAGCGTAATTCGGTGGTTGAAGGTGGGAGCGGGAGCTCGATTGAAAACCTCAGCGTGCAGAGGGTCCCCGGCAGAGCTCGCTCTGTTCCACTTCCCGCACCAGCTCCTTCAGTGCCCTTCTGAGCTGCAGACATCGGTGTGGTTTCTGTAATAACCTTATCCTTGTGGCAAGCACCGTGGTGCACATGGCTCCCCTCGCGGGCGCTGAGCGCGGGCAGGGTCCGGGCATGCCGATTCCTGCGGCTCTGACACCGGGAAGGGCTTTGACACYGRGAATGGCTCTGACACCGGGAAGGGCTTTGACACCGGGAAGGGCTTTCGTAGCACTTTGGGAGGCTGGGATGGATGTCCTGCCTGGTGCACTGACACAGGGCGGGAGGGCTGCGGGGGGCTGTTGGTAGCAGGGCTGTGTTTTTGCTTTTSCTCCCCGTCCATAACCTTTTTCACGCCCAGCCCGTTCCTGGCTCTGCAAGCCTCCTTGGGAACCAGCGTGGTTGGGGACAAAGGGAAATGCGAGAAACTGAAATTGCTTCTTTAGAGGAAGTAGCAGTTCTAGGAGGCTCTGYTAGAAACCAGCTCTGCACACCTTCAGCCACGATCTGGGGCTGCTGGAGGTGCTGAGCTGGGGTGGTGAGGCCATGCCCTGAGCCAGGAGCTGCTGCTGTACCTGCTGTGGGGTCCATTCCTCCTCTGCTCTACCCTCAGATACACATCCCACATCAGACCTACGCGTTACAGGTCCTGGGGTGGAGGCCTTTTCTTCCTAAGCTCTTCATTGATCTTTGTGTAGGAGCAGAAAAGTTTAACAAGCAGCATCGTCCAGCTATCACGCTTTTCCTGTCCCCCTGTTTGGGGACAGCAATTGCCACTCTTGAAGGAAGGAAATATGGAAAGAAGAGCTTCTTCAGTGCCCTTCTGTTCAGGGTCCCAGGGTGACGCTGCAAACACAGCCTGAACCCTGGACTGCTGCRTGTCGATGCTGTCGAGGTCTGGCTCAGTCACGAGACCAACACTGGCTGGGAGGTAGCAGGCTCTGCCCTGGAGCCTGGTGTTCATCTTCTCTGCCCTCCAGAGGCCACCCCCACGTATGTGAACACCTCTCCTCCAGCCTATCCCAAAGGAAAGCCTAGGAGGTTGGTTTAAGCCACTGGCACATCCTTGYGTGATTGGGAGGTGCCTGCTGGTGGCTCTTCCTCTTGCAGTCCTGAGTAATGACCAATGTAGTGCCTGTGCTGGCCTTTGTCTGACCCAAAGGGTCTGGAGACCAAAGCTGAGGACATTCATTGTGTCAGGGTCGTGAAACACTCAGTGTAGACACCCCCTGTGTCTTCTGGCTGGGGACTGTTTTGGTTGGGCTTACCAGCACGGATTACCTCTGCATTAAACAAGGACTTATTCAAGGCTTCTGATCCATTTTACTTCCCAGTTGCAGCTCCTGCCTCTGCAGATGGCCTGGGTCCAGACAAAGCATTAATTTGGTGGTTAGCACTATGTGCCATCAGTCCACTTTGAAAAAAAACCAGCTGAGCTGGTGGATTTGGAGCCAGAAACAGATAAGAGTTGAAGGTTATTGTACGGAAGGATGTGAAGGCTCTTAGGGTGGTTTTTTTGTTGTTTTGAATTTCAAAGTCTCATAACTGGGCTGGTGATGCTGTTGCTGGGAAGAGTAGAATGCCTTAACACTGAAATAACATCCTGTGAAACTTTCTGTGTGTCAGTAGTACCTGACTGCCCTGGACAGTGGCCTCAGTGTCTGTGTGATGAAGCAGCAGAGCATCACATTGTCTCTGTCTGTGGTTTAATTTCTTTTTTTTTAGTGTGTACTCTGCCATTAAGCAATGGAGTGGTCAGAAGCCTGTATTTCCACCCCCCCCATGCCATATGTGAACAGCTGTTTTCAATGCATCTCTGACAAAAGAAATAATGAGCCTTTTATTTGGAAAGCCCCGGTCCAGATAAATAATTGCAATGACAGCATGAAATGGGATAGTTATTCATGTGTCTGAAAAGATCAGGCCAAAACCACACTGGGCATTCAGCAGCAGGAAGAACTGGAAATCTTTTGGTCTGAAATGAATACCCTATAAAATCATCTGGGGTTGACATAAAATATTAGAAAATAGAAACAGAATCAGCTCCTAATAAAAATACAAGTTTTTTTTGGGTTTAGATCAATCGTCCCATAAAGCTTGAGCTGCCCATGGAAATTTAGGAGCTATGAGTTGAGAGCTCACCAAGGTTACGTTGGCACCTTAGGTTGTAGGAAAGACTTGTAAAAACACACGAGGACATATAATGAGATAGGTGCTTATCTGCATTTGGCTACATCTTAAGTTGCTAAAATGGGCCTTGTAAATCAATCTCCTACTGCTTTTGTTTTTCCTCTTTGCTGTTCATCTCCCCTGCTTTCCCTTAGTGGCTATTTAAAGGCAGACCTGGGGCCATGGGTGGCTTAGGAATTTGTTACCCTGCCCCTGTGCCCTCCCTGCCTGTGTGAACGTGCTCCTGGCAGGGTCTCAGTGATCTCCTGGCTTAGGCTGGCCCTGGCTGTGGACAGACGTGGGTTTAGGGAATATTCTCATTGATTTTTGTGGGAGTAACTCACGGGGGGTGGGGTTCTGCAGGGAGATGGTAACTCTTTGCGTTTGGTGTGGGTTTGTGATGTTTGATTAAAATGGCAGGGCTGTGGGTCTGCCTTTGCCATCCTGTGGGAGGCACAGCAGCAGGGAAAGAAGAGTGTTGTACCTTTTGCCTGCCCTTTGTTTCGGGGCCTGCCTGGCCCTTCTGGCCCACCAACGCCACCATTCCTTCCTTGAGGGAAGAGCTGGATCCCCTGTTTGCTCCCACTCTGCCTTTAGTATTCACYCAGGTCAGGAGAGAGATGATGACAGGGGTCACTGGGGTGGAGCAGCTCCCTGGTGGCATCACTGGACCAGAGAAAGCCAGAGAAGCCACTGTGGGGTCATTCTCCCCATGCATTTGTGTCCCTGCACTCCCATCAGCCACCCCGAGGTCCATGGAGAAGGTTTGGTGCCACAGCCACAGGGGCCCTGTGGTCATGGCCCTGGGGTCAGACACGTCTGAGATGACCTAATGAACGTGTCAGGGTGGAGCAAGGCAGCGCTGCACGAGATCTGTGGGCTTACTACAGGGTTTAGGAGGAAAAAACAAGCAGTGTAGGAAGAGATCGGGAACGTATCCGTCTGCACTTGCAGGCGCGTGACCACAGGGGCGACTGAAGAGGTGGCAAATTGACAAATTAATCTGAAATTAATCCAACTGAAACAAACAAAATGAATCCTCGTGGAACCTGTCGTGGCTATCAGTAATTCACYGTTGGTCAGGACACAAAAGCAGGTCAGTCCCTCCCCTGCCTTGCTGCGTGTGACCTCGGCTCAGCAGGCAGGTGTAGCCGGGAGCAGTGCCTTTGCCGTGGCACATCTCTGGCTCGGCCGCTCAGAGCCCTCAGCCCCAGGCCCGTGAGGATGTGGCAGTGTGTTTCTTTCCTGCAGCTATTACCTCTTACTGATGAGTCATTTTTATCTAATGGGGAATTTTTCAGTGCAGCTGAACCAAAGGGCTTGAGTGGATGCAAAAAGAAGGAGAACACCATCAAGGAAATGTCTGTAGCTAGGCATCCAGCTTTGCTGACAGCCAAGGGCAAGGCAGAATATTTAGAAAATCTTGCCTACTGATAAGTAAAGAGTTTGGAGAGGAATACTCAGGGATGCTCTTTAAGGCATTCATTGTGCTCCTCATTGTTTGTCCAGCCATAGTGAAAGGAGTAGAGGTATTAATTGAATTAACACTATTAATTTCTGCTGTTTGTATCTTATGAGATCTCAAATAAAGCTTCTGTTTCCCTTCTCCCCAGTGTTATTTGCTTCTCTCTGCCCTGAAATCCATGGTTCAGTGAGCTGGAAGGGGGTTGCATAGCACTAGGCAGGATTTCCTCTTTCAGGGGAAATCTRCGCTGCCTCTCTATGATTTGTTCTGCTCCCCTCACTCCCAGCAAATTCCTAAAAGCACCGTGAGAGGTTTTGTGTGAGAAGAGGGTGGTGGATGTTAATTCCTYGGGATTTCTCGGGGAATTGGCACTGATGGCATCGATGACTTCCAGCGCGGGGAGCTGATCTGGCAGGGCAGAACTGATGAACTGTGAAAGAGGAAATCTGGGAGGACGAAAGAACTTGCGTTTTGATCCCCTTATCACTCCGAACACGCTGCAGACTAATTGCGAAACTCGGCCGCTTCTGCTCGGGGACTCTGACCTGCTTATACCCAGGCTGAGCTGGTGCTAAAAACCTCTCCATCCGTCCCTGGTGCCCTTTTGGGAACAGAGAGGTGGTAATTGCTCGGGGCTCYGGTTCACGGTCCCTGTGCCTCGTGCGCGGCTGCCGCGGTTCGCGCTTCAGGCGTCACGGACTGGGGGGCTGTGCTCAACCACGCTGGGCTGAGAACTGTGGCAGCTCAAGAGCCTGCTCTGCCTCCAGGGGGGATGGAAACTCCATGGGGAGACAGGAGGAGCRGGGCGTGTGACCCTTCAAGCCCCCACAAGTGCAGCAGCCCCAGGGAGATTCTGCCCGAGAGGTGACTCAGAGCCTCACGTCCAGCCTCGGGTGCTCGTTAGATGTGCTGGGACTGAGCTTGGTGAAGTAAGACTTGCTCATGCTCGGGTGATCTCATGGATAAAAGCTGGAATTGCTGGATTTGGCTCTCTTTAGTGTCAMGGAGCTGCTTTCAACCAGGATGGGCGAGCACTGGGACTCTTCCGCTGAGAAGCAAATCCTGCTGCTGCCAGTGGGCTCTGGGTTCATGTAAAATTGAAGTGATTCTGACAGATGAATTCATAGAATGGTGGAATGGTTTGTGTTGGAAGAGGCCTTAAAGATCGTCTCATTCCACCCCCTTGCCATGGGCRGGGACACCTCCCACTATCCCAGGTTGCTCCAAGCCCCRTCCAACCTGGCCTTGGACACTTCCAGGGATGGGGCATCCTTGGAACTTCCTTTCTGTGCTGCTATGATAAAGCACAGTTTTTTCACATTAACTATGTTTCTCCATTATCTTTATTATAATAAGGGGCATATTCCAGCCCCTTGAGGCTCTGTGACAGCCTTTGGTAGAAGGGGCAGGGATGAAAACCCCACAGGCCCTAGGTGGGAACCGAGGGCTGCRTGGGAAGGGCTGTGACACCGTTACRGTGCAGGAGGTCCCGGGACTTGGTGACATTAAAGTGCCTTCCAGGACTGTTCCCACAGGAGCCACAGAACAATTCTGGGCAGAGCGTGGCCTCCTTTGCTGCCAGAGCTGGGGGAGCAGGGCTTTTTCACAGAACTGGTAATTGTAACGTTAGGGGATTTACTGTCTCGCTTCACCTTGGGTATTTCCTGGCTGTCGGTTCATTTACGGTTCCAATCAATCTTGGGAAGAGGATTTACTGGCAGAAACAGGAGTCTCCACGTGCGTTTCTTGCACTCATCAGTACCAGGGCAACTGAGAGAGAAGTTTTGTTTGCCTGTGCTGTCGATTCATGACTCTTTCCCTCCTTYTGAAGATCCATCTGGATTTTTCCTCTGAATAAGGTCTTTCTCTTTGTTTCTATTTTGAAATCTTCAGAGGAGTTTGTTTTGAACACTGTACTGGCTCACACACACACCCCTACATCCATTTTCCAAGTTTTCCCAGTATTTCTCTGTCAGTGACAAAAAAAAAAAGAACAGAGAGAACAAAATAGGGAGAGCAGAGGTGGATTTTTTCAGACTTAAAAAAGTCTTCCCTTTTATCAAGGGGAATTTGTCCTTATTCACACTTTGGCAAATCAAAGTGTTAAAGAAGCTCTGGGATATGTCAGCTTGCAGAGAATATCCCAATTTTTATTTTTACATTGATTTCTAGCAGCTTATTTTCTGGGGATGAGCAATTTAGAGCTGCTTCTCCCCTGTCTCCAGAGCTCCTGGGGCTGTCCTGGCTGCTCGTGGAGCGTGCTGGGGATATGTTGGCAGGCATTCCTCCACCTGGAGCCTGCATTTTCACCTGGCAATTAGTCAACCCAGCAAATCACTCTAGGGCACGTTGAACTGGTCACAACAAGTGTAGCCAGGATTAACATGATTCTTCTCAAACAGCAGGTTTGCTCCTCTGCTTTGAGTCATCTCCTTTAAAAGGCCTCACGTGACCTCTAAGAGATGAAGAAGCCATGGTTAGGAATATTCCACGATTGCACAAGTGTCCATCTGCTCTGCTTTCTGCCCAGTCCTGGTGGAAGGCTCCGGCATCCCACGGAGGCTGGGGATACAGGGGGATGGTGCCCCTGATCAGGAAGGCTTCCAACTGCCTGGGTCCATGAGTCACCGGGAGATGGAGGAAGGAACTCYGTGAGAGAAGAGTCTGCAAGGTTTTCTCACATATGGCCAGGCTAAATAAGTCTGGTGTGATATAGCACAGACCAGCTGTGAAACAGAGATCAGCACAGTTCTGAAATCCAGGACTTTTCTCTCCAGGGCTTTGGAAGGAGTAGAAAAACACACCTGGACAAATAATTGCACGTTTTTCTCTTGGTCTTTCTTCTCCCTTCCTTCTTGTAAACTCATACTACAAGTGAGCCAGAAATGTTACTGAAGGGAAGGAGGGGAAGGGATCAGATTTGCACAATGGCCAGTTTCTGGTAATGTTATAAAATGTGACCCTAGTCCTGCTGTTCTGTAAGAAAGAGACACTGGGAAATCCCTTTCTTCCCTTCTTCAGCAGTGACCTGCAGATGAATCATTTGGCTGAATTGTGACCGGGGTTACCTCTGTGCTCTTGACCTGCCTGCTGACTGTACTTCAGCCATTTCCAGACTCACTAGCAGCAAAAATAATATAATGTGGGATGTCCAGCACAGCAGTTTCCTCCCAGTAACTCAGAGGACCCAGGAGAGGCAGAGCTAAGAGGGGCAAAGCACACCTTGTAAACACAGGGCACACGAGCAGAGCCCCTGTACTGCCCCCTCAATCCCAAATGCTGGCATTGTGGCACGGGATCAGTGCCTTGCCTTGGTCTTTGCGAGCCATAGTCTCACCCCAGAGAACGGGAAGGCGGGGATGTTCCTGGTTTTATTCACTTTATCCCTTTTTTGCTCTGCAGATGATGTGCGATTGTTCGGCTTTGTCCGATTCACCACCGGCGATGCCATGAGCAAGAGAGTCAAGTTTGCCCTCATCACCTGGATTGGAGAGGATGTCAGTGGCCTGCAGAGAGCCAAAACTGGGACTGACAAGACTCTGGTGAAAGAAGTAGTACAGGTAACCTCTTCCTTCTGCACTGGAACCCCAGCTCCCGTCGCTGTTGGCTGTGCAAACACCAGCAGCAGGGAGAGGGGRAAGGATTGGCTCGTCCTCCAACTTAGCAGTTAATCCTTTAAAAAGAAGACAGTTTCTTATTGCCTGTCTTCCTCCTAGGAGGGCTTAACATCTGCCCTTTGAGCACTCAGGCATAAAGAAGCACCTTTTGAGCTTAAGGCTGCCTTAGCTATTTCATGAGGASGGAATCTGCACTCCCCTCCTTGTCACCACTAGGATGTCTCCCATCCCCTCCCTCCATATGGAAATATTACAATATAGAATGACAGAGAAGCAGTATGAAGTTAAGCAGGTAAAATTAAACAGGAAAACCCACACCTTTGTTTAAACTCCTCTGGAGGCCCTTTTATCTCTGCACGGTGAATTCGTGGAGCTAATCAACCGAAGTCTGAAGTCCCAATTGTACCAATTAACCAACGGCTCTTAATGGCTAACTGGGTTTGAACAGGCTTTGTTTGGCCTTGGGCGTAGCAGGGGARAGAGAAACGTGCTCAGCCCAGGTGAGAACAAACAGCAGCCAGGAGAGAAGTGACTCGTGGGAGGCTGCACAGAACCTCTGCTGGAACCTGGCTGCTSATGTTTAGAATGTTTCTTCTGGGGAAGTATTTAAAGCAAGATTAGCTCTTCCAACTAAACGCAGAACCAGCTCGCCAGTGCCTGAGAAATGGCCTTGTTTATGCTCCTGGAGAATGGGCCGATGGTTAAATTAATCTCCCTCAATAACTGAGTTCTTGCCTGTGTAAAGAAATCTCCCAACAGGACACTGTGAAGAGTGAGGATGAAGTCCCCCCCTCAATTCTTTGGTAGTTTATATGACACAGAAAATTATATTTAGATAAGAAGAATGAGGAAGATAATACATTCTTGTCCTTCCAGAAGATGAGACTGGTGCTAAATGTTTCAGAGTGACGACAACCCAGAGGGGTCTGTTCTGAAAGAAACTTCCAGAATGACACCTGAGAGATAGCAAAGCAAGTTTCTGCTCATGGGGAGCAGCTCAAACTCTGTAATTGTAGCTGAAGATGAAATTATAGAGTACTATATGACGCTTACATGAGTCACTAAGCCCAAGATTTTTTTAAAAATCTGTTTAGACAATGTATTCCTGTTGGGCTGAATAGCATTCCCGAGCACTGTGCTCAGATCTGTCCCTCGGGTCTGTTACATATAATTTGCAATTTCACTTGTTTCATCTTTGATTAGTAGTCTGTACGAGTTAATCATCTGGTGGAGCATTAACCATTCCTGGCTGTTACTCAAAAGCTTTCATATTCCAATTAGTCTGCACTAAAATAMAAAACCAATACAACTGGTGCTTAATGCACTTTTACTGAGCAACCTAGTCCGTGAGCCCCTGCAAAGCATTCCTGAATGTCATGGCAATGGTGATCTCCTGTCCAGAAGAAATTATCTTGACAACTGTTTCAAATAGTTCTTCACATGCAACTGAATCCCTCTGGAGTGGGATAAAAGCTGCACTATTTTCTTCTTCTTATGCCTGTGACCTTGCAGATAATCTGTCAAAATAAACAAGGACAGAAGGTCCAACTGAAATTTAGTGGAGGGAATTTATCCCAGAGCTGTTTCACTCTTAGTTCCCTTGACCTTCAGGTACATTCTCAGTCTTCTGATTTTTAGAGATTATTTGAGATGTGAGTTATATGTAGAAAAATACACTTATTTTTTCGCTGTAATGATAAACTACAAATCTGAGTCAGTTTTGGTTCATCACTTGGAATAAGTAGTGCCCTAAGGTGGGGATTTTTTTCTCCACAGACCCTGAAGGGGATGCAGGCTGTTGGTGCAGTTGGGCTCTCCACAGGTGCACTCACCTGTGTGCCATGGCTCTCCATCCAGGGAAGGGTGGCACAAGGAGGATGTTTGTGATCTGCAGAAGGGACAGGCTGGGATTCCAGAACAGCAGCTCTTCCTTTTGGGAAGCCCTCAGTAAAACTTGAAGGGTTCTCTCTATCTTGTAATATTTGCCAAAGCACCTGTGGGTCTTTATTTAAGACCAAAGGTGCTGTGTGAGGGGATTCCTGGTTTATATCCTGTGCTGTGCGGATGAGCTATGGCTGAGCTCTGCCCAGAGCTGAACAAACACCAATAAATGTTGTTGTTCCTCTGAGACAGAGTGCAAGGCAGTCAGCTGAGGCACTGCCTGCGAGCACAGCCCACCACGGTGCATCCCTGGGATRAGGAGTGTTCCCACACAGGGATTATTCACGGTCTCCAGGAGCACCTGCCATAAGGAAAACACCAGGGATATTAAGTGGTGAAGAGCAGATGATGGGCTTGTGAACAAAGGCATGAACTATTACAAAGCACAGAGAGGAACTRGGTTGCCCCAGTTGCCCTGGCTTTTGTGTTCTTCCCTTGGAAGGGGGAGCAGGTGCTGTGAGATCCGTAGGGAGGTGGCTTGGGAAGCAGTGCTGATAGTGAGTGCAGGAGGTTGCCAGAAAATCTCTCAGGAAGAAAGGACAATTGATTTTTAGCTGCAATAACTGTAAAATGACAGGGGTGGATCTCATCTAATGCAAATAGCCATAGTTCCCTTCATCTGTACTAGATGAGAATCAGGTCTTCTGGCTTATTTGGACCTATCCCTATTACCTCTTTAATGCTGTTGGAAAATGGGTTTTGCATTTATTGTATGTCTTTTGGATTGTAGAAAAATGAACTTAAGGAACAATCCGTAGCTTTTTTWATTTTTTTTTCCCCACAGCCATTTATTTTCCATCCTTTCCTCCTTAACTCAGCTGGAAATCTTGCAACAAGCCTGAGGCCTGGTCCGAGTATTTCAGCTGAGAGCAGATTAGAAGCAAGGCCAGGATGGGGAACAAGTATTTATCTGTGTCTTCTGAAGGGTCTGGCTGAGTGCTACTGGGTGAGACTGCTGTGCAAGGGGAGACAGGGAGCAGGGGGATGCAGTATTCCAGCTTTTATCCMCTGGGCTTCTGTCCGTGCCAAGGACAGACCTCATGGGGCAAGAAGTGGCACACGGCTGCCCAAGCTTTGCAGGAGGTTGCTTAAGATGTTTGGGAGTTCATTGCTGGGGTCGAGTCTAAACCTACACCTGGAAGAGTCTAAACTGGGAACTCTGTGGAGCAGTGAGCCAGGATGGCTCCAGCTGCAAGGACTGAATTCATTCTCTCAGCAAAGGGACTGCCCGGCCTTTGCCAGTTTGTTTTATTTTCCATGGATTTTGGCTCTTCTCTGTTTTCATCGGCGCTCCTTCCCCCACAAAGTCATGTGCTCTTATTATTTCCCTAATTCATATTCAGGGTAAAACAGCTCTGTTTCTGTGAGCAAATATTCGTGGCATTTTATTCATTATTATTTTTGGTGAGGAATTTGCTTGCCTTTGGTGATGTCAACGACTCTGCTGAGTTTCTGCTTTGCATTYCATAGCCAGATCCTTATTTGCTCGCTTTTCCCTTTCCCTCTGGGTTCCTCACGGCACTGGTGCTGGTGTCTCCTGAGGGAGCACCCCCTTTTGGGGTCACTGTTGCTGTTCTTGGGGCAGGTACCACACACAGAACTCCTTGTATGTGCTTTAGGGTTCTGGTGTCAGTCCAGAGGCCTTACCACAAGATTAAATAGCTCAATTAAGGCAGGAGATGGTTTAATAGCTTTGTTAGAGGCAGCCAGGAAATCAAACTCACAGGGAATGGCTACASCACGGTGCCTTTGAGTCTTACTCATGAGGGTGGTGAGATCCTGCTGGGAAGGCAAACTGAATTCTCCTTTTTGGTTGTTTTTCCTGTTCTGGTTCACTGTAATGACCATGCCAAATGGATGTGGATTTACAAGAACTCCTGGTCTAGAGGAGGGGGTCAGAATCCTCATCACCCCCTGCCTGACACACAGACTTGTGACTCTTCCAGTGGGATGAAGCACAGAGAGGGAGAATTTGCAGATCAGCTGAAATGCAGCTCCCGTTGCTGAGCCGAGTGTTTGCCAGAGGTTTGGACTGGCTTCTCCCAGCGGCTGGAACTGGTCCATGTCAAATTGGCAGGGAGGAGATTTGAAGAGAGGGTTTTTGCTGAGCTTGGAGTCTGACAGCTGAGTGCAGGACCAGGTTTGGTGTGGGCCTGGCACTCACACCGTGCTGGGGAAGGAACCTGGGAGATGCCATCCCCTCTGTCCTGCATCTGCCCTGGACATGAGATGAGCAGTGGATGGGAGTGGTGACACTGAGGATTTTGAACATCAGCAGAGGCTGCTGCAAGGCCCAGTAAAGAGAAATAAATAAAGAAATAAAAAAAAAGAAATAAATAAAAGTGGCAAGCAGCTGCTCAGGTACCTGGCACCATCCACAGCTGCTGAGAGCCYAAGTGTCTGTAGACCATAGATTTTAATTCTGGCTTTAGGCTTCCCAAGCTGGGGTTTATAAGGGCCTCTGCAGACCTATTTTGGTACAAAATCTGCTCCACACAGATTTTCCCTTGGGCAGCTTAGGGAAGTTTTATGGCCCATATGCTAAACATTCAGGGCTTGGAAGAGGAAGCAAATCTGCTCCACCCTKTTTTCCCCCTCCTTTAAGTTGGCTGGAAGGGAAGGATTGAGCTTGCTGCACAAATTTCTTCCCAGGGAGAGCTGCAGGCTCACTTGTTGCTCCTGCAGGGTTGGAGCCCTTTCAGCCTGCAGCCTGTTGTGGAGGGTCACACAGGGGATGGGATTGCAAAACTCTGGCTTTCTGCTCCTCAGGCACAAAGTGAAGCTCGTGCCAGAGAGGTTTACTGGAAAACCATGAGTGAAACTCAGTATTTTTTATGTCCTGTTCAATGATTTGAGAGGCAAAGCAAAGAGACTGTGGTCACTGTTGTGTTGTGAGAGTGATAAATGGCATTATTGTTTTTGCTATCTGTAGGCTGCTGGTGACTGGGGTGAAGACAAAGGCTAGGATTCACTGGCAGGGATTGCTGTGGTTGTAAAAAGCCTGGGCTTGGGGGGAGGAGAAGGGAAAAGGAAGTGGAGGATRTAAAATGAAGACACACGTCAGCAAATGAAGGGCCCAAGCATCAGAGTTATGCACTGTGCCTTAGGATCTGCACCCYGAACAAAAGCTCAGCCCCAGACAGCTCAGACAGTAAACTCAGGGTGATAAGGGAGGCTGTGGCTGGAGAAGGATCAAGCAGGATATTGAAATCAGAAGTTTTAGGCACCAAACTCACGAGGAGCATCTTCTCCCCCTGGGGCCAGGCTTGAGGAGACACCGTGGTGGGTGGGAGCTGGTGGGAAGGACCGAGGAGGACCCTGAGAGAATGGAATAAAGCSAGGAGTTATTAATAGCAGTGACCCAGATTGCACCCCGAGGGGACAAATCTGGCACAAGAGGTGGCCCAGCCTGCTAAGAGGATATTTAAGGGTGGCTGGGAGCAGAACCCATCTGGCCACTGCTGGGGGGGATACTGTTCAGTCCTTGCAAGGTGTCTAGCTGGTGTTGATGCGAGATCTGTGGCTGATGCCCACAGATCATCACCCCAGGAGTCATCTGGATAGCTGAGAAGGCATCTGAGTAAATATATTTACTTTGTGGCACATATAATTTTGTTCTCCTCTGGTCAGGCATGAGCGCACTTGCAGTTTTAATGTCAGAACCGGCTGGATTCTGCAGAGTGGGCATCGAAGGAAGCCCTCCCCACATTCATAAAATACACACACTTTTCATGGAATCCCTCTYAGAAAAGATTTCATGAGCCTGCCTCAGTTCTCACTAAAGCAGAGCAAAGACTCACCCTGAAACCAGGTAGTCCTGGATAATCTGCTTCCTGAGGGGGAGAAAAATTTAAACCTGGTAGCATGGAAAGGGAATTGAAAAGGCTCAGCTCCAAACTCACATGGGCAGCACACCTCAGTGAGCATCCAAGAGCTGAAAATCCTTGGGTTGGCCTTAGCGAGAGCCGAGCTTTGCAGAGATGTGGAGGGAGGACACTTGTGAGCGTGACTCAGTCTGATGGTTTGGGCAGCGTGCCCCTTTAGYTCCCACCTCCAAAATAACAGGCGTTTGTTTTTCTCTAAAAAGCAATTTCCCGTTTTCCCCGGGCTGCCCCAAGCCGCGGATGAGCGCCCGTGCCTCCTGCCTGCCCCCAGTGCCGTGCAGGGCTGTTGTTTCCCAGGCCTTGGTGCTGCCCGTGAGGCAGAGCAGAGCAGACAAGCTCCTGGGGGCTGCTCTGAGCTCGCTGCCCCCCGGCAGCTCCGGGCAGCGAGGATTCCCCCGCTGTGGAGCGGCTGGCGTGGGGGAGGGAGCCGCGTTCCTCTCGCTTCCATCCCTCCCACCGCATGAAAAAGGTGCTGAGGCTCTTTCAAGCTGCATCCTCCTCCTCCCCGTCCTTTACCCGGCGCTGATCCCAAATGGAGACCCTGGAGACGCTGCCAAATGAAGAGCTCTCCCGTGGCGTGGAGAGAGAAACCGATTGGAACCCCCCTTTCCCGGCTGTGCCAGTGCCAGGGAGACCCGGACAAGACTCCTGCTGCTCCCCCAGAGCGTTCCCTGTTCTCCCAGGCAGCSCCCATCCCCTTTCGGGGCGCTCACTGCCCAGGGGTTCAGGCATCGCGGCTTTCCCGAGGTGTCACAGCAGGGCTGCTGGGATTTTAATTCACGTTTTGGGTCGGGTGCAMCGGATGCTCGTGTTTGTGGTGCTGGCTGAAGCTCAGCGGGGTGGGGGAAGGGAGGCTCTGTTCTCAGTTGTGRTTAGGAAGGGAAGGAAGATGCTAARGCAAGCAGCAGGCAGCGTGCGTGCCGAGATGGCTGTGCACACACGCGGGTGCCGTGCCAGCCCTGCTGTGAGGCGGGAGGAACAAATCCCTGCCTGAGCTGCCGCTGCTCTGACGAGAGCCCTGGAGGCACTGTGGGATCCCATTCCGCTCCCGGGAAGGTTTCCTGTGTTCGCAGCCTCCCGTCCCGGCACGCTGCCCGGGGCTTGCCCAGCTCCCAGGCGGCGCAGAGAGCTCTGGAGCGGGGAGAAAGCTGCCCTGCGGCACACGAGTGCATCCCTCCGGCACGTCCTCCAAGGTCGCTTGGGATCGCCAAAGCASGGAGCAGAGCGGAGCCCGGGAACGGCAGCAGCCTGTGTGGGCAGTGCCTGGGCTTTGGCCGTGGTGGGTGTGGGAGAGTGGAGGGAGGGGGCAGTAAATCCACGGGAGGAGGTGTGTTTGCTCCTGGTGCCATCTGTGTGCTGTCCTCAGGGTGTGACAGTCGTGCGCTCTGCTGTGGTGCTGTTCTTTTTTTAGGAGCAGGGGTCCTAAAAAGGGCACGGAGAGGATTAGTGACGTGCCCAGGATTATGCTGAGGGTCAGTGGCGGTCAGCAGGTCAATAATTTTGAGTGTTTTACTTCACATACTACGTGGGAAACTTGACCTAACCTGGCCTGTGCACGGCCGGGAAGAGCTGCTGCACAGRGCAGGGCTGGGTCTTGCAGCCAGTGGCTGGGGAAGCAGATACATAACATTTTTCCAGGTTAAGTGTTGGGTTTTGCCTTCACTGGTCCTGTCTCTCATCCCCAGCTTTCTGTTTATCGTCCCAGCCACAGGAGATCGAGGTGTGCAGCTCACACAGCCAGGGAAGCTGCATAACCCAACTTGGACAAGCATCCCCCTTTTCTAACAGGCTCTTCCTTTATCTCTTGCAGAACTTTGCCAAAGAATTTGTGATCAGTGACCACAAAGARCTGGACGAGGATTACATCAAGAACGAGCTGAAGAAAGCAGGGGGGGCTAATTATGATGCACAGACTGAGTAAAGGCAGGAACCTCCTGGCACCACCACCTGGATCTCCAAGGGAGGGGAAAGGCACAACAAACTAACACACCTGAGAGATGAGGCAACTGAACTCCCCAGCTTTCTGTGGCTGCACCTAAGAACTCCCTTTTTTTGCATAAAGTGGACTTTTATTTTCCATCCTGTCTCATGAAACATTCCTCTCTGGGGTTCTGTTTTCCTTTTTTCCCCCCCCTTTTTTTTTTTTTTACTCATAACTCTGTCCATGTTCTCGCACCTGTGGGATTTAGGTTTGGCTCTGCTTTGGTCCTATTCAGCACTGTGTTTGTAGGGGCTTGCCACTGTGTCCTTCTTCACGTCTGTGTGTTTTACTTGGCCTCAACCTGGTCTCTGAGGGAAGAAAGTTTTGGGGGAGTTCTGAACATCGATTACTTTTAATTTTTAAAAAAAATTTCTCCTGACTGATACTCTTGGGAATAATATTATCTGCTGTTCTAGGCTCAGATCAGCTTGAGATGACTTCCCTCAAACTTTGATTAAATCATCTAAGCATGAATGTCCAGTTGAGATGTTACCTAACAGCTTAAACGACAAACAAACAAAAAAAATCCTTTGACTCCTGATAAATGGGAATAAATTTGCCTTAAGCATTGCTTGACAGTCGCTATGCTCTGTGCTGCATCTCTGTCCTTCCCTCTTAAAAATAAGATCCASCATGGTCTGAAAGTGGGTTTTGTTGCTTTTTGGAGGTATCAGGGCACAGTAAACTGAGGGGCTTAGAAATGTCTGGACACTTGGTCACTATTTTGTGTACGTTGGTCTCTGGGTTTGTATTTGACTTTCCTACTGCTGGGGCTCAGGAGGTGAAACTGAAATGCATAGATTTCCTTTTTTCAATGATGTCTGAAAAAATAGCAGCTGCTGAATCCTGCCCTGCCCTTGTCTCCCCTGGTTATTTTGCAGTTGAACACAACATCTTCAGTCATTTGGGGCCTTTGGCAGTGAACATCCTCCGGCTGGGACCAAGGCACGGAGCAGGGCAGCTCTGTCCCAGTCAGGAGAAAATATTCAACAGCAGAGGCCCAGAGAGAGCCTGGGCACAGTTTGGTACCAAACTTTCTTTGTGGGGGCTTCTTTGTATGGCTTTTGTTTTCCCATCAAAGGTAACTGTCCCSGGAATGACGTGTTGGGAGGAACCGTGGGGCTCGGGAGTCAGCGCTATAAATCCATTCCAGAAATAAATGTTTTTCAAGAACAGTTCTCAGCGACTCTGTTGTTCTTCCACCTTCCCTGCAACAAGCCTATATTTAGGAGGTTCCTTAATCCTCGCTGTAAAGCTTTGAGCTGCTGCAATCTTGGGGCTATTAGGAGAATTAAACACTGGCTTAAATGTAAAATGATCCCAGTGCCTGCAGCCCTCGTGTGCTCGTCTCTGCTCCGGGAGGCAGAGGTGACCACAGTGCACCTGACACACTTTTTTTGTTCGGCAGCTCTGCCTCTCCGTTCCCAGCCCCAAAATGCCCGGTGGGAATTGTAATCAGGTCAAAGAGAATWTCGCAGCCACGGAAAATAGACGTGGAGAGGTCAGGAACAGATTTGGGAACAAGAGCAACGCTTTCAGGCAAGCTTTGCAGCTTCCTGCGCAGGGTTACGTGGGGCATTACGATYCCGGCCAGAACTTCCTAAATCTTGCCCTGAAAGAAGGGAAATGGTTGTTTTTTACAGGTCTGACAGCAGGGACAGGCAGAACGAGCGGGAAGGAGCTTTGCAGGGAGCTTGTGATGCTCTGAGGTTTGGCCTTGCTGCTTCAGTGACCACGATAAACTTTCATTTGACAGCCTGTGGCACGAATCTCAGCCTGGTGCTGGAGCCTGGCAGCACTACCACAAGAAATTCACGGGCACCAGCCGTGGTGGGGGCTCAGGAAACAGCTCAGCAGAGGCAAATCAGCTTTCCCAGCCCTCGAAGGCATCTCAGCAAGACAAACGGAGCCCTTGTGCTGCCTTTGGCAGGCTGGGCCCAGGGATGGAGGAAGTGGAGGCATCACCCTGGCTCTGGTTGCTGTGCTATCCTTAGTCCAGTTCCCAGAGCGTGTAAAATCCCACATTCCCTGTTTGAATCAGCTCTGTGGTGTACTGGCATGCAGGAATATCAAGTTTGCAGTCACCAGTGCACCAAGAGCAATGTTAGATGAGAAAAATGAGAGGGAATTACTGATTTGTGGTGTGAGGATAAATTTTTGTGGAAAAAAAGCCTAATGAATGACAGTAATAACAGAATCGGTGGGGTTGGTTTTTTTCCAGCCTCAATTTCCTCTTCCTCAGGCAGGCTACCCAGGGATACCACCCTGCTGATGTTACAAAGAACTTTGTGGGGGAAAAACTGGGATGAGGAGCGTTGCTGCTGGTCTGCCTCTGGCCTCACTGGGTCAGTTCYGGAAAACCCACGGGAGAGTTGTTGTGTGTGCAGTCCTGTCCCTCGGACAACACTGCCACAGCCAAGTTAGTTAGGTCCCTGCTTGTCAAACCCTCAGTCAAACACAAGATTATCTTTGTCACAAAGAATGTCCTGGACACGCACCCAGCCCAAGCTGATGAATGCACACCCCAGGGGGCTGCCTGGGAGTGGTTGGGGTAAGATGTGCTTCCAGAATTGAATGTTTCCCTCCCTCTGTACTCCTCATTCCTGGAGGAGTCATCTGAATTAGCCATTAGCTGGCTTTGTTTCTAGATTGTTGACTATACTTCAGCATTATGGAATGGTTTTCACTTCCCTCAGGAGGGTGACTTTGTTGGTGTTATGTCAAACTCTGACATTTGTGGTGGGAGCAGCTCAGCTGGTCCAGGGCCTGCACGTGCCTGGTGCAACTCACACTCAGCTCTGCAGCCCAAAATTCATCTCTGGGCTCTGCTGCTGCTTGGCTGGAAAAGTATTTACCCCACAGTGTTTGCAGGCATTCTCCTTCGGTGCTAATAATTAATAATGCAAGAAACAATTGGCCAGAATGGAGCAGAAGGAAGAGTGGGACACGAAGGGTAAAAGCGTCAGATCGATTTATTTGTGGTGCCTTTGGGATCTCACGCTTGGAACATCCCAACAGCACAGCATGAACTGGAATTTGTCCCTGTTGTGGGACCCCAGGGCTCCTCAGGGTCACCCCTCACAGCACTGGAGCAGCTCAGTGTCTGCAAGTGGCTGCTCTGATCAGAGGGATCAGGGACTCTGTTGTATTGTGGAGACAAAGAAGGGATTAAAAATACCTATTTTTGCTGTAACGCAGCAAAATCAGGAGTTCCCAGAGCGTTGCAGGAAGTTTGGAATCATAGAATCACTAAGGTTGGAAGAGACCTCCGASATCATCGAGCCCAACCTTTGTCCCAACACTACCACGTTATCCAAAGCAGAGCACTGAGTGCCCTCTCCAGTTGTTCACTGAACACTTCCAGGGATGGGGACTCCACCACTTCCCGGGGCAGCCCCTTCCAAYGCCTGACAACCCTTGCAGTGAAGAAATTCCTCCTGAAAACTGTATTTTTACTGTGTTAGTGTAAACCAGACTGCACTGACTTCCTCCTGGAGCACAACATCCTTGTTTAGGAAGGGACCTTTCACCAGTGGCACTGGAGCAGGAATTGCAGCCCATGTTCCAGGACCCCACAGCCCTGGGAATTCAGCCTCTGAGCGTGTGCATTCCTCACCTTATCAGCAATGCTGATAACACTGCATCCTGGGATTTATGATAACGACCATGGGAGACATGCATTCCCTTTGTTTTCATTTTTAGCTTTATTTTTATAGGGTCAGGTGCCCTGTTTTGAGTCCATTTAGCATCCAAAGCCTGGTTTTTCCTTGCCAGCCCTTTCCTCAGGCTGTAGGGCTGTGTCCCATAGGATCCCTCATGCTGTGGCTCGGTGGGGCCGTGCCCCGTGTGGGGCCTGGGACACCATGCCGTGCCCCCCTCTGGGGGCTGCGTCTGGCAGGGAACAGATGGGAACGGCTCAAGGGCCGCTTTATATTTGGCACCGCCGAAGGATTTTCTAGCCCTCCCCACGAGGAGCGCGGCGGATCCGATGCACCATCCAATTTTAGCAGGGAGGAAGCGGCAGAGCCGAGTGAAAGAGCCTCTAAAAACCTCGCTGAGCGCAGACTCACGCAGCAGATGAGCTCATCTCGGCCAGCCCTGCCCGGGGGGATCGTGCGGGCGGTGGGAAGGGAGGGGGACGAACGGGTGACCCCGCTCCAGGATGCGTTTGGGACACCGGGGAGGGAAAGGGTTGGTACCCGGGGGTGGTGCCGCGCCGGGAGCGTGGGCACAGCCGGGCTGCCGTGGGGCACAGCCGCCTGCCACACGTGAGCGGCCGATTCTCGCTCGGGGGAGGAGGAAGGGGCCTTTGGAGAAGGGAAAGCAGCCGAGCCAGGCGGTGCTGGCCCCTGGAAGCGCCGGGGTTCACGGGCTGCCGGCCCCGAGGGTGGGGAACGCC
Source organism: Amblyornis subalaris (assembly GCA_018881555.1). Taxonomy (NCBI): domain Eukaryota; kingdom Metazoa; phylum Chordata; class Aves; order Passeriformes; family Ptilonorhynchidae; genus Amblyornis; species Amblyornis subalaris. The sequence goes on along the minus strand of JACAXG010000036.1, from coordinate 3,808,741 downwards.
GCGTCGCCCGCGGGTTTAAGGATGCTCTGCCCTGGGCACCCCCGGGGGATCTCATGGCTCCGGTTTGAGTCCGCGCAGGGATTTAGCAGCAAGGCACCGGGGAGAGGGGACACGGGTGAAGGGACACGCAGGATATTTAGGGAGGTGCGGGATGGGGCCGGCTCCGTTCGGTGCTCACCACGCGGCACACCCAGGGACCCTGTTCAAGGCTGTGAGCACACAAACTCCAAGCTCGGCTCCAGTCAGTGCACGAGCTGTAAGCCCGGCTCCAGGCTCCAGGCTCGTTTCCTTGCCCGGATCCCGGCGGATGCGCATCCGCTSTCGCCTGGAGCTGCGTCTCCTACAGAGCAGGGGGGCTGAGAGCAGGGACCGGGGGAGCTCCCAGATTTCCCCAGACTGGAACAAAGGGCTTGTGGAAGTGGAGTGTATCTGTCACCGAGCTATGAAGTGAGACCTCCTCCACCTCCAGATCCCACACTTTGGGACCTCTCTGGTSTATAATGGAGCAGTGTGTTATTGCTGCCCAGAGAAGCTGTGGCTGCCCCATCYCTGGAGTGTCCAAGSYYAGGCTGGACRRGGCTTGGAGCAACCTGGGATGGTGGAAGGTGTCCCTGCCCATGGCAGGGGGTGGRACAAGATGAACTTTAAGGTCCCTTCCAACCCAAACCATCTGTGATTCTGTGATGTCAGGCTTGGCTTTATGGCCCAGTGAGCCAAAACACCAGAGGTTAAAGGTTTAGTTGCATTCCCACTTGGTGGGAATGAGGGCCATAAATGACATTCACAGCCCACTCAGGCCTTGGTCTCTTCAGCTCTCACAGACRTTTGTGTCTGGCCTGGAGCAGCTCACTTTGCTTGTCTTACAACAGCTGGTTGATTTCTGTAAGTTTGTCTGGGCTGGGAAACAAAGGGAAACCTTCCAAGATATTTCACCTTTCTCCCTCTCTCTGCACCATCAAAACGTCCAATAAAGTTTTTCATTAACCTAAAGACGTCTTCAGAAGGAGAGCGAATTTCCGAGGAAACGCAGCTGAAGGGAGCAAACAGCATCTGCTCTGCAAATATTAAACTCGGGCAGGGGATGAATAGACTTATCTCCTTTATCGTGATTAGCCACATTTCTGCCCTGTAATTTTGGCCTATCACTCAAAAAGAAACTGCAATCAGGATGTARTACATCCTATCGGCAAATTACAGCCACGCAGCTGTCGGAGGCAGCAGCTGAGCCCTTCAGCAGTTTAAACTGGGTTTTATTACAGCAGGGCAGGGCTCCAATAAGTATATTAGTGACATGATTTAGAAATAATAAGAGCTGATCCCGGCGTCGGTTTTCGTGGGAAGGAGCGTTTTGCCAAAGCCAGGAACGAGGCAGGTCCCAGGGGTGTGGGAGCAGAGGAGCTGTGGTGGGATCACCCCCAGCAGAGGTGTGAGTGTTTGGGTGACTGCGAGCCAAGGGAAGTCTCACGTGAGGMAATTTGGGTGAAATCCAACTGGGAACGCAGGGCTCGGACGGGATTCCGAGTGGGCTGTGGCAAAGTGTGCGTTTKCAGCTCTCCTCTTGAATGTAACCGTGGAGGGTGTGTTACCGTAACAAAGAGCACCCAGAAGTGTCTTTAGCTTAAGATTTCAATGTTGCRATTTTGGCGAGTTCAGAACCAAAATAAAAGTAAAAGCTGATACAATTCTTGAGAGCAAGAATCCTGCAAAACTCCCTAAAGTTGTATGCAAAAATTACAAGTGTTTTTTCAGAAAGAGAACCGTAACTCTTGGTCATAAAACATATTCCTATTATTCCTATTCTACTCACGAGAGTAGGGAGAAGCACTGCTGGAAAAGTGACTCTGCTCTGTTTTGCAGTGAGAGGGTCCTTACCTATGTGTCAATATTCCCTGTACTGCCCAGACAAGCAGCTGTTTTCCATATCCATGTGCTGGCTGTCACCATATTCTGTCTGAGAATGGTTTGACTTTTTTTTCCCTAAYACCTTTAGYTCAGTTGGAATTACAGAGCTGACGAAAAACTTTTTGGACTGAATCTCAAAATTACTTTTTAAGTCAGAAATAAGCACTTTCCTTCTCCTTTAGGCTGTTTTCTGGAAAGCATCTTCCATCTGGCTGTATTTTCCCTCTAAAACACAAACTTTCTGGAGAATCCAGCTTCTGGAATGTCACTGCCACTGGGTTAATATGGGTACAGCTGCGGAGTGATTTGATAAAGAATCTCATCCGTGATCTGCACAGAGCAATCAGTTTATCTTACATCAGAGCTGTAAATCAGAAACGCTGCAACATTTATTATCTTTATCTTCCTTATTTAAGAGCTCGAACCTGTCGGATGAAACCATAAATCTGCTCCGTGGCCCTCCTTGCGTGGAGCCTCTTTAATATTCCAGCTGATGTTTGTTTCTGCCAACTCCCTGCCAACATTTCGTTTTCCTCTCGCACTGACACTTAATGCCTTAAGTGCTTGGAAAGATAAACAGTGGCTTTAAGCAGCACAATCTCCTGATCAGTTTATCTGAGGATTATTACACGAGGGCACGCAGGAGTCGGTCACAAACCCAGCACTTTTTGCCCTGGCTGCTGCTTTCGTTGCAGTGGCTGGGATGGGATATTCTGGGAATCACTGACCTGGGACGTAGAGGAGATCCAACCGACAGTTTTGTCCAATTAAAACCTACTGGGATGGGGCACCAGGCTGTAACTGTGCCCCAGGCTGGGGGTGAGGAGGTGACTTTTGCTGGGGCTGCACTGGTGTCCTGCAGGACAGAGCAGGAACCGGTGGCAAAAGGCTGAAGACAGATGAACTGAAACAACAAAGCAGACACAAACTTCTTATAAGGAAAGGTGATTAAACTCTGGAAGAAATAAAACAATTGACTGATTCACCTTTTCATCTGCTACACAAAGCAAGAACTCCCTTTCTTCAGTAGATGCTTGAATGAAACACCAATGACTGGATTGAACCAATGGGAAATGCAGTTGTCTGCAGTGCACACATGATTAGATTTGTTCTCAGCTCCCTGATGAACTTTAAGCACTTTCACTGTCTCAGGTACAATAACACAAGAAACGATTCAAAGTGTGTTTTTGCTGAGCTCAGATGCACTTGGAGTCTCGAGGCAAAAGTGAGCCAGCCCTGCTCTAGCCTGAGTAAAAAACAGCTAAAATAGAAATGTCTTGAAGTGTTAGAGGGATCCAAAGGCAAAACTCATCTCTCAGAGCCATGAGGTTCTCAGCCTTGAATGAGGATACACAAGCCTTTGTTTGCTGTAGTGCTCTTTTTCCTTTTCAGCCCCATTTTGAATAGATTAAGTTGTCTGAAGTAGGGTTTGTGGCTTATGCCAAATGCTACTTTCAGCACAGCCAGAAAAGCTGAAGTCTTCCAGGGGAAAAAGTATTTCAGAACTGATGCGGAGTTAAATCAAACCAGCACAAGCTCATCCCCTTCAATGTAAACCAGGCAAGACACCAAGAAAGTTTGATTTTAGTGCATGTTGGACTGAAATTTAGAAAAGAGTCTGCAAGATGTGCTGGGATGGAGCTGTGACAGAAATGTGAGATTAAAACAAGGTATGGAACTGGTCAGTGGCCCCCAGCTCTGCCCCCCAGAAAAACAGCTCAGAACCTGCCTGCAGACCACTGAGTTTTCTCAGCAGATGAATGGAAACTGAAAGTCTCTGAATGAGATAAACAGCAAGAAATAACAAGTCCTTCACCCGACACAGAGGCACAAACAGAGCAGCCACTCCAAACAGTGTGTGTGAGCTGGTGAGGGGTTCTGGTTCCACTCCTGCTGCAGACACCCTGCAGYAGGACCCTTCACTCAAGGCAGGAGGGCACAATGCTCAACAACTGAAGTAAAACYGAAATGTTTGCTAAATTTTCTGACTTTTCCATTCAAGGCTTTAAACTGCTGCCAGCAAGTCGATGTCAGTGCAGCAAGAATGAGAGTTACTCACCCATCCCTTGGGCAGAGCATGAGGGCAGGGGAGGAGGTGCTCATTGGTTACTCCACATAGCAAATCCTGTGCAAAATGACAATGAATAAATATTTAATTTAAGTCAGAAGAGTCCAGTTAGGGCAACTGCCAACTACTCATTGCCCTGTTAATGCTACTATCCCCAATATCAAAGCACAGCTCTCAGCTTTCCTCAAGGATATTCCCTTGGTCAGTGGGGCAAGTCCTGCCTGCCTGCAAACACCCACACAGGCCAACATTCTCCTGGGATTTGGCTTTATTGGAAATATAAATCACAACAAACAACAAAACAGCTTTCAGTGTTCTCCTTTCCAAGTGGAACTGCTCCCAGGGTTGCTCCCTGGTGACACTTCCATCCCAGTCTSACACTTCTTTCTTTTCTTTGGTTGCAACTTGTAAATCCAATCTGCAAGTGGCATCCAGCAATAACCATATTTTTCCTGCGTGCTGGGTTTAGTTTTCGAGTTCAGTGCCGTTCTGCCTCGACAAGCAGGTTGTCAGAATTACTACCCAGCTGCAAGCCTTCCCCCATACACCCAAATAATTCCGCCAAATCCACGTTTTACTACATTATTTATACCAACAGATGTCGAGGCAAGAACACGCTGGAGTGCTTCCTGAAAACTGGTACTCATTCCGGTTTGGGAGTACATTCTCCTRAGGAAAAACACGTTCGAGGGGAGGATGTTTTCAAAGCAACTGGTTCTGGCACGCCACGATTTGAAAATAACGATGTGCTTTTCCCTATCCTAAAAGGATTCCGCAAAATTCACACATACTTGGGCAAACAAAAGATCTTTTTGTACGTGTGTGAAAATTGACCCATTGCTGGAGCAAGAAATTCAGGAGGACAGATCATTTGGGGACTTCTTGACCATGTAGGTTCTCGGGCCATTCATAGCAGCGATTTTTGAAATTCTTTGCTTTTGAAAGGTTCTTTGTGAGCGAAATGTGGTCGAGATGGAATCGGGGGTATGGGAGCTGGAATAGAAACAGGGTCCACTTTCTCATTAAGCAGAGTACTTTGCATGTTATATAAATATAAATRTAACTCATAGGTAGGCCTGAAATCCAGTGTTGGAATCCACAGCCGGATTTGCCCTTCCACTCTGTTTCAAGGGAAAGGAGAAAAAGACATCCAGAGCTTCTGTTCAGCCATCACTGAACACTGAGAGGGGACAGAGAGCTCCCACTTCAGCAGCCTGGGGTACGAGATTGATTGGGGCACGAGATGGATTCSGGATAAACCTCCATGGAGCCGTGAGAATTCCTGAGGGATATGAGAGTACCCAGCTGTATTTTCCAGGACAGAACTGCTGAGCTCTTGCCTGTCTCCTCACACACCCACAGCTTCCCCGTGGCTGGGCAGGCTGCAGGTTGCTGCGGGGATTAATTAATGTCCCTCTGCAAATTGCTTCGAGCRAGGGAATTACAGCGAGGTCTCCTCTGCTGGTGTCACCCGAGATAAGCTCTGTCACCCCAGGGCTGAAATTGTACCTCAGCCTCCTCTTCTGCACAACAACAGCCTTTTCACTGCTCCAGGCTTCCCAGTGCAGATTGTGTTCCAGCAGCTACAAATGTGCTGTGGGGGAAGCATCACCAAAGAAAACGTCTCATGAATAGTAACAGGGTGCTGTGTTACCCTCTCGCTCCYCCAGACTGAAAGGTGATTTCGTTTCAGCAATGAAGTGCACAAGAAATGATAAAAATCTTTTATTACAGGTCATCTGGTCCTGCTCTCTGTTCCTGTTGATTAAGCAGAGAGGAAAATAGACTCAGAACTGTGATTTCTTTTTTTATTATTGTGCATTCATAGCTTTATGTTGGATTCAACAACATGAATTATCACTGAGCTACATCTGTTAAAGAACACTGGCCAGGTAAACCAGCTTCTGCTGGCTGCTGCTCAGCTGAAATCAACAGGCTTTTTGCCATCGTTTTTTGTAGGGTATTGCTGTAAAACGTAAGGGTGAAATATTTGGACAGGCAGACACGTGGTGTGTCCGTGCAAACCGAAGCCAAAGCTTTGCAGCCTCCGGCGAGATCGTGCTCTTAATCAAGCACAAAAAGGAAGGATAATTTGATTCAGAAACAACATTATCTCTCCTCCAGCTCCCCTCGCTCCGGAAGGTCCGTTTGGGTTCTCCGCCATAAATCACGGAGCATCACGCACCCACCCGCGGGGCTGCTCCAAAACGAGCCCGGATGGACGTGGAGCAGGAGTCCCGAGCTGGATTTCAGGCAGGGAGTGCTGCAGAGGGCAGCCTGCTGGGGACCTGTTACACGGAAATGAGGTTTCCCGGCGGGATCGCCAGGCCGGGACGTTCGAGCTGGTGAGCTCAGGAAGAAATGAACCCTAAAAGGGATGTATTGCAGGGCTGCGACGTTGGCAGCCTCATCGCTGCAGRGTGGTTGCGTTTTCACCCCTCGTTTCTGGGTGGCAGTTTTATAGCAGCTTCAGGCTTTGCGTGGGCAAAGGGTGGGATGCAACAATCCGCTGGGRGGATTGCTCTGTAGCTGTAACCTCCTCTTTGATGTGGGTCCTTGGAAAGTGTCCTACAGGAGGAAGATGTTTTTGAGGTTAACTGAAGAATGGAGAGGTGATGGTGGTTTTTGTCTGCTTCAGTCATAACTCTTTGCAAGGCCTGGGAAAGGCTTTAAAGGAAAGCAGTGTTTGCTATATTTGCTGCCTACCCAGTGATAAAGGGAAGGACATCCAGAATTCCTGCACTTCCTGTACACCTGGACATCCCTGTGCATCAGAGGACAAATGACAGCACAGGCTGGATCACCTTCCTGTCCAGCTTTTATTCCCCCTGGCTCACACGTGGAGCAGTGGAGAGAGGCAGCTGAAWTCAGAGGACAYGGCCAGAGCCTCTAAATCAGATTTGACTTTAGTCTGGGTTCAGTTCTCATGATAATCTGTTTGGACATTGGTTGGGGATCAGTTAGGGATCCCCAAGCTGTTGAAGACACTGACGAAAACAAAAGTTTTCAGCATAATTCATCAAAATGAGCTCCTTGTTCAGGAGCTTGTTCATACTTTGGGATGCTTCCACAGCCTGTGCCTGTTTTCAGTGGAAGGCACAGCAATGGTTACMTGTGAGGCAGCCTGACAAAGGAAGAGATGTGTTCATTAAAAAAAAAAAAAAAAARRAAAAAAGAAAAACTGACCCCAAAAGCCAAGATGATAAAGCAGAASATGAAATGAAAGTTGGTTTCAAAGATAAAATCATCAGAAGGCTTTTGGAAACACAGATGARGAGAGGAGACTATTTGGAGTTGACTAGAATATTTTTAGTGAGAAAATGAATTCAATAGCCACAATTCTCTGTGTCTCCAACACTCTGGGAGATTTCACATTAACCTTTATGAACAGACATGTATTTTCTCCCTCATTGAAACATTTTCCCTCTCCTATTTTCRGAGCACTCTGGAGTGCTCAGATAACCTCCCTCTGTAACTCAATCCCAGCAGGAGACTTTTTAATAAGACTCTCTTTRAGATAAAATATCTCTACAAAGGTGGAAATAACGCAGTACCCCACGATCCTTTCCAAAAGAAGCAGAACAGGGGAATTTAGATGTGGAAAACCCCTTTTTGATCATTCCAGTGCCTTTCTCTTTGCTGCAGGACGCAGGAGTGCCAGGGGTGTGTGATATACGATCGTGGCAATCACTGACACCCATCTGGAGACCCCGGAATTTCATTATTCCGTTCCACACCATTCCCACTGACCCTGCAGTGTCCTTGCACCTACTCAGACCTGTCTGAGGGTGRCTTCAGCTTGTTTTGGTCACTCAAGGACCTCAACAAGAGCTGGGCTGTGTGCTGCAGCTCCTCTGCTTGCCCTCCTGCGCCTCCTGAGGGCAATCACAAGGGAAAGGAACAGAGGGACCTGCTCTGTCTGCTCCAGTTTAACAGAAAATCCTCTCTGCTGGTGTCTCCTCATGTGTCTAAATATATTTATTTCTTGATRGGCCTGAGAGCAAAACAATATCCCCCTCTGGCAGGGGCTTTCCTTTGATGCTGTGCCGTGGAGCTCTGTCCCTGTTCACGGGAGGCACTGTGGTAGTTGAGCTGTTGATTTATYTGCCATCCTCATAATCGCTGGACATGTTCTCTCCAGCCTTCGGGATTTATTTGCTTAAAAATSAGGAAGAAACATCTTGACACCCCCCCTCAGCAGGTGTTTCTGGGTGTGTGTTTCAGTTTTCTTCAGTTTGTCCATCAATCCTGCTCTTTCTGCCCCATACACCCACGAGATAACAGGACAATGGGACATGTATTTTATATTGACTGTATATTGTAAATTGACTTTTCTGTTTTGACTGTATTTCAAATGATGAAAGCTTTTAAACACAGCCACAACTTCAGAAAATATTGGTTGTCTAAAGCAAAAAAAAGCACAAAAAATTATTGTGCTTATAAAAAAGTAAAATAATTTTTTTTACACCACCAAACCATTTTGTGTTGATTTTGATACACTATTTTTATATGTATAAGGGAGCAGTAGAAATTTTGTCTTAGCAGTAACATTTCTTCTATTGTTAATTCTTCAAAGAGCAAAAAATAACAAATAATAAAAAAAACATGTAAACAATTCAACTTATCTTTTTCTTCTTCCCTGCTAAACTGAATTGACACATTCCCGGGGCAGGTTTCAGTTCTGCAAAATCAGTGTGTTCCGGGGAATTTTCGTCCCATAGGAAAAATTTTATCTATCCGGTAATTGTTCTATTTTTCACCTCAAAAAGCCCTCAGCTGGATCAGGTCATCTTTCCTATTCTGGTTCACATTTATTTCCAGCAGGAAGACACCTCTGTCAACAGCTGAGTACTCTGTGAGCAATTAGAACCCAATCCAACGTGTGAGATCTTCTCCTAGCACGTTGCAAGAGTGGAAAAAGGACATTTTGGAGTTTGTCACACTCTAGGAATTGGTGAATTGCCATGACAGTATCTCCATGGAGATTTCTAAAGTATCGATTCCTGGTTAATGTTTCCAGTATTGGTCAGAGACTCATTCAAGACCCCTGGATTTGTTGTCAATGTGTGTATTTAGGGGTCCTGGCTTCCAAAGGAAGTAGAATTAGCTTGAAGTTTTCATAGATTCACAGGATATCCTGAGCTGGGATGRACCCACAAGGATCATCCAGTCCAACCCCTGGCCCTGCACAGACATCCCAACAATCCCACCCTGTGCATCCCTGGGAGTGTTGTCCAAACGCTCCTGGAGCTCTGGCAGCCTTGGGAATGTGACCATTCCCTGGGGAGCCTGTTCAGTGCCCACCACCCACTGCCTTTCCCTGATATCCAACCYGACCCTCCCTGACACAGCTCATGGATTCCCCTGGGTCCTGCCACAGTTCTGGAGAGAAATCAGTGCCTGCCCTTCCCCTTCCCCYCTGGAGGAAGCCCTAGACTGCAATGAGGTCTTGCCTGTAATCTTTCCTATCCATTTGTCTCACTTGGAAAAGAAATAAATCTTGATTGTGTTTATTCTACATACTCAGGTGTCATTCTCTTTTTTTTTTTCCTACCTCTCTGGTTTTGCTTTAGTGCCAGGAATCCACTCCAGGAGTTCTGCGATTTTTATTGAGTAAGAAACTGAACTGGTGTGTTTTGTCACACGAGTTAATTCTGTTTGCTTTTGGAAAGGTTTTGGGATTATCTGCCTTGAGCAGAACAAAACAGCCTGTGTGCTCCAGGGGGTCAGTGTTATGGGATGGGAAAGCTCCTCTCTGGAGCTCTCCTCCAGTGGGTAAAGTCTTGGAGCTGCCCTACTCCGTGTGCTCTGCACACAAACCGTGCAAGAAAACAACCAGCATGATCACTAGTGAATTAATTCCCATTTTTTTCCCCTTTCAGCACAGATTATATTTAACAGCTCTAAAGCCGAAACATCTGTAGGCGAAGAACAGAGTTCAGAACGGGCTCTGGCCCTAAAAATGTCACTCAGAGCCTTCAGATTTGCAAACCTCCCTGTTCACTCTCCATCGGGGACAGCCTGCAGTGCCACAACAAACTGCTTCAATCCTCCACGGCTCGGGATGGGCTGAGCTCACTGTGARATGACTTTCTGGGAAGCCTCTCCCTTGTTTATTGCAATTCCTTGTTTTCTGGAAGAGGCTCCAGGATTGCTCTGGCTGTTGTGAACGTGACCTCAGACGTCTTAGTTGTTGTTTCTGTAGCTGGGAGGATGCAGCAGCACGGCCAAGGGATCACAAAAACATTCCCAGTTAGTGTGGAACATTCACCTGGCACGGGTCTGACACAATGGAGTTATTCCTTGACTCAAAGAGCCGCATGGAAATGGATAATGAAATTCATGACACAAGAGCACAGAGAGAAAAATGTCCTGTTGAGATACTCAAGGCAAATGCACAGTGGCTTCAGGCCACCAAAAAAAAAARAAATTCCAGAAAACTCAAGCAARTTTGCMATCAGGGATCAAAAGGAGCTCAGGTTGGAACTTCTAACAGCAAATCCCCAGGATCTGCTGGATTTCTTGCTGTGACAAAGAATTTAAACTATTTCAGGCCTGCCTTCGGTTACTGCCAGGGCGTGTTTGGCAGGGGCCAGCTGAGGGAATCTCCACGTGATGGACTGGGGGGGAACAGCTCCCCACTCCAGCCACAGCTGGAATGTTTCACAGCTGCTTTCCCATTTGGTGAGATCTCCCTGGATTCTCGAGTCTCTGCGTGCTTAAGGAAGAATTCTTTGCACTGATTTGCAGCTTCGCCAACTTCCCCGATGGAAGGAGCAGGAGAAATGAGTACCCTGACGCTCTCTGAGTGCCTCTGCTGCTTTTTCCAAGCGTCTTCCCAGGCTGCTGGAGCGAGGCCCCSGTTCTGTGATCATTAATACCAGATCTGTGCTCTGCTCATCCGCCAGGAGCACCCTCTGGACGCGGATCAGACRTCGGCTCGGGATCGCATTCCGGGTGAAGCGCTGAGTGCAGAACACGGCACTCACTCTCCCTTTCCCCTGCCCGGGAGAGGATGGACAATTTCTGGGAAAATAAAAACGTTGGAGCAGTAGCTGCAGGAGATGCCTCATTAGGACAGAGATTTCTGGTCCAACATAAACTTATTATTTTTTAATACATGTGAATAGGCAAGTTTGCTTGCTCTGGATCAGCTCTCTGCGTGATGTGATTCTGTGTCACGGCTGAGCTGAGCTGAGCTGAGCTGAGCTGGCACCAGGAGCCCTTGAGCTGGATTTATGGTTGTGTTCGATCCTGACCTCAGGGATTTGTGAGAGAAATGAGCTGCAGCCGAGGGCCAGGGATTTTAAGGCAATTTACAGTGGAACCTCGGTCAYACTGAAGCCAACAGCAAAACTCTGCTCTTTTTTTTGGAGCAGAACCACTTGATTGCTGAAATGTGCACTTTTTGTGGGAATATATGGGCCAGGTTTGCTGTGGCTTGAATTTCTGGCCTGAGCCTCCAAGGGGAGGAATATTCATTCCCTCAGAATGATGGAGAGCTCATCCCACCCTTCACGTGGGAAGGAGGCTGGAGCAGGCTCACACCGGGATCCTGAGCATCCCAAACTTTCCCACCGCCTTCTCTGGCACAGCCACTCTGCAGTGTTTGTGCTCCACTGCCGCAGTTGATGCTCCCACATTTACCCTGGTTCGAGCATGAAGCAGGAAACACTAAAAGGATCCTTGTTTTGGAAAAGGTTTTTAAGCCTCCTGAGTCTCCTTCCAGCCAGTGACTCAGTAGTCAGAGCTGGATAAAAGCCACTGCTCCCATCTCTCCCCCACATCCTTTTCCAAGACATTTTGAAAGGCCCAAGATCCCTTCTACTGCAGTGTGGAATATTTTGGAAGATGAAATATCATGTGGCTTATATAAAACTGCAGGATGCAGAACACACCTCCATTCAGATCCAGTCAAAGCTTTCCTAAGTATTGACATCCTTTGGACATTTTCCACAGGCARATTTTCAGAACCACCACACCAGTTACTTTTCAATGTTACTTTGATTAAAACATTAGTTCTCTTTCAACCAATAAATGYTCTTAGCCAGAAAATAATTTGCATTAGCTGAGCATATGGGTTGACTCAAAGACAAGTTAATTACAGAATACAATGCAGAGAACCTTTGCCTGCTGAAGGAGAGTGCTGCAAAAAGAAAAAATAAAATAGGTGTTATCTCTTTTTAAATTAAATTGCCTGTTACAAGGGATGGTGCTTTATTCAACATGAAACAGAGCTTAGATGAAATGAGGAGGGAAAAGAGAAAATGAGACTGAGRAGGCATTGGGAGAAAAAGAAGGAAAAATATATTAAACAAAATGAAAAGGGCAAAGGAGAGAATGAGGAGGTTTTTTTCTGCATTCTTCAAAAGGGCCCAAGGGGAACTGTGGAGGTGCAAGATGGAAGAGAACAGGACTGAACTGTGCTCCACACTGCTGGGCTAAGGGAATTTCTGCTACAGTKGCTGCTGCTAAGCCAGAGCTGGGCTCTGATTTGTACCAAGAAAAGAAAGTTCTGAACCCAAACAATTCCTGCTCAGCCGCCACAGACTCCSTGTAATTGTCCTTGGGAGCAGGACAAACCCGAGGCCACAGCCTGACAGCCTGGGCTGAGCCTTGCCTCCAGCTCTTCATGCACAACACATCACTTCAAAAGCCAGCTTTAAACACCAGGGTGACACAACGCTGCTCTCTGTGATTCCCTCCAGATTATAYGTGTGGATATTAATCATGTAAATTATCATTCGTGTAATGAATTCCACGTGGTCATGAATGTAAACACCAGAGTCCTGCCAAAGGCCGGGGAGAGGCTCTGCTGGATTTCAGAACGAGATCTCCTGGTCCCACTTCGGTCTGACAAGAGCCTTTTTGATGAGATCAGAGAAGCCTTGCTGCRAATTAAAGCAGTTCCAGGGTGAGACCATTCAGAACTGGGAAGTATTCCCAGGCTTGGCCTCTCAGGTGTGAAAACGTGGTTATCACTAAAGGAATTCCCCAGAGAAGAAAAGATAAAAAAGGCAAGGTAACTTTTCCACAGCCACGTGTGCAGTGCTTACAAAGATCCCAATTATTTGCAGGGTTGTGCACTTTAGTCTCAGTGTACAACTCATCCCAAAAATCCTACAGGATGTGAAAAATGTTGTGCATGAATTCAGATCAATAAAATGTACACCAGGTTGTCATCTGTGTTTCCTGACAGTGCCTGTGCAGGATAGAAGATTACAACATCAGAGTTATAATTATGTTATCAAAAGCCTTGGATTTAGTGAGTAGCTGGGTACCTGCACTTTACTCTCTTATTGATCATTCCCCATTCAACCTTTTATTTATCCCATAACTGGAGAATGAACAGCCCACGAACCAAACACCAGCTCACATTTGATCTTCCTCCAAAAGCTCCGTTTAGTGTGATTGATTTTTGAATATCCCTTCAGCTCCAGGTCACACAAACTGTGGCAGTGACAGCTTCTCAGAGACATTTCAGGATCTCTCATAAAAAGGGATTTAAGCCCCTGCTTCTCACAGTGCATCACTTTTATTGTCTGTGTGACAGGTTTGGGCAGCTCAGGCATCAGCCAGCCCTGCTCTAAACCACTGTTTGATTAGAAGTTTGAAAAGGAAACCGTTCCTGTAAATATCTGGAGATTTATGGATGTCTAGGAGCGCACTGGACCTTTTTTTTGTAGTGAATGAGTACACAGTTCATGGTCCAATCACCACACAGACACAACACTTTTAAAGCCTTTCCAAGGTTCAGGCATTGTACACATTTGGATTGTCCTGTGTTTTGTAGTGACAAGCTCCAAGAGAACAACTGAACACTGATTTCCACWTGTTTTCATGGCTCTAAAAGATTAATAAATAATCCCATAACCCAAGTGATGGACATCTGTAGATGCACTTTCCTACTCAAGCTCCACGAATCAGGAATGTCTTCACAATGAATTCTTTGGGAAGAACAAACTGATTCGAAAATGTCATTAGGGGCACAATTTAGKGTAGTGAACCATCATTACACGATAAAAGCCAGCCTGGCTCAGAAATCCTTGCCAATTTGCACCTGAGTGTAGACTGCCCTGGGGCCTGTGCTGGCAAGGCAAGGCAGGGCCAGGTTTGGGGCAGTTTGGGGAGGTTTCTGTGGGGAARGGCAGCTCTGTGCTCCGCACCGAGGGGGCTCTCACCGGCCTCAGGTGCGATGGTGCTGAGGGACACCAGGTAATTCCAAAAGGACCCTGACCCATCCCACAAGGATAGAGGGGGGTTTTAGATGTGTAAAKCTCGAGGAGCTCTGTGGGAAATTTATTCAATTTTTTTTTTCCCAAAATCCCTATTATTCTAAAGGAATTCTGAACACGAGTAAAACACTCAGCATATATGGCTCTAACCAGAGCAGTGACGTTCCTTACCCAAACAGTGCTCTGATCTTTAATATCAGAGTTGTCCTACTAAAAATTTAGACAACCTACTAAAAATGTATCCACCAACTCAGTGATTCCTCACTGGTGCCAGTGTTCACACCAGTACAGGACGCYGGGGTGGATATGATGCTTTACCCTGTTTACCTGCTCCTTTCACTGCTTTTCTTTGCTTGATTACCAACTTTACAGAATGCCTTTGGCACTTTCTTATACCTGAGCAGTGCCAGAGAAAAACAGAATTGGGGAGGCCTTTTACAGCATCAGAGTAGAGCTGAGGAAAGAGAGCACTTTAACCCTAATTTGACACATTATTAAATTCAAAAAGGACAGGGGAAAAACATCCTCATGCAAGGAGACCACGAGGAGTCTTTTTTCCCCCACAACCTGCCAACCCTAAATTAGCATTCCGTGCTCTCTGAAGGAGGAATGCTTTCCTTGTGCTGTTCCACTTCAAAATGGCCCTTCAGAAAGTGTTTCTCAGCGTGCAGGGAATAGCTGGAGGTTTTGAAAGAAAGGAGTGCATTCAAACCAGCACTTGGCACTTGCGAAGATTTTGGCTTTCTATGACCCCAGTCCTCCCATTCTTCTCCAACTACCATCCAAAAAGGAATATTCTCWTCCAGCTGGCCTCCCCTGTAACAAAGCAAGCCAGAATCTTTGTGAGAGGTGCCGTGTTAATCTGCAAACTGGGCACTTCCCTGGGGTTTGGGCACTCCCAGCTCGAATTTATTCCTCCACGTGACATTTATTCCCAGCACAGGGACATTGGTGAGGGCTGCAGGAGGCCTGGCTCTGGCCAGGGCAATGCAGGCACTTGCCAAGAGAGCCACGAGCTCCTGCCCTGCTGGAAGGAGTCAAATGGCCACTGCAAGGGGCTGGAGGGAGAGAACTTGGCTGTGCTAGTGCAGCCCCCCCATCCTGCTGGATATCAGCCCTGTTCCCCAGGGATATCAGCCCTGTTGCCCAGGGATATCAGCCCTCTTGCCCAGGGATATCAGCTCAGCTCTTTGTGTAATTCTGTCTGTCTTTCCTCTGCCCTTTCACCAGACAAGAGACTCCACACCCAGACCGTGCTCACAGAATGGACACCAAAAACCTTCTATAGATACAAGTTCCAGCTCATTTCCATTGCTTTGATTTAGCTCGACATCAGGTCTTTAATTCCTCATATGCTTCAAGGTTTTTTACTAAATTAAATCATTTACTTATCTGTTGCTGATCATTTTCTTATGTTCCTTCCCTGGGAGATTAGGTGAGATAGTATCTGTGAGCACTTTGAAGATCTAAAAGTGCTTATTCCTGTGTTTGGAAAGTCAACAGAATCATAAAGTTACAGGGTAAAAATACATTAAAAARCAAATAAACCCCAGACACCACTCCCTGTCTCACCAGCACACCTGGGTCCTTCTGACCCTGGATCATGTGCTGCTCCTTGTCCCACTGTACAGATCCCACTGACTGCCCAGGTGAGGACAAAAAGGGGCATCATCTGACTCAGAATCTCACTTTAATCCTAAAGATATCCTCTGGGACCCAAAGCTTTTCCCTGAAGCAGAAAGAGAATTTTACATCACCAGTTCCTGGCCTTGCATATGTAGGCAAACAGCTCTGGTTTCACAAATTGAATGACACAGGCTACAAATGACAGCCTGATTCAGGTGCTGCTTCACGTGTGGCTCATCTGTCCCTTCTGCCAGAGCAGGAATGGCTGGGAGTCAGACAGGGCAGGATGCTGGCACCTGGAACTCCAATTTAATCTCTCAGTGCCTGGCAGTGAACACCCCGAGGGAGTGGAAAGGAGGTGCAAGGTGGAGCCCTTGCAAATTTAGGTCAGGAAGAGTCATAAGGACACAGAGCACCCGACAGATGGATTTCCCTCTTCTCCACTCCACAGTAATTGAAGAATAATTCTGCAATTAGTGCCAAAATAATATAGAGCAGGAAATGGATTCAGGGTAGATGTTGACATTGGGGAGGGGTATTGAAGGTGGTGAACATTTGTACCACGATGTCACTTGGTTTATGACCTTCTGTCTCGGACATAATCAATCTTGGGGGAAAGGAATATGCTCTGCAATAGGGATTTTGCCTTCACTCAGCAGGTTTTGCAGCCAGACCTTCGAGGGCTCCTGTGAGGTGAATCCTCCATCCCCTGCACTGCACTGACCTCCCTGTGCATTTCAAAAWCTTGTTTTCTTCTCAGAGCTTTTCTTCAGCCTTGTCATCTCGGGAAGATTTCAGTCAAAGCAATCAGAAACAAATGTGGCTTTCATTGCTCACGTGTGACGTGTCTTGCTGACCTTCCAGTGCCTCTGTTAGCCCTGGTCACCGTGACACTCCAATTTCCCCAAACACACAGGAGGAATGAAAACCCAAAGGGTTTCATCTGCAAAGCCTCCACCTCTGAACTCAGYGAGACAACAAACATTTAACTGGAAGGAGCTTACAAGTATCAGAACCCTTTTTTAGACCTCAGACAAGGGCAGAGAATACAGCAAAGGAACAGCAACGTCTGCAGAACTGTGATTCTGATTTCTTGTACCTTCTTTACAGAGCTCACTGAGCTTTTCCAGGGTATTATCTCCATCCCTCGAGCTTTGTGCTCCTCTGACACAGAACCAAGCCTGCTCAGCTCACGCTTTTACAACTCAAAGAACAGATTTTCTCTGATTATTTTTCAGCCCCTTGAAATTAGGTTTTGAAACTGCTCTTCCAAAGAGCCATCTGAACTGATGAGAATGGGAAAAATTAGCTCAAGTGCCTGTCAGAGAAATATCCTGACTGTCAGCTGCTTCTGGGGAAGAAACGACTGCGCTGGGGTAGAAGAGGAAGCACCAAGAGGTCTTTAACCCCCTTTTTGCTGCTCGGCAGGAAATGGTGTGAGGGTGGTTTGAGGAACAAAGTGGGCAGCTCTGATCTCTGCTAAACCCCAGAGGTGATGGGACTGAGCCTGCATTTCAGCAGCTCAGAGGAAAGCGCACGAATTGGGCTGTTCATGGATCACTTTTCCATGTGCAACAAAGGGAAAAAGAACAGGGAAGGTGTTTAATTCCCCATCAGTGGTAGGGGAATAAGGAAAACAGTTCTTTTAAAGTGCTGTCTCTATGGTAACTGTGCAACAGGGCACTCACTGCGTGCATTTGCTGACTGCACAGGAAATACCTATATCTTCTATATGGGCTCCCAACAGCTGTGGGTTTTATTGGCTTCTGATAAAAAAAACACCCCAGGAGATGTGCAAAAAATGGAATTAAAAGGTSTAATATTAGATGTCAGTTTTGGAGCTCGATGGCAAAAAAACCTTATTGTAACTAACCAGGCTTTTACCAGTGGGAGAACAATGAATGGGAGAGAAATATTCCCTCCAGTGAGAATGTCTTGACTTTTGTGGGCAGGGGAAGAAATTTTCTTTTGTCTGTACTGGAGCTGTGTCTCCTTTCTCTTTCATGTGCCCACTGTGTCTCGAGCGTGGGTCTAAGGAGAAGGTGTAAATTCTGTTTCTCTGAGTGATGATTTCTTCCTGGCACTGTCCAAAGGTTCTTTTTAACCTCCAGCTYGTCATACTCCTATCGGAGTTTTTTGGAATTCATGGGACTCATCTGGACTTCTGTGGTCTCTCGATCTGGCCCCAAGGGAAAGGTTTTGATCTGCAGATATGTCAGCTCCTCAGCACTTCAGCTCTTTCTCCTGACACAAGTGGGGTATTTCACATTCATTTCAGAGAGCAAAGGGGGAAGGAGAGGGTGATGATAAAATCACAGATAAAAGCAGTGATGCAGACAGATAAAAGTTCTCCTATCCCAMGCTCAACAGTGGCTGCAACACTGTGGGCTTTTCACCACGTTTTGGTTATTTGCTTCAGTACCCACTTCCCCTTAGAGAAAGTCTCTCTTCTGCCTCAGTTCCTCCCAGAAACTGTTGCCCGTCCCAGGCTGCCTGGGTCATTTCCAGTCTGTGCTTACACAGAAAAAGGAGTTCCACACAACATCAGTCCTGGGAGATCAGAAATTTTCTGCCTCTAAAAATTCCCAAGACTAAAACATGAAAGTAGCCCAAAAAACAAAAGTGAAAAGAAGCAAAAAATGGTCACGCTAAGAAACAGAGTTCACAGCAGATTAATTTGCAAGGGGGTTTCCTGCTTTTCTTTCCACTGAAATACAAGGAAACTAAAAAACTGTAGTTAATCTGCTTAATTTACTCACATCCTGAAACCATTAATAAAACCATTTGGGAAGGCAGTTGAAGGTGATGTTATAATCTCTTCTTAATCCTCATAACACCTCTGGGAAATGTCACGGTGGGCCCTGCTCTGGGTTCAGGCACTCACAGAGTGGCTGCAGCAACACAGCACAGTCACACCGAGTCCTCTCCACAGTCSCAGGAGTGCTTTAGTCAAGATACTGAGCTAAAGACTGCAATCATTCTTGTGCTTATCACGAAGAGTTTTAAGTGTGTAATGTCCTTATTTCAAGGAATCGGTGGCCTCAGCTGGCTCCAGCATCCATAACTCGCATTTTTGCTGGTGACAGAGGGGACTTAATGCGATTTGAAAAGATTTTAGGTCGAATTCATCCATGTTTAATGCACTGGGAAATGATCCGGCCCGTTCCGTGCMTCTCCATTTGTTTGACTGCTCGAAACAGCGACTGTGCCCGTGTCTGAGGAAAGAGCAGGASTTACGCAGGCAAACCCGTGATTTGTGGGTTTTACTTCACGATGGAAATGCGGTGGCCTGGTGGCTGTGCCCCGACATAACCCGGCAGGGTTTGGCTGCGGATGGCTGCAGCTCGCTGTGGGTGCTGCACCGGGGCAGTGAGGGTGGGAATGGCAGCACGGCTGGGGTGCTGAGCACACTGCAATTTTGCCCTTTCCCCCCGGGCAGTGGCTTCGTGCTGTTTCCTGTTCCCGGTGCCAGGCCTCGTCCTTTCTACTCGTGGCTCCATTCCCATTTCTTTCACCCACTGACACTTCCACCTTTCCACCTTCTGCTTTTTCCTGCTCTGCTGACACATCCTTTAACAGCAGCGGCAGCAGCTTTGCTCTTCCTCTCCGGCCACCCCCCTGCTTCCTGTCCCATCCTTCCTCAAATCTGGGGATTGACCCCGATTTCCCTTCTGATCCCTTCCTACMCACATTTCTTTGTTTCCTGAAATGTTGGTCCCGCTTTGTTTTCCTGTTCTTGCCTGACTGGTGAAGGGATYCTGTCCAGGAATATGCCAGGAGCTTGGGAGATATGAAAGATGGGACAAATCAGAGCTGGTGAGAGGGGACAGGTAAGGCCCAAGCAGCAGCCGAAGGATGAGGATCAGTAACACGATCTTGATAAAAACACAAACCAGAAAGGCAACACAACAGTGAAGGGAAGCATTTCAYACTCAGGGCAGCCTGAAATCGAGATGTGGAAGAAAGTCTAGCAAATTTAGCTAATGTTGACTCGGCTGATGCCCCCAGGGTGATCCACTAGGTCTGCTTTATCCCTTTACAGTTTCTTCARGCTGTTGCCTCATCTTCGAGTCTTCATTAAAAAAACCCCAACAAACAACAAAACCCGAACACACACACCCCTTTTCCCCCAAAAAACCCCAAAGAGGGATTATCTGCATGTATTCTTTAGTCCGTGCTGAGCCTTCCTGGAGGAGTTGCTGTTCCAGGAACCGCTGGTGTGTTTCAGGTGCTGCCTGACCAGCTGGAACTGGGAAGAACAAGCTGGGAATGCTCAGCTGAAATCCTCATTACTGAGAGTTTGGCAGAATGATGAGCATTCATCCTTTGAAGCCGGCGATAAATGCCAAGGAAAGCTGAATTTCTAGGACTGCCTATGAAAGCGCCTCCRATGCCCACATCCCAGAGCACGCACGCCAAAATATCCCAGTTAATTGCTACATCTGATATATATCAACAAAAATATTTCTAAGTAGAGGCTGTAAATTGTAAATGAAATGTACTAAATGCCTCCCACTTCACTCCTCCGAAGGGATTTTTGGGTTTACAAACCTCCCCCAGTGTCCAGGGAGACACAGGTARCTCAGGTGGAACACAGGATGCCTTGGGAGTGCACAAACCAGCTACTGCTTATCAAGGATGTCAGCCCAAGGATAGCATCCATCCGAAACACCGAGGAGAATTTAGGTCAGGAGAACGTAATTATCCGAGTTGGAGTKTGTCCAGGTTACCTGGATTACTGCTGCTATAAAAAGCAGGGTGGGACCATCAGCGAGCACAAGTGATTAGGAGCTGTGTTTAGCAAGGCTTTGAAGGGTCCTAATGTGAATTAGTGTTCCATTCCAACCAACTTTTGGTATGAGTTGTGCATCCATTTCATTGAAATCTCCCCTTTACGCCGTGGCATTCAGCTGCTGCTGCCTGGCCAGTCACAACAGTAACTGTGATTTATTTTCCCCTAAAGTTTCAATGCAAAAAAATTACGTCTCATTAAGATCTCCTGTTTTATATAAATAATTAGAAAGCACTAAATGTTRAAACACTGGCAATTAGTCATCTCTTGTGTTTTGTTTCCGGGTTCTTCGTGGTCTCAGCCCTGCCAGGAACCTCCAGATTGAACAGGATTAAGGACTCTCCTTCCTCTGAGCCCTAAATTGGTCTCTCCAGCTCTAAACCTATTAGAAAGGCAATCAGTTCCCCCAAGCCCG
Source organism: Amblyornis subalaris (assembly GCA_018881555.1). Lineage (NCBI taxonomy): Eukaryota > Metazoa > Chordata > Aves > Passeriformes > Ptilonorhynchidae > Amblyornis > Amblyornis subalaris. Next base: position 3,787,703 of record JACAXG010000036.1, on the reverse strand, counting down.
CTGCAGCGTGCACCTGTACAGCACAGGGTATTCCCAAATGTAGGTTAAGAGGGTGGCAGTGTTTGCCTGGAAGGTGATTTGGGAGAACACCCCTGGCAGCCTGACCTGCTCCGTCACAGTCTGTCACCAGCCAACACTTCTCCCTGCACTCTGCTTTCAAAGAAATTAAAAATAAATCTCTCCTTCCCAGAAMAATAGCTCCTGCTAAAGGAAACAGAGGCAGACCTGGGCATGTTCAAGGCTGAGTAATTCCTGACAGTTTTCCCTTCCGTGCTGGCCTGTCCCTTGCAGASCTGTTTGCTGACTCACAAATCCTTCCGTGTGGCAGACTTAAAAGACTTTATTATAAATACACCAATAATCCGAGCTGTCACTGCTGCTGGCTGCTAAGCTCCTGCTTGGGGCTCTGCTAATAATGAGTTCTTATATTCCTTTATTTTCCATGAGGGAGAGCTAAACTGCATGGATTTGTTATCAGACATCTGCCCTGTGGGATCCTACAGCTCCTTATTCCTGCTTCCACGTTCCGGGGAAGGATGGATTCTCTTGGCTATTTTGCTTGTGAGCAGAAAAATAAAAGAGAGCAGCAAATGCTCCCTGCTTTGTGTGTGTGAATTGTGTTATTYAGCAGGAACTGCTGCAGTTATTTATTCTGGAGGGCTGTGCTGCTCCACACGAGGGCTGAGGGAGCTCCTATCCATGACTCCACTGCACACTGGGAAGCAGAGAAGTCATGGACAGCACTGTACAAGGCTCGGAGAGACACCACAAGCTCAGGAAGGAGGCTGCGACTGGAGCTGTGCCATAAACAAGGAAAAGGGAAGTCATGCTAAGCCTCCAGCGAGCCCAAGTTCATTAGCAGCTGTTCTACCCAAAGGCTTTGCTGCCCACCCTCAGCCTCTCCCTCTGCACCTTCCAGCTCCTCAGCCTGGCCTGGCAGGGTAGAACAGCTCCCCCGTTCATATTTTCATTCTGTGATGCTAATCAACAGGGCTAATTATATATATGTGCCAGGCTTGACATTGGCAGGAATCATGGAACTGGAACCACCTCCCACCCCCTCACACTCCCCTTCTGTTCAGACCCGGGGTATTATTAAGCCCCTGACACCAAATCAAGTCCATTCTGTTCTCACAGTTGTGGCAAACTCACGTGCAAATTAGACTTTTGCCCCTAATTTGCACGTGCCYCTGGGTTTTGAACAGCAAGCCTTAGGAAAATGGGTCAAAATTCCATGAGAAAATATCCTGCCACTACTGGTTCTACAAAACCTCTGCTTTCCTTSAGAAAATGTTGATTTTTCACGTGTTAGCACGAAAAAAAGTCCCGCAAACACGAAGCATTTTAACGTAGTTAAATTATTCTGCTTTGGCTTTATGCCCAGGAAACATTTTGGGGTTTTGTACATACAGTTCTCTCGTGCATTCCCATTCAGAATCCATAGGATTGGCACTGCAGTGGTTGCTGGATTGCTGTGCTCTGCGAACATTCGCTGCGTTCTCTGCTGCAGACAGAGAGGGGCAGTCCCTCGTGAGCTGTTTGYGGGAGAGCCTCCCTGCTGCAGCAGCCGGTGCAGACCCACTGCCGTTCATCCAGGSTCAGAACTGTCCCCGGAGAGACCCAGCCCTGGGATCAAAGCAAACTGCGGCTCTTCCCACAGCGGGCACCAAGGGCACTGCTGAGCCAACCTCACCATTCAACAAACACATTCGGAAAGCACAATCGTGTAAGGCTGTGGTTAAACGCTGCACATTCTGTCTTTAACACAACCCCTCACAGCACCTTGCCTTTAGCATTTAGCAGTTTGCTTTTGGCCRTGCTGATCTGCAACTTCTTAAAAATAAGATTAAAAAATTCAAGCTCTCTCTTCGTTATACCAAGTGAGAGGCAATCAGAGCCAGATTTGTGTGGGAGCTCACCAAGACATGTTCCTCTGAGAACTGAAAAGGTCTTTCTGGTTCAATTTTCCCYGTTTCCCACTTCAGCTGCTGTGATCCAGGAGCTCCCCCCAGCCATCCAGCTCGTTCCCCTTTCAGCCAAAGGATGCAAGGGCAAATGTGTTGCTCTAAGYTGTGCACACCAAATCCACTTGTGTGAAATCTTAGCTGGACTTGGAGTTGTTTCAGCAAATGGTCAGGATCAGGCAAGATAAATCAGGGAAATTTGTGTTCATACCTATAAAGGTCCTCCAGCTTCTGCTTTCTGGTAATCCTGGGGCAAATTCTAGGCAGGGAGCAGAAGCGTGGATTGTGTAACCACAGAGGCACAGATAACATCCAATGTGACTCAGAGCAAATAAAGAAATTGTTCCTCRGAAGCAGAGAAAATATCAGCTCTGTAGGAACTCCTGCTCCACCTGGGGCAAGGACACGGAGGTCAGTGGGTGGAACAGAATTGCTTTTCACGTTTCAGTTTGGGAGAGGAAAATGGTTCTGAAATGCATTCGGCATATAGAGAATAAAATATGGTGAGAGACCCCCCCCGAGCTACTCTGCTTTATTGTGGGCACACAAAGGAATTCTACAAATCTCCTGCTCATCACAGAGTTCATCCGATGGACAGAGCTTTGTGCACACATAGTATGTGCATAAAGAGGACAAGGGTGGAAAAGCTAAAGGTCTATTTATGGCACTGTAAACAGATATCCAAGACAGGAGCAAGCAAGCAGCTGGAGAGACAAAACCATCCCAAGATCAGCCAAATAAATTCCCATCCATGGAAGTTSACAGTGCTCTTAGCTGAGGCTAGAGGTGTGAACGCAGCTAATTAGGACTTGCTTCTGCAACCAGATTAGGYTTAGAGCAGGGTGTTAAGAACAGATGAGACAATCTCCTCCACCACTCCTGTAGGATTTAACACAGCTCTTCTCCCAGGGCCCTGAAATTTTGGCACGTGGAAAATGCACCAAAGCTTTTCTGGCTGTGGTAAGGGAGAGTTTTTCCAAACAGAGCAATGCAGGAGCAGCAGGTACAGACCTCACCCCACTGGGGTGTTCTGGAGCCGACAAGAGCCACCAGACTGGGTGGTTTCACTGCAAGGATCCTGCTGGAAAACAAACTCCTGATATTCCCACTGGCTCCAGGAGCAGCTGCGTTTGCTCAGGCTCAGAAATCAGGGAACAAAGGGCTCCCAGCGCACAAAGGGTCCGCGATAAAGCTGCTACAGGCCCATCTGCTCAGCACTGATGTCTGCGATGGAGGAAAGAAGAAAGAAGGAGAGAAAGGGAGAAAAGCCCTTAAAGCGTGAGCCTTTTTGGGTTTTAGCAGGAATCCTTTGCGGTCTGTGATTGGGGTTGCCATAGCAATCCTGAGCCCGCGTGAATGAAGGTAGATCTGAAGGCACAGACAAGTGGGCAGTGTTTGTGCCCTCTCTGTGGGCAGCTCTGCTCGAGCTGCCTGGGCACCTCCATCTGCCTGTGCCATCCCCGAGTAGGTGCCCCCTCACCAGCTTTGGGGAAGGATTAGTACAATTAAAGAGCAGCTTTTCATTTAGCACAACTAAAAAGTGCCTTTAAAGCACAAATTCTCGTTTCAAAGCCTGTGCCCAAGGCTGAGGCACCTCCTGGCTCTGGAGAGGGATTGCTGGGCAAAGGCATGGGTGGTCTGGCTGGGGAGATTGAGGGTGCAGCAAATCTGAGATCTGCACCCTCACACAGCTGAACCGATGACAATTTGAAGTGCTTTGGACATCASGACTGAATCTTGGGTGGGGAGGGARWATACTAAGGTTATTTCTGCAAGGTCCTGAGAACTTGCAGCAAGCCRCTTGCTCCCTAAAGCACACTTGGAATCCCAAAATGGACCCTCGAGCTCCCAGGACACGTGTAGGGTGAGCACGTAATCCTGCAGGCACTTTTTCTGGATTCAAATAGAAAAGAAATCCTGTAGCTCTGCACTGGTATAAAGGTGATCCCTCAGCAACTTTTATCCTGCAGCTTTCAAACAAACTTTTCCAGCAGGGAGAAGGAGGTGGGTGTAAAACCACCGCCAGGATGCATCTCCCTGCAGGGCGTTTGTGTTGTGCTGGCGTTTCTTGGCTCCTGGTTTCATTGTTATTTGTGTGGGAGCTGAAGCCAACGCTTTTGCCAGCCTTTCTGAGCACTGGAGAAGGCAGCAGCAGCTCCAGTTCCAGCTCAGCACACGAGAGAAGCAGCTGTACATGGAACCATTGGAGAGCTCTGCAGCGCAGCTGCCCTTGGAGCAGAAATTCGTTTCTGTTAACGGGCCAGGGTGGCAAATAAATTCAATTGTTTCTGTTCAAATAGGGGGTTTTGCATCCAGTTTAGACAGTGTGTTTTAAGTGGGGGTTCTCAACTCGGTGCTGTTGGGAGAGGTTTTGCAGGGAACACATTTCTGAAGAGAATTCGGTGATATTGCAATAGTTGTAAGGTACTGGGTAACACAGCAGCAAGAACCAACTGCTAAACATAATCTAGAATCATCTCTTTCGCTGTGCCAGAGGTATCTGACTCTTTGGATAAGCCAAGTGAAGGAAAGAAGGATATACGGGGCAAAAAMCACAAGGAAACAAAAAATCCAACACACCAAATTTTCTTTAAAAAGCAAATTGTCAGCCTAAGCAGTTCCACAGGTCGAGAGTGGCATGAGCTGGCATTGCTGCTAAGACAAAAAACACAGGCCCAGCTCTGACCTTTGGCAAGTTACTACATCTTTGACCCATCATGAGTCATCAGAGGCCTCCAGAGGGTGAAATCCACAGCCCTTCTTCAGGCTTTGGCACTCAATTTGTGCAGGAGCAACAGGAGCTGCTTCTGGGATTTAGGCGTTAAAGAGGCAAATTGTGGTTGCTGGGAAGACTCAGTGCAGCCAGCACTAGATTTTCTCTATTTATCAAGTACTTGAGAAGGAACATTGTCAGTGAACATGGCAGGATTTCTCCTGATGAGAGAAAGAAGAGAGAGTTCACCTCCATTGGCCAAAACTCCTCACAATAATCTTGTTTGGTAAGTTAGCACAGAGTGGCTGTTCAGGAGAGGCTGCAGGAGAGCAAAGCTGAGTACTTAAGAGGTGGACTCAATCATCCTTGTGGATCCCCTCCAACCTRGAATATTCCATGATTCTCTGACACTGTAGGGCTTCTCCTTACACCTGAGGCGATGTCAATCCTGTATGTGGATGGCAGAGGACGTTTTCTTCTACATATTTACATTTTTRTTCTGGTACCACAGAGTTGACCCACTTTTGACTCAAAAGCCCCTGGTGCTACACCTCCAGCTACAAGCACAGCTTTCATAACCAAGATCTCGTTAAATGTTAACTCTGTATAGTGGTTTTTTAATCACCCCCTGGAAGGGCAGCGAGCGTGCACATTACAGTGGCTTCTTCATTAAGCATCTGCTGTGAAAAATCAGAAAACTCCRGCTGGGCAAACGGCTGGGTGTTGTCGGGGCCGTGCTTGGTGCTGTGGTCATTTACTTGACCGAAAAATCAAAATGCACCTCTCGTGGTAGCCTTAAGGAGGGAGCCCTGTGCAYGCCAGCTGTCGGGGTGGGAAAGCAGGGTAATTGGAGCGATTAAAAGCTCACGGTGGTTACMGACAGGCTTCTGCTTTTAAGGTGGAGTGAAACTGTCTTGTGACAGTGCCATGGGGAAGCCTGTGGAATCAGAGCTGTCATCTTTGCACCAGTAAATTCTGTAATCTTAACCCCACAAGCTGGCACCTACATAAACRCTTCCCTTTGTGCTGCTGTTCCCCAGCATTTCTCGGATGTGCTGACCCCCAAGCTGTGCTTTAAAAAGATCTTACTTCTGAATATATTATGAAATAGTGGCAATTTTAGTAGCTAATGTGAGGTAAACACAGGAGGGCCCTTATTTATCATTGCAAACAGTGCAGAGCAGTGGTCAGGGAAGGAGAAATTTCCACATGTATCTGATAGGATTCAGTAAGATATCAGAGATAAGGATCCAGAATCTCAGCAGAAATCAAGGCCATCCAAAGCAATGACACAACAGTTCATTGGAATTACTGCACCAAATGGGTGGGATTTTGCACATTAATCTGCTGCTTTGCCCCTCACAGAGTTGACGCAGACATTATGAGTGTGCAGGATATCTGAACATTACCTAAGTTTTCCAGAAAATAGTTATACCTCTCCCAAGCATAAAGGAGACCTTGAGGGAAAACAAACAGAGCTGCCCTCTATCTCCAGTGCCTTCTTTCCCTGCACATTTCATACTGGATAAAAATAGCTTTAAACCCTGGGTTAAGTAAGCTTCTTATATTCKAAAAACCTGTTTCAAGCGGACAAAAGAGACAGAACCGAGACACCACAAAAACGCCYTTGGTTTCAGTGTCTGCAACTTGAAACACCATCCTGGTATCGTTTTCTGTGTCCAGGAGGGAACTAACCAGCACTGARACACTGACTGCAAAGGGCAGAGTAAGCACGAGCAGGAGATGTGTGCAAACAGGGTGGGGGCTGCCCACTTCTCCTTTCTGCATTTCTCTCTCAAGATCAGACTAAGTTCCTTTTCAAGACCAACTGGAAGCTGTCTGAAAAATTACTCACAGGGAACAGACACAAATCCATTCTGCATATCTCATCAGTCCATCAGGAAAAGATGCTGAACTTACAAGTTGGTCAAGATCTTCGCTACAGAAGAATGAACTGCAATCAGGCCATCTCCAGAGCCAGTAATTTTGAAACTCCCATTAGCACCAAAATATTGCTGCAGACACGCACACTGCTTATTTCTSTTGTAATTATTTCTGAGTTACAGCTCAAAGGAAAGCTGAAGAAAGTCAGAGAACAGGATGTGAGACTGCCTGGTGCACTTTGAAGCRGCAGTGCATAAAGCACTGGAGCTCTGTAGATTGCTGCAAAGGGAATGAGAAGGGAACTAAGCAAAGCAAGCCCATTGTCTTGCTAAATTTATTAATCAAGTGTCCAGAAAWAAAAAAAAAGGTGGAAAAAGAGGAGCTAAGCAAGATATTCAGAGGCTTGATTCTATTGCCCAGTTCTGTTGGTCTGCTCCTCCTGGCTACAACACTTCAGGCAAATTTGTTCACTTGAGTGTGCCTCAGTTTCCCCCTAAACACCACACACTGCCCCAAAATGAGTCAGAAGGTTAATCACCTTTCACAATTAGCCACACTAAGATCACCTTGGAGGATTCTGGTCCTGAAAATTGCTCTTGGTAGGACTAGAAACTAAAGCTTTATTATTATTTCTTAYGAATTACTACTGTTCCCCTAAGAAACCTTTTGACCAAACCCAGAGTTTCTGTGGGAACTCCTGAGGCAGAAGCAGGACAGGCAGCGAGGTGCATGGAGGGGACTTATCACCGTCCTMGAGGAAGGATTCCCACATTCCCAGCACCACATGCTTTTGGCATTGTCACAAATCAGATCACAGCCCCAAAGAACAGGAAGCTACATGGAAATAAGGAGGATGGATGCTTTCCATGTACTCTCTTCCCAAAGAAAAATTGCTTCTTTAAATAGAGCTGCACCTTCCTACCAAACATCCCTTCCTAGACTTCCCATYGTGTCACCAGCCCAGGGTAGTATCAYCCTTTTCTTCCTCACAGGTACCCAGGAGGGCAYGGTGTGAACCTGTCAGGAGCCTGACCTGGCTTTAAATATCAGGGGATTTTTAAGCTGGATCAGTTCCCTGATCCACTTTGCTGTATWACAAATTTCTTTGATAAAACTGAGGGCAGGACAAAAGCAGGAAAAAGKGAAAATGGCAGAAGAAACTAGAAGGGAAGAATGCAGTAATCCAGCATTACTRCTGAATAAAGTCACTTGAGTCATAAAATCACTACAGAAATCACATCACAGGTGCCAATACTGATGATGGGTTGTTGTGCCCTCAGAAAATTTCAGCTTGAGAACTCCARCTTACCTTGAATCATCACATGCAGCTGCTCTTCCTCAACATAACAACGTTTAGAACAACAACATATCTACATAAAGCCCCTTAACTAAGGTTTTTCTGCCCCAACCTGATGCACAAGCTGTGTATTAGCCCTGAGAGCTGCCAGGTAAGCATTTCAGAGCTCCATGTGTCGTTTTTTTTAACCTCTTTTTTCTCCTAAAGAGTTTAATGAGGAAATGTCTCCAAACCTTGGAAAAGGACAGGTTTCCTGTGCCTGTTCAGTAATGAGTCACGAGCAGTGGTACATGGAGGGAGATTTCTCCTCCTGTCATGCAGTCCAAGAATAGACAATAAGGAATTAGTGCTAATTGAGCAACATAACTGAATAAGCYAGAAGTAAGCAAAGCAAAGCTCTGAAAACTGCACATCTTCCTTGAATTTTCTCTTGAACTTCCCATGGGAGATTTTGCCAGCATGGAGCAATCCTTTGAAGAAATGGAACACAAGTGTGAGTCACTTGCAAAGTTCTCGTTTTAAACAAAAACCTGAATTRCTGGCCCACTCTAATGGAGACAGGTATTAGGCTGGAACCATGACTCCACTGTTCCAGTGCATTTGTGTCTCGGGAGACAAAGTGTTCCTGTTGTCCAGGCAGGCTGGGAATTGCTGGAGAGCACTTTCCAGGGAAGCTGCCTGGGCAATGCTTTACATGGCCTAAAACTGGAAGCAAGGGAAGCACAATTTTGCTAAGCAGAAAGAACTGAAGGGGGAAAAAAAACCTACTTGCAGTCTTGATTTTTTTCCAAACACACACACACATATTCATCTGGAGATTTATAAAAGAGGTGGGACATGCCTCTTCCCTACAAAAATCAGCAGTGATACTGAGCAAGTAAATCCACATAGCCAGCGATAAGCTGTACCTACAATTGCTAAAATACACTGTCTAATTGTAAAACCAGAGAGTTTAAGGACACCTGTGATAAGAGGGAAAAAAGAAGGAATTTACAATTGGAGCGTGATGATTGGGCTCAATGCAAAAGCTTTGTGGCCTCTATTATGGAAAAGGCAGATTAAAGCTTTATAATGACCTCGTTGGCTTGAGAAAATTAACTGTAGGGCAAACAGGAGAACAAAAAGGCAAAAAAAGAGCACTAAACAGATTCAAGCACTGTCACATTCAAGGTGACACAAACAGAGAGCACAGGCAGTGTTTCCRCACACCACAGCAGTGCTTTCCCAAGGCAGAGCTGAGAGCTGTCTCCCTCAGACTAAACAGGAAACAAGAACTGGTTTGGACTGGAGCCACATATCAGTGAAAAGATTACACTGGTGAATCAACCCCCAGCGTAAGACATAGATTGCTCCTCTAATTTCTTTTCTCACATATTAACAAGGACTTTCATATAAGATTTTAAACATTGCTTTCAGGGGGATTTTTCACCTGGAAAAGCACGTGGCACTGGGTATTTAGGAATTAGCAGGATGGCGTGTACACTGCAGCTATGGAAATGCAGCAAAACAAAATGATAGGAAGTAAATTTAACACAGGAAAAATTCTTAGGAAATTCTTAGGAAAAGCATTTGATAGGCCATTATTTAACAGTTAAATCACCAGCCTTCCTATTTATTCCTGTTGAATTACGTAATGTAAAAAACATCTTGACTTTCCCCTCTCCACCAACAATTGCAAGTGRTGTGTCTCAGCTTGGAAAATTTTCTCTCTGAAGTTGTCACATATCTGCTCTCTTTTCACACAAGTGGTTCACTAGAGGTAGTCAGACAAAGATCRTTTCCAACCTTTATTTTCACCTTCTGCATTTAAATGCAGAACTGAGCACATGCCAGGTATTAAGTAGTTCTAGAAGCTCTCCAGTCAGGAACCCTAWATACCGTGGTGTTTGACAAACTGCCACCCTGGTAATTTATACATCAGTGCTCCTTATGAGTGCAATCCACCAGCAAACTGGGATTTGTTTATTCCAGAAATTTATGAATAATTTCTAACAACAAATCCATCCRAGAATTTTGCAGTTTGCCAGCAAACAAAGGAAATGGCAGGATTTCTCACATTAATTTTAATGCGTTATTTACCAAAGTTCCTTGTATAATGAAGTAGGGAACAATTTTACATTGACAGGCAGAACTAGGGTAACAACCTAAACAGATACTTCTCATCTTTTGTTTCTACAAAATGGCAAGGACTAGAAACATTCAGATTTGTATCCTTCATCACCTTTAGCAACTCTGTGACCCAAAGCAGACTCTAACCTAGAGCGTGCAATGGAATACTTCCTGACGTGGCAACCCRTCACTGATCACACTCTTTTCCTCATAAAGCAAAAACAGGCTCTTACAAAATTAAAGATAAATTAAAACAAAACACCCCTAAAAATCTTCAAAAGACATTATCAGAGCCTAGTTTTCTGCCACAGCATTGCCTCCAGTGCTCTCCCCCCAAGCTCTGTTCAAAGCCAATCAATCACTCCCCACCCTCCTCCTCATCATTTCCTTTTAAGCAAGAGCTGGAAATCGCCCCCATCTGCTTTGAAAAGCAAAGAGCAGCAGCAGCTGGCGATCAGCCCTCTCCAGAGCAGCCTGCGAGACTTAAGGATATTGTCCCGAGCAACTCAGTCAAAATTAATTATAACCTCGCCGGAATTAATTAGCGGCTATCTTGATTTCATCCCCATTGTTGTGCAGACAATTGTTTCGCTGCTCCTCACGTGACTTGGTAATTACAGGGAGATGAAACCACTTCGGATGAAATGGCCCGAACGGGCTTTGGTYCAGGTTTGCCAGGGTGTGTTTGGAGAGTGGGGGAAGTAGAGTGCAGTTTGTTAAATACGGAGCACATCTTCACACACACACACACACACATAAAAGGTTTGTCAGCTCTTGTTATTGCTCACTTGGGGCGCCGAAACAGAAAAATTTTTGTGAATTAAAAAAAAAAGTAAAATACTAGCTAGGAACAAGTTATCACAGAGAAATTCTGATGGAATTGTGTTGTAAAATTCAGATTTTAGCTTCRGGAAGCCTTCTGTTACACGTTACCAATAGTTTTATCTTGAGCTGTGGGAGGGAGTTCCTATGGGCACTTTAATTCCAACCCAGATCAAATGGCTCTAATCAGCATTTCCAGAACCTACTATGAAGGCAGGCAAGTGCCTGCACGTGATGCAGATGCTTCCCAGATGGATTTCAGCTAAGAGCAAAGAGCCTTAATCAGGACTGAAAAGAGACAGTGGCAGATTTCTATTTGGTTAGTAACCACTGTTCTCCACACTAACATCTTTGATTAGATTACAGCAATCAGATTTTCTACTTTGATACCATAAAAACCAATTGAGAACAGCAAAAAAAACCCCCAAAGCTTGCATTTAAGAGAGAGGAAAACCTCCATCTAGTCATAATCGACTGAAGTGATTTCTCCCTGTAAGCATAAAAAAGCTAAATTGTTGTAAAATACGAATGTCTCCTGCACGTGGGCTTGTGGGAGGCTAAATGGAAGCTGACTCTCCCTATGGACAAAAGCACTTCATGCTTCCAGGGGTCATAAATAACATCTCCCTTGTTGGAACTGGCAAATGCATGCTCGGCACCCCTGGGAATGAGGCTAAAGTGAAGGTATAGCACAAAAGTGAAGGTGGAGCTGAGCCCTTAATTTATGTGGTGCCTGCCACTAGGAAGACCCAGAGGCCCTGGGTCATGGGGACACTATTTTTAGAGTGTGAAATCCCATGAAATTATCATGAGTTTGACATGGATAATACATGAGGAGGCAGGGAGGCCCAGCCTCAATCTGCCTCTTCTTACCAGTAGTGGTTCATGACTGAATTTTGCTTCATCAGTYGTGTGACAGCCTCAGGAGAAGGAAGGAAACGGCAAAGAAAAATGGCTCTTGATAGCAGMAAACTGTTCTAAAAGTGCTCAGTTTTCTCCTTTCTGAAAAACTCACACCCAGGAGCAACGTGTTGAAAAACAACGCTGCAGTAAAATATTAAAACTACTGCAAGCAGGAAAAGGTCATCGTGAACATTATGTTCAGTAGAGCACAGGAAAACTTGATTAATTCCAATAAAMTGAATTAGATGTGTTTTTATAAAAACTATGTCTTCCTATGATGTGATTGGTTTAATTAATAGGAATTTTAGTCCAAATCCTAACTGGCCACAAAAGATTCTTTGTAAGCTAGCAAAAAAAAAAAAAAAAATCTGCCATTTATTTATGTGTGCAAAATCCTAAATATTTCACACACAAAGTTCAAAGGATCTTTCTGTGAAAGCAGTCTCATTTTAATCCTAACAGCAGAAGAGACTATTTACAGTTCCTCCTGCTCTAGAAGAGGATTTAAAAACCTTGTGTCCCAACCAGCCACACTATAATTTCCCTCATTTAATTAGAAAATAGACGAGATCAGTTTATTTAAACTGGTGCTTGAAGTAAGCAATTAAGTGCTTCACTTAATAGGAGTGCGTGCTGTAAATCTGGCCTTTCATTACATGTACAGTTCCTCACACAATAGGTTTCTAGTACCAGACAGGAGCTTGCAGGCATTGCCTTAATAAAAATATGCTGTTTAGGACTATTGTGATGTATTTCCACTGTCCCTGAGGGACTTACCCTAATAGAGCCTATTATCTGTCCTTATTACATAGAACTAAGTATGCAATTAATTGGCAATCCGTAGTGGATTATGGAAGCATTCCAGATGGATGGGGGTTTATCACAGTATTCTGCTGCAGCAGTTACTGTAATTTCCTAAGTTCGGGGCTATGACTTTACAATAATTTATTTCTTTGTCAGGTAGGTCTTCTGAGCAAGAATTTCCATTTCCTTTTCCATCCGAGGCAGGGGCTCGAGATGAGCCGTGAGATAACACAGCACTGCTGCAGCAGACTGTGTGCTCAGACACAATGGCATGTGTGGGCTGCACCTCCCTCAAGAAATGAAAATGCAATCAATTGTCTCAGTTAATATTTTGCTCTGTGGGAAAAACTCCATCAGACAGTCTGGAGTGCCATTAATCCGTGGCACTGCCTGAGCTGGGGCAGCCTAAGCAGGAGAAAGCCCTTTGTGCTTTGCCCCCCTCAGCAATTTGGGGGTGAGGGGGGGGTCACTGCCTTTCCAGCCTTGCCTTCCACCGCCACTGGGGCTGGGTGATGCAGAAAAACCCTGGGATGACATTTCYGGAGCTGTCACAGGGGAGGGAGAGCTCACCTGGAAGCTGAATCCSGACAGCATCCGGAGGAGAGCGGCAGACCTTGGGAATGCATCACACACCAGGGCAGGGGTTTGGAACACGCCACTCTCTCAGGAAGTGTTCTTTAAGATATTCAAACAAGATGTCATTGTGCACAAACCTGGTCAATGCATTATTTTTCTTTAGGGAATGTGTGGAGAGCTCCTTCTGCCCTGGACTCTTTCAGCTGTTTTGAAGCCACCAGAACATGAGCTCCTGTTGTGGTGCAGCAAACAGAGGGAGAGGCCACAGGAAAAATCCCTCTCATTGTATCACACTTKGGGGCAAATTCACACATTTCCCTTTGTGCAGAGGCAATAAATATTGTTGTTCATTAGACTACCCAGGCCTGTGTAGATAAGAAGTCACCTTCAAATAGCACTCATGTTATGTAGCAGCTCTTATTCCACGATCTCAAGACCTCTGTTTTCTCCTCTCAGCATACACAGGAAAGCTCCTACAATGCATGGATGAGAGTTATATCCTCGTTTGTCTGGGTATCCAGTTCCTAAGAGTGAACAGCTCTCTGCTTCTCCTATGCACTCAGCAAGTATCAAGACCCTTGTGAACATTTATAAATGCATATTTGCACAGCTCAGCCGAGTAACCCAATCCTCATGTGAACTGCAYGTCCTGCTGTAGGAATTTTCATTTTCATGTAACTTAAGATATAAATCTGACTGTAAAATAAAATATATTTTTATTCTTCCAGCTATAGCCAAGCTTCCTGATCCCCCCACCTCTTAGGCACTTGACACTCTCATTTATTTTCAGCCTGATAATTGCCCCCTCTGCATTTCCATCAACAGACCCCCACACATCCAGCGAATCTCCAAATTGCTTTTGCCATGTGTTGGGATTAATAATTAATGAAGGCAGCTGATTGTTCCAAGTGACCCATTATSGTGTCAGGGCAGAGACGAACCAGAGAGAGGACAGGATTCATTTCTGAGCCCCCAATTTCAATATCAAAGTTCAAAATGGAAACACCACCAGCAACATAAATCTATTTCTCTCAAGAGGTTTATTTTTTGTTGAGAGGTGGCCAGAACAGCCCCCCAGCCTGGAAAGCAGATATTCCCATGCTCAGGGCTTTTTAAACATAAACTATTGTGTCCTCCACTATGTGRCATTTCTCAGGGCTTTTCTGACATTTAAGTATCATCCAGGCATTTTATGATAATCAAGGAGAGAAAAAGAATGGGAAAGGGAAATGTACATTAGCATGAAAGATTAAGGGAAATGAATATGTATAGCAGGCACAAAAGGATAAAAAGCTGGTATACAATGGGATGCCACAGAGCCGAGTGGGAGGGCTTCTGTTCATTAAGTGTTGATACAGTGGATTTAAATAAAATGGAAWAAAATCCAATTTAAATGCTAGGATAAAAAGGCTTGGACGATCAGGCAGGGGCCGGAATGGATTCCTGTCCCTCAGAGGTCAGATCAATGCCTGACCGACAGCAGCTGCAGATGGCTGGCAGCAGAAGCCTGCAAAAATAAAAAATTAAAGGGTTACATCACGTCTGCTGATTCTTTTTAATCCCATCCCTTGCTGTTCCTGTAACATAATATTTATCTCTAGTACGACAAAAGTACCTATCACTGGTGTCTCAACAGAGTTGGTATCTCAGTTTTTATCACGTCCCAAACTACGTCAGCCTCTACGTGCAGAATCCTAAGACAGCACTATTCAATTTTACAAGGGTAATTGATCCTTCAGCAAGAAGACAGTAAATTCRCCCGCTGAGAAAAAGCAAACAAACAAATAAATGACAGCTCATCAATTTATTTGAAGTCAGGAGCAGAGCTGTACTGGAGATAGCAGTGCACAGCTTATTATCAGCCTGCTGCTAATGTAGGGCTCCCTGCTTTGAGATTATTTAAGGATGACTAACTCATGTTACATTTATTTCCTCTCAACTCGCTCTGGGCTACATGAAAAGCAGGAATCAATTAACTATTTGCGGGAACATTCAGAYGGCACTACAAACAAAATTTAGGATTCCAGCACAACACTTCTGTGGGGTTCAATATCACATGAAGTTGTAACCAAAGAAATGAAGACAAACCCAGAAAGGTAAAAATTATTTTTCCACTGCTCTGGATTATAAAACCACTGAAGTGTTTCAAGTGTGAGAGCAACTTAGAGATGGAAACGCTGATATCTGAAAAGTTCAAAGTGCAAGATGGAATTGCATAGGTTTCACTGTTTTCAATCGTGTCTGCTTTTTTCACCACTCTTATAATTAACATCTACAGAAGGCAAGAGCTTTCTTAAGAGCCATCCTAGCACCACAGGATCAGTATTTTTCCAGCAGACGACTCACTTTTGAAATGCCCTCCATGTCGCGGCAGGGCACAGCGAACAAGGTGCTTGGATTGTCTGGAGTTGGCGGCACAGCCCAAATGCTCCTGCTGGGGCTGCACTGTCCCCGAGGGACTCGCTGTCCCGGGATGGGCAGCATGGTACAGGAGGGGAAACACGTGCGTGGCTATTTGAGGCAATCACTGAGTCACTTCAGGGTTGTGCCTCATATTGATTCGCTCCAAACCGCGCTCGGCTTTCAGCAATAATCTCGCTTTGCCCTGAGTGGTGTCAGGCACTGCGCAGGTGGGGACTGGGGAGCCACAGAGTGACATAAATTACAGACAGTAATGGATAAAACATCCTAAAYGAGACGCTCCTGCCTTCTGTCTTCATGGAGAATAGCTGAGCTACACTCGGAGCTTCAGCTCCAAAAGATGGGCTGGAAGTTCCAGCATTTGGATTATGATTTATCAAGCTGCTGCCGGCTCGAATGCAAATGAGATTATAATGCCATAATACAATGATACCTTAGACACTGTGGTAATAATGTCTTTTACTCACATAAATTAAGAAAACCCTACAGTAAGTAAAAGAGAGACGTTTAGTGGATGGCACATTTGAAGGTACTTATTACCCAAAAGGATGTGGATACATTGTGCTTCTTCTCTGCAGGGAAAAGAAACCAAGGCCCTCTCCAGAGATTTTCTGAGGAGTTTGCGAAAAATGCCTTTTTATCATTTTAGAAGAGCAATTACCAAACCACTTCAGCCATGGAGTACCAGCAGCTGTCTATCTCCGTTTTTCCTGAAAATGTTCAAAGTGCAAAACACACTAGAAAGATCCCTGCAGAGCAGCTGTGGATTAGTTATGGTGCCTTTACTACCCATGGTCTCAAATGCACTGTTCCACATCGCGGGAATATGGTTTAGCCATGAACGATCTGTGGAACAGACAGTCCCAGCAGCCCAGTACTGAAAATGGGATGTCYTGAGGGAAAAAATAGAGATAGTGAGAGTGTATTTCAAATAATACAGTGCATTCRGCACTAATTAATCTGTGAAGTGCCAATATGAACAGACTGGCTAGATCCTCTTTGTCTGGTTATTTTGCCAGCACAGAGCTATTCAGGGATACCAGAGCAGTTTGTTAAGCACATGACAGGGTGGTACACGACTAAAATTTCCTGGGATTGCATATGGACTTGACTTTCCATGTACAAAAAATCTGGCTCAAGCCTGTGCTGGGTTTGCAGTGCCATTCTTCTCGTGCATTTCTCACTTGTGTTTCAAAAAAACTGGCTGAAGTTTCTGGTTTCAGCTCTGCAGATTTTCTTCCAGGACGACCATTTTGTTTGCCCATTGCATTGCTACTGGAAGGGGACAGCAACTTTTCCCCACCCAAGATGAAGTAAGGGGAAGAAATAGCCTCAAAAATCAGCCCTGTTGTCATGGAAACCAGAACAAGGATTTTCGAGGCCAAAATGGATGCATTTATAAATCAGAGACGAGGAAAATCCTATCCCTTTATAAAAACACATTAAGTGGAAAATGTCTTTACTAGAGGAATTCAGATATTTACCAACTCGACAAATGCTGCAGTGTAAAGCAGTATGTGAGTGATTTTTTTTTCTATAATACAATATGAYCTCATCAGCACCAGTGGTTCATGCATTTGAGAGAAAGGCAGTAGTAGCCATAGAAACAGCCTGCTCTTCCCGAGTGGCAGAAGGTATCGTGTGACACCCAGTTTTGGTGGTGGCCTCACACTCCTGCCAGATTTCTGGCTGCTTTTGRAAGCAAAGTGGTTTTTTTTTGATGCACCTCAAGCCACTGGAACCAGCTTTATTCTGGGCGACTCCCCTGCTTGGCATTGGCTCTGAAAGAAGGTACCTAAGGGAAGGAGGTTCCTTCTGCAGGTTGGGAATAAAAGGTGGCTCCAGGGGTGCTYGTAAACACCATGGTGTTATTTTTGCTCCCTGTGTTGTTAGAAAGCATGTTGCTACAGCACTGGAGTAAAATCAGGGCCATTGCACTTTCAGTGTTTGTGTGGAGAGATGTACAAGTAAACAACAAACCCGCCTGAGGCCATCAAGCAAGACAAGGACAGACCTTGGGAAAAAAAAGGTTTTTTTCATTTTTCACTCCCAACMATTCACACAGAGCATTTCACCACTTCACCTTCTCTTCTCCACCAGTTTGAATCTCCCCTTCCCACATCAGCTGCCAGCACAGAGCYCAACCCAAAGGCAGAGCTTGCTTTGGACTCTGATCTCCCGTGCCATATCTCCTGTTTAGTGTTGGAAATCGCTGCTTTAAAGTGCAACTTGAGCCCCGTCTGGGGACACAGGCTCTGAGCCCCCTGTGCCAGCAGATTTACAGGCAGCCCTTCAAAGCTGTCCCAGCTCACTGTTATTATGTTGATCTCACCACTACCTTACCCAGTATAAAAGCACAGGTTATCCTCTTGCTTGTTGGTAATGCATAACTGGGCCCAAGCTCTAAAGAGCCAGACTGACCTTGAACAGCTCATTGTACTGTGCAGAAGAGCTGGATTTGCAGTTTAAGATGACTTCTTAATGATGGTTTCACTCTTCTGTGATAAAGTACAGCTTGAGAACAGAAAACAAGGAGAAAGCTGCTGTGTTGTGCTCCGGAGAGCATCTGTGGGAGACACATCTGCCACACTTGTTTTATGAAGGTACTGGACTACCCACACGTGGAATAAACACTGAGATGGAAGCAATTTATTGCCCTAACTTCCTCCCACAGCTTATGGCTCCAGCTGGCAGGGAGGACACGGGGGTGTATATATATATATATACGCCCCTGGGAAAGGCACGAGGCAGGAACAGCTTCCTGTCTCACACTTTAATCTGGTGTCTCACCTTTTCCCAGATACTCTTGGAGCAGGGATCCCAGCACTGAGCAGGCAGCAACAACTGGGTGCTCCCACACTCTGCCCTGGTTTGGCAAGTGTTGCTTTGGGCAGTGACCATCCCATCGTGGGCACTTGGTTACTCAGTGCAAGGTAAGCCAAGGAATTTGGACTCTGATGGACACATTCCACACCTGGACGGAAATATGGGAAGCAGTCAAAAAGATGAGCTATGGTGGACRATAAACTGTAGTGCTCAAAAAGAGAATGAACAGATCAAATCCAGCCCGGGTGGTAGGGAAGGAGCTGTGTGGCAAAAGGAGCTGCACGAAACAAAGCAGTGCAATGCCAYTTGCACAAACCCCTGAAACTGCAAGAAATTTATTAGTTTATTCAATGGCTCCTGAAATCACACAAGCCATGATCATGTTTCCATCACTTATTTTCAAAACCTAAGAGTTTTCCGTACAACAGAGGACAAAACACTGGTTTCTTGTTACGTGGTGGGTGTAAATACTGCACACTGCCAAGAAACACAGCTGCCCTSCTGAAAGAGACTTCCTTCACCAGAAACTACAAATCTAACATGTTTCGAGGGGTTTTCTCCCACTGTTTGGAGAAAGAATCTGCATGCATTAAAGAGGTGAACAAGGGTGAAAACGAGTTCAGGAATGTTACCCAGACTTTCYCATCTCCWCCTCAAATACTTTTTTGTTTGCCAGATGCAGTGTTTTGAAATGGTTTGATGTTTCTCACTGTGTTTCCCCCTTATTGTTTCTGATGGCAGTAGCACTTCCAGGCTTTGGGGTCGTTAGACCAAACAGTCTGACCCCAAGGACACGATTGTGGTAACACCCTGTGGGGTGATCCATGTTCACATCCAGTTCAAAATGTCTGTGCCACGGTGCTACAGTGTGTAGTGTTGCTCACATTACAATAGAAATAGATGGAATTAGGCTGTGCTCTGAGGAAATGAGACCTTCTGTTTCCATCTGGAGCAAGAGGATCCTCTGCTTTTCATCCTGAAGTACTATATATGGAAACAGCTAAAGTTATGGATTGTCAGACTCTATGGAAAACTGCCTTATCAGAACAAATTCTAAAATTTCTTCTTAAAAAGCAACACTTAAACACAACAAAACAAAATTAAACCAACCAAACAAGTGAAAAAAAAGCAAACCCAAAGACTGTTGATATTCAGTGAGAGACAGAATTCTGCCATTTGACTCCTTTACTCAGTTACAGACTTGCTGTACTCCTCTAGAGTTTTCACYAAACACAGATTACAAACCTTTGCAAACAAAATAAGAGTTGGGCAACGCAGTAAGTAATCTGGCCTATTTAATTCAAGGCCTGGGCGAAGCAGAAAATAAACAAAAGGGGCTGTGCAGAGTTTCTCAGCATCACAGGTTGTATATTTCATGGAAAAGGTTCYCTTGTTACGGATTGTTTGCCTCATTAAATTGGCTCTGGTTTATATGAGGATTATAGCAGATGGTTTCTTGAAGATCTCATAACTCCAACCTGGGCCGTAAGCCTTGTTATGAAATAAGTTATAAGTTCTGTATATCAGACTACATCAAAGGCCTGTTAAAAATGGCCAGCGTGAGCATCCCCAAACCAGTAAATGCCAGAGCTCAGGACAGGAGGCTTTTATCCACCTCTAAATACATTTTCTGTAATACTGCATATTATAATCTCTACCCATAACCATAGAATTATAGAATGGTTTGGAGGTGACCTTAGAGATCCTCTAGTTCCAACCCCCAATAAYCAGTTGTCAGTTCACTGTGTCCTTTCTTTCTCCTTTTATAGAAGAGTTGGTTACAAGCAGGCAGAGAGGTTTGTAAAGGGAAGTACAAAGACTTGCAAAACGCAGAACTTCCTTTGTGACTACCTAAGGCCTCAGTTCTGATGAGAGTGAGACTCTCTCTTTTACCCATATATGGCAATCCCACAAAAACCCGAAGGCAAATCAGGTGAGAAGCCGTGAAGGTGCAGCTCTTCCAGCAGCCAGTCACAGGCAGAGCTGAAGCACATGGATATGAAAGGGCATCGGGGGGTAGGTTCGGACTACACCTTTTAAAGTCAAAATGGTTTTGTGCTGAGGTCACCCTACAGATGATCGGTGGGCTGAGCCTACAACTGGTTTCATCAAATAACACTTTTGCAGGATTTCACTCGCTGTGACTGCAGATGGCTCGTAAGACTTGGTGTCTCCATCAAAACAGGAAACACGGAGCCTGATGGCGTTAAAACGAGGTGAAATGACTTTTGTGTTCACTAGACCCTAAGCACGAAAAGGGTCTTTTCTAAACGAACTCTGCTGTTTCCAAGAGGTCAAATTTCACCTCGTTTGCAAGGGCCAGAGTTCTGCAATATAATGTAAGCGAAATGCTGAGTAATAACTGGGGAGTGAGAAGCATCAGATGTGTTTCCTATGTGTGACTTACAGCAGTGCTTATCTGGAGCTCGGGCTGTGAGAGTGTTGAAACCTAATGGCTTATTTTGAAGTACAGTCTTAATCTGCCCTTCCCAGAGGGTGAAGGTACCCCCAAAATACCCTGCTGAGAAGCGCTTCCGATGTGATGTCACCCTTCTCTGGAGTTCTCTGACAGGGCTGCTGTTCTGCTCATTGCATGTGCGAACGCAGCTAATTATAAACTCTTGGGAACAGCAATCCTGTTTCTGTCTGCAGTGTCTGGCACAGCAGGGTCCCTTTCTCAGCTGGCCTGCGGTGAGAACACAGTGCAAGGTATGAATCATATCAAAGGTGAATCAGAGTGATTCTGCATCACTGACACCACAGGGTAACAACCTGAACATATGTATACGAGACTGAGGAGCTGCAAAATGTCTCTCTGTTCCAGCTCAAGAGAGGAGAAAAAATAATTTTAAAGGAACTAAAAGATAACCTAGGTAAAACAGATGTGCTTGATATAAACACACAGCTGCCTAGCTCATCATTTACACTCTACATTGTTCCCTTGTAATAATTTATTTTAACTGAAGAAGAGTCACCCGAAATGAGAGACTTGAACTGAAATGAGGATTGCCTGGAACTCAGACCATCTGGATTTTGTATGGTCTTGACAAACTAATAAAGCCAAACCTAATCCATTTTATGCAAGTCAAAACTATATAATCTTTTAAACAAAATAGTTCGTGAGTTTGTGGGTTTGTTTTTTCACTCTGCAATCAGACACACGTCTATCACCAGCTCACAAATKAGCCACAATTGTTTATAGAACCCTCTTGTGCTTTCTTGCTCTTTATCATTCACCAGTATATTCTTGAATGTCCTTAAAAGGCATCTCAGTGTATTCTCTCCTTCTTACTGGCAGAAACAAAGCACTCGAGACACTTAACCAGCCCTGCTGAGTCTGAAAATACACAGGAGGAAGTGACGACTCATTTCAGGAGTGCTGCGAATTGTTGCYCTTATGCACCAGCTTTCCAGCTTGGCTTTATGCACTCTCGGTGCAAAAAAGGCGTTGAAAGGCTGTTAGCCCCTGACCTGGAAATTCCCCCGCAGCAGGAGCATAATCTGTGCCATTTAGTGTGGGTATCTTGCGGCTTTAAGAGCAAGTTACCCTGCAGTTTACAGCCTCATGTCACAGGTAAGTGACAAAACGCCATCCAGGAGCAGCAGGAAGCAGGGCTGAGATCGACAGGCAGGGCCAATAAAGCCTCAGCTCACAGAGTCACCTCTGGCGCAAASGGGCAAGGCTTGAACGAAAGAGGCTAAAGAAGCACAAATCTTTGCAAAACTGGCTTGGAGCTAAGGCCGGCTGGGTACCCTGCAGTAGCTTTTGACTGCTGCTGAGCTCAATAGTTGGAGAAAAGAGGTCATGAAACCGTCATATGTTTGTGAAGTTGATACTGGTCAATCAGTCTTAGCTGGTTGGTTGTCAATCTTAGTGCAAGGTCATTTAGACTACAATCTCTACTCTTGTATTTCCAGACTGAAAAGAGATCCTACAGACAGCTCATATATGAAACGCAACCCATAAAAAACCCCCTAAAATCCAATTGCGTGTGAAGCAATACATCCACAGAAATGCTAACCTCTAAAAATAAATTACAGAAGAAAGAGTTAACTTGAATGAACAAAAAATTTGTTTTTCTCATTCTGTGTTTCACTTTTGTCCTTAGGCATCAACTGGAAATCAATTAACACTGATAAAAAACCAAAACCACACAGCAGACTTTTCCCAGGACCTGTTTACGTAGCCCAGGGAGGGAGCTCCACCAAGAACCGAGTTTTGTCCTCGTGGTCATTATGCAGAGTTAATGGGAAAGGGATGAACTTATTTTATTAGACAAGCTTTTCCTTCTGCTCGCACGCGGTGTGTGAACGGGGCAGTCTGAACACGCCGGGAGCAGTGCTGCAGCCCGCGGTGTGGCTCCACACAGAACTTCCTAAACGCGCGATGCCATCGTGTGGGCAAACGAGCCTCCAGCACCTTCCAGGGCAACTTCGCTGAATTTCAGGGAATGGTTTGGGTTGCTTTGAGCTAAAATGATCATCTCGACCCTGCTATGGGCAGGGACACCTTCCACTAGCCCAGGTTGCGCTCACATTATATGAACATGTCATTAATTCCCTGACTTTTACTTGCCGTGTCCTGACCCTGCTGATAGAAGCTGGGTAACTCCTGTGCCTCTAGGGGTGGTCAGAATAAATCTGAAACAGTATCCACCTTGGAATTCTGGTCAATGTGTTTCAAACTCTGAGATGGCAACAAGAAGAATGTTCTACAGGTTTTTATGAAGTTTTGCATACAAAAAGATTAAAAMCCCCCTCACAATTAGAACACGTATTTTTTGGAACTTAACTTCATTAAGATTTTTACTCATTCTTGCAAAAGAACAGAACAATGGGAGCCCTGCCATGGCTAGTACAGACAGAATTATAGAATCATAGAATAGTTTGGGTTGGAAGGGACCTTAAAGCTCATCCAGGTCCACTCCTCTGCCATGGGCAGGGACACCTTCCACTATCCCAGCTTGCTCCAASCCCCATCCAACCTGGCCTTGAAAACTTCCAGGGGTGRGGCATKAATAACTTCTCTGGGCAACTATTTATTTTTTTTTAAGTCTCCTTCTCTTGTATGTATAAAGGAACACAGCTGCTTTCTGTTGAAAACACACCGATCAGACTATAATCAAAAGTTAAATGCCAAAGCTGCTAACCTGTTGCCCAGTGTGCGGTTGCAGGAGCACTCACACCASCAGCTCGGTGGGAATGTGCCCGTCTTCCCCCCGGCTGGAAGGGGAAGGAGGCTGCACACCGAGCTCGGAAGCCAGCAAGGAAACCAACTGGGGTCACACAAAGCRCGGCCAAAAACAGTGTCACTGCTACGAAGGCAAAGGCCTTGGTGTGTGASAGGAACCAAACCCTCCGGCTGAAAGAACAAGGGGAATAATGGAACAGATGGAAAGTTGTCGACCTGAAAAAAAGGTGAGTTCTGGGACCAGTTTTGTAACCACTGAGGTGTAATTGTTCTCACAAGTGTTCACATGTCTGACTGAAGGCATGGTCAGTCCCCGTGACCTTGCTTTTGTCCCTCAGCTCATACACAGTGTTTTTACCTCCCAGCCTCAGACCAGCCTGATTTTGTCAGACACAAGACAGAAACTGAACCTATTCATTGAGAAATAGTTGTGGTTTCCCTGCACTCTCCATCGCCGTTCAAACTCACCAGAGCCCGAGTGTTTACCCTGAAAATGACCCGTGTGTGTGCATTTCTCACACACGGCTTTTCCCTTCCCAAAGGCCACAAGCTGTTTCCAGCACACATCAGGCCATGCAACACGTTCTCCTACAGATCTTCCTGGAACACTTTTTGGGATGCTTTTTAAAACGCTTCAGCACAGGGCACCCTGGCACCTCAGCTCTGACAGGGGCTCCCGGGGGTGGTTGCTGTGTCCTAGCTAGGGCTCTGAATTTTCACTTTCTTTTTTGAAACAGGCTTAGGGCCAGGGCGCCTCACGGAGAAGGGTCTCCTTAGGGAGGAGGGCTCCCTGGAACAGGAGGGTCTCCTCAGGGAGAAGGATCTCCTCAGTGGAAAAGGAAAGTCTCATTAGGCAGATGGGTCTCATTAGGGAGAAGGGTGCCCTCAAGGCTGAGGGGCCCCTCAGGGAGGAGTGGCCGCCACGATCTCGCTGGTCTCCGGAGCTCTCAGGCTGCCTCCTCACCGCCTTCCACAGCGGGCTGCGGCACCGACACCGCCGCTCCGTCCCTTCCCTGCCTTCCTCCCTCCCTTCCCTGCCTTCGTCCATCCCTTCCCTGCCTTCCTCCGCCCGTCCCTCCCCGCGGCCGAGGCCCGGCCCCGCGCTCCGCCCCGGCCGGGCGGAGGTGCCGGATGGCGCGGGCCGGGCCCGGGGCGGTGTCGCAGCGCGGGGCCGATCGGGGGCGGAGAGGGGCCGGGCCAGCCCTGCCGGTAAGCGAGGGGCGGCCGGGGGGGCTCTTCTCCGCCTCAGCCTCCGCCTCGTCGTCACCGGGATAGGCGGGGAGCTGCTGCCGGCTGGGTATGGAGGGATGGGCTGAGCTGAGCACGCCGCGGAATAGACCTGCCAAGGACCCCCTTTGTCCAGCGGTTCGCCGCGTAAATTAATGATGTGTTCACCGTCTGTCTTCCAGGTTGCAGTGGTTCTCATTCACCCCTCGGTGTTTACCCCACCATCGGCATCTTCCTCGGGCAAACAAGGCTTTAGGCCTGAAGGTGAGGCAGCCACAGCCCGGCCTGTTTACGGTAAACAAAGTGAGCAAGAGAAACACTGCGTTAGGCTCAACAGTGTGTCCTTCGGAGTCGGCCAAAGGGCTGCGTGACGGGCTCGTCTGCAAAAGGGAGGTGTCAGGAAGGACGTGGAATTTGCAAAAAAATAAACCGTACCGAAGGATCTTTTATTTCACATCCCATCTTTTTATATTGTCGCCCCAGAGTGGTGTATCCCCCAGACAGGCAGGAAGGCTGTTGGCAGTGGTGGCCGTCATTGGGATTTGGGCTTCCAGGCCCTGCTGTGGCACTGGTAGGTCTGTGCTGTGCTRCTCCAGGGAGGAAGCCAGAGCACATGGCCCAAACAACATTAAAAATTAAATCTCCATAGTGCAGGTGACTCCTGGGACAGTGAGAGAATTAGTTGTACCATTGAATGTGTAAAACAAACRAAGAAACCCCAAACCAACCCTCCACCGCCAACCTTAATTCTGTGGGTACCAACTCTCAACGATTTATTTACTGGTTTCATATGAATTTGTGTGGKTTTAATGGGTCTTGGGTTGTGTTCCTAAATATTTTTGTCACTTTGTTTCAAATGATTTTTGCATTGTGTCATTAGAAAAAAACACTGGTGTCCTTTTCAGAGACTTCACAGTGATGATGTTTTAGCGCTACATCATTTTGGCAAACTTATCTTCACTCCACTAATGCATCAGAAAGCTGTAGCATAATCTGTCATAACTAATCCATTATCAGGCTTTTCGCATCATGTCAGGGATGTATTCCAGCTGTCAAACTCACGGTCACTTTGTATAAACTAATTTAACCATCAGATGGTATTGGTTTTTCCATTTGGTAGAGACTTGAATGAGGTTTGCATTGGTGGACAGGGTGTTTTTAGCAAAGAGCTGTCAGACTGTCAGCTTTTAAAGCAGAGTTTCTGTTCACARATGTTCTCCAAGTTCATTGAGTCTCAGTGAATACAGAGACTAAACAGTTTTAATAATTTCCTGTAAGGCTACTAATTTGCTCTTCTTGTAAAACTTGCACTGGTAGGTTGGTCTGTTTAATGTGTCTTTCATGGGCTTTGTGATATCTTTCTGTGTTTAATGTTTCTTTTGATTCTTTTTTCTTTGYTTCAGGCTGAAAAGATGGGAAATGCGGAAAGCAATGCCTATCACAATCACCTTTCCAGATTTCTTCCTGAGGAGCAGTCTGACATTGAYGGACTATTTGATACCTTATCAGGATTGAGTGGCTCAGCTGGAGCAAAAAATGCCAAAGCTACAAAGAAAACTATGACTTTGGCAGCACTACAGGCAAGACAATCTGTTATTCATGATGTATCTGGGATGTAGTGCATTGAACAGAGTTCCAGAAAGAAACTATRAAGATGTGGCAGTAGTTATTTTTTAAGGATTGCTAATGTCAATTTAATACTTAATGTTTTGGGGCAGGATGGATATTTAACTTCTTCTTGCAGTTTAACATGAGTAGTGACTTTCAGGTTTGCATTTATCTCTTAAATTGCACTTTTGGGTCCATTTGCAGCTTTCCTGGTTCTGAAGTGAGTTGGGGTGTATGGAAATATTTTCACAGAGACCTGAAAAATGGGAAGAATATTTTTCCCCCTGGAGTCTGTAGTGTGGGATTATTTACAGATTTTCCTGAGAAGCTGTCACAAAGTCAGTTTTTATTTGGTTATGTCTGTCTCCCTCGATGCATCACTGTCTCTAATCTCTTCACTTGCACTGAGGAGAGAATTCAATTTTGCTTGATGAAGCTGTGGCTCCCTGTTTTAGCTAATTAACATGCATTATGCTTCTGATTAACTTTGCATTCATTTTCTAATCAAGAAAAGAGAGAAATGATTCATTGGAATCCTTAATAGCTTCAGTTAGTCAGGAGCTAAGTGGCCAAATGAATGTAGTGGTAAAGTGCAGTTTTAAATGTGTTACACAGATAATGGAATCAAATTAAAACTCATTGAAAGCAGCAGGTTATTTTAAGGTGTTCAGCAATGCCTGTGCATACAGACCAGCTTCAGCCTTCCTGCAGCCTGGCTGTCCCTGAGCTGTCTCTGATTTTTGGAACACCAAGTTTGGAATCGAAGTTCCTGCCGCCTGGTTTTTTAGCGCTAATTCATCCAAGAACTTGTTCTTGGTGTCTTGTTTGTTTGGGATCTGGAAGAAGCTCCTTTTCTAGTTTTGCCCCTAGATCAGATGTTTGATGGACATTTGTCTTTTCCCTTCCTGCCTTTTTGTTGCCAACTTAAATTAAAATCTTTTGGAAGACTTCCTGTAGGTGCAGGGACAGTTGCAAGGGCATTCCTGCCTTGTAGGTGACTGTGCTCATGCCTGGGCTAGACTGAGATGTGACAGATTTGATGTCAGTCTGGTAACATTGGTGAGGSCCCAAGTATCACCTCATGAGCTCTGCTTAGGTTACACATCTTCTGGGCCAGAGCAGGCTTGGGAAGCAGGTGGAGCAGATATCTGTAAATAATATCTTGAAGTCGTTTAAAACAAGGGTTCTAAACTGTCAGAGGTGTGAGTTAGATGGTTATTAAAGATTCCTTTTTTGCAGACCTCCTTTATTGCACCCCAGGTCCACTCTTTGGAATAGCTAGGAGCAAAAGGAAACAGCACAGTGAAGTGGTGGGATAAGGCAGGGAGTAGGTAGATAATTCAGCAGTGTCAAGTGAAAAACCCTTGAGTATGAGGTTTGAGTTGTGTTCYCTGCTGCTTCTCCCACTCCAGGCTCATGTAGCATTTTTAGAAAGCCTCTCAAAGACAGCTGTACCCCCTGTGACCATGCCTCCCTCGCTGTGGAGCTCTCTGATGTGAGAGACCGTGGCTGCTGTTTCTGCTCSTGCTGGAATCGATGGGAGTTGGACCACTGACGTCAGGGAAAGCAGCACAGAGCTCAGGATATTGGATCTCTCTACGCCCAGCAACAGCCATTAGCAGCAAATAGGAGCAGCCCAGGTGGCTTCCACAGGAGTGCTATTGAGCCAGGGGATCAGCAGTAGCAGCTCCACTGAGTGRAGCTGGAGTAGTGCTTTTAGGCAGGTGGAGCTCATTGATTTCARCACAGTCCCCACTGGGCTACACCCCCTGTGGAAGAGTCAAGTCAGGTCTTCAGCACGTTGTGCTTGGTGCTGTGCACAGTGAGGACACTGGCTAATCACGTCCTCATGTMTGCATGTATTTTAGATGATTTATTTTTAAACCGTGTAATTATCTTGAGCACTGTGAAAGTTGAATCCGGAATCAGATCTTCCCCACAGAGCTGTGRTGTGTGAGTATACATTCCACTTAGATTTCCATTCAAAGGGCCAGGCATGCAATTCAGATGAATAAGTTCTGATTTTGACTCTCTTAACATCAGGGATGCCTTTTAAAAATCAGGTGATCTCGACTTTGCTCYGTGCTTCAATTAGTTGCTATGCAGAGGGAAATTTCCCAGGATTGTTTCTACASGTGCATGTAGGGTTAAACACTGCCTTGAGATATGAAGAACACTTTACTCTCTCTTTGCTTGAAGTACCTGTGAGCTCCACTGTCAAAAGCAGAGTTAAAACACAACTTYGAATGGACTGGCAGAGTTGTAAACCTTTGCAACAGATTTGTCACATAGAAACGCTTTTGTAATAKCCTGTTAAATAGAGATTTTTACTTTTTCTCGTGGCAAACCAGTCCTTTGACAAAAGTTTATTGCTAATGGTAGATACTGTGTTTCAGCACAGATTAGCTGGAACACATCAGTTATTCTTCATTTGTCAAATGTGCTCTTTGCTGTTTCTCTCGCTGCAGGCACACACTCGGGAGCCACTGCCAGAGCCAATGACTGTGAGGCTGTACAATGGAATGAAAAGCATTGACCTGCCTGGGAAATCATCTGGGCTGAGTGAACAGATTGCTAAGGAGCAGTTTGTAATTTTTATGTCCAACCTCTTAAAAGGGAATGCAGATGAGAAGATTACCATAATAATGAGAATGATCTCCAAGACTGAAGGGCCTCTGAAGGGCAAACAAATCCAMGAGGTAAATGGGCACTTAAATGTGTTTTGGGGGGACAGTAAGAGAACAGGGCTATAGTTAAGAGCCAGCAAGGGCTGTGGTGTGGGTGGGCTTCTGAGAACTGAGCAAAATGCTTTCTAGAGCTTTAGTTGCAGGATGAAATACACAGCTTGCGAGGTGAAAGAGTGGGGTATCACAGAACAGTGATTCACTAGCAGCTTCTACACTGCAAAACTTGGACCTGCCCTCACTCTTTCATTCCATATTTTGTGGAGATGCTTTGTGAAATAACATGAATGAAATGTCTTGAAAAAGGATCCTTTTCAAGACCTATGACACTGAAATAGCATTTCTGTGCCTGACTTGTCATGACAAAGGAGATGTTTCTGCCTTTGGGATTACAGCATCAGTGCTACTTGACTTTATCTTCAGACAGTCCTTTGAAGCTCTTGGCAATTTCGTTTAACAAATACCAACATGGTGATGTTTTAATCTTTTAAGTTCACAGAGGATCTGATCACGTCTGTAGTCCATGTACTGAGCTACAGGAAGGAACTGAAAGGTTGGAGTTTGGAGAATACCAGGGATTCTTCAAGTGGAGTCAAAGCTTTGGCTTCTCAGCTGCTCTCAGAATTGAAGCTTCCAGGTAAGCAACCCTGATTCAGATATCTCAGAACTTGTGTACTCACTGATCTCATAAGAATTTCTTTCTKTAGGTCACATCTTTGAATTTAAATGGTGAGACCAAAATTTCAAACCTAGTGCTTAGAAAACGACATGGGAATTTTATTTATTTTACCTTTCCATCTTTGTGCCCTAAATTCAGGTGAGATTTGGTTTGAAGTCCCAGTTTAAGTGGACATRCAAAACTATTTGTCATGGAACATGTCTGTTTTAGAAATGAGTTGCAGATGACAGGCATGGGCATCTAAATATTATTCAAATAAATTTATCATATATTTWTGACTGTGTCCTTTTAAAAAGCATAGGTCTGTCTTTGCACTGTTGTAATAACAGATTTTGCTGTCTAGCAAAGAACATTTCAAGAGTTGTAACTTGAACTCTGTGTTTCTAAATCATGACAGCCCAACCAGTGAATGCCACAGGTGAATGTTCCTCTGTTCTGTGGCTGCATTTGCTTAATGTAGTTGACACTTCACTCTTCTGGCTCCTTTCATATGTGGTTTCCTGTCCATTAAAATAATGGAATATTGTGTTTACACTTAAAAATCACCGGATTATTTTCCAGACGGGGAGACTTACTCCTGTCCCTGTGTGTCTTATTATTTAGATGGGACAAAACCTGTGGATTCTCMGCTGCTGGAGACAAGTTTTGATCGAAGTATCATTGAGGACTGGGTGTACAGAGTTCCCCAGATCTCAGTTTTCCTCAGCGTTGTGATCAGGCAAGGCCTCCACGTCCTGCATTCCCTCCCAGACCAAACCAACGACATCCTCAACCTGGTTCCCCGCTGCAAAGGCATCAAAGGGAGAGGACTTGTGAGTCTCTTTGACATCCCAGCCATCATCTACATCAACTCCCACCTGCCTGCAGAGCTCCAGCACAAGTGGCAGCTTTTATTTTCCTCCAGGCTCCACGGGGAAAGCTTTTCCCAGTTGTGTGCACATATAGTGAACAAAGGTCCTTGCATAGTGATCTTAAAGGACTCGGATGGTTACCTCTTCGGTGGCTTTGCATCTCACTCCTGGGAGGTGAAGCCACAGTTTCAAGGTAAAAATCACTCTTCTTATTTTAATATCTCTGGTAAACATTCCCTGTTCTGTACAGATACAAAAATCCTGTCCCCTTGATGGACACTGTCCCTTTAATGACACACAGTGTTTYTTACACTTCCAAGTGTATTTTTCTGTGGCAAAAGTAACACTGATTTTCAAAGAGTATAAAACACATGCAAAGTTATTCTTAGCGTGGCAGTCAGGCATKTTACTGATTAGTATTTATAGTTTGTTATTTGATGAGACTTTGAAAATTGCAGGACTTAYTGATCATGGAACAAGTTTTCAGGGAAATCTATCAAGCCCTGTAGCTGCATAGGTTGAAAATGAAATGAAAATGAAGGAAGTAGAGCACAGATGACAAATAAGTGTCTAAATAGTTTGTCCACAGGATGGCAGTCCTCCCTCAGGAACACCTCAGCCTCCTGTTGCCATTTGAGCACAACTTCGTTCCCCTTCTAAAATCCAGCAGCCAAAGGATTCCTTGGACAAGCTAAACTTCTTGTTCCCTTAAAACTTTGGGGGAGAAGAGAGGGGTTTTTTTAGAACTCTTTGGAAAGAACGTTAGCAATGGATTTTTCAAAAAAAATATATGGACTTTGGTGCTGCTGGGAATCTTCACTTTAGAAACTCAATTCCTATAGTGAATTAATATTTGAAAATTACAGCTTCAGTTAGTTAATGTTGATTACACAAGACTTTCCTTGTATTTTKTCCTGRTAGAATTACACATAAAGCATACAGGGCAGTCACACCACAGGTCCCTCTGAATACCAAGCTGGGCATGGTGAAAATTGCTCTAAATCATTGACTCTAAACTGCTCTATATATCAGTGTAGTCAGAACTCAGGGTGTCTGCAGTCACACCAGTTTGTACAGATGTAGCAGCTGGGCAGTTTTAGGTGATGCAATGGAGTCTGGGCTAGGTGACTTAGTGACATAATGTCCTAGTGSTGCCTCTGACTCTGCCCTTGGTCACAGCCTGTAATTGCTTTGGTTTCTGTGACTGCACAGAGTTAACTGAGAATAAAAAACAGGTCTAAATCTTGATGAGAGACCTACTGGCTTTCTGAGATGGCAGCTGCTGTCTTTGAATTATTCAGCTTCACTTCTTCACTTATTTTTTCTGTTCTATTTGTAGGCAAGTTATTGCTTGACCAATTGTCTGACCTCAGGTGCTTTTGTGTTTGCAGGTGACAACAGATGCTTTCTGTTCTCTGTTTTCCCCACTCTGGCTGTGTACACATACACAGGGTACAATGACCACTACATGTATTTAAACCATGGCCAACAGACTATGCCAAATGGACTTGTAAGTATTCAGAAATGATGATTTGGAAATTGGATTTGTGGTTGGTGTTTGGAAGTGTTCTGTGGTTTTTCCCTTCYGTTTCTGAGAGCAGATTTATTTCACTTGTTATTCTCTGAGGAAATTTGCATCCCTTTGCTGTGCTATTTGTGCCACACTTTTAGTAGGAGGATAACTTTGGGAATTGCAGCAGGYTGGAATAAATTTGCTCCAAAGAAAGTGAACAACATCAAATTACATTATTTGTTTCTGTAGATACTTTCCTAAATGTAAAAGAGGCAGCAAACCCGAGCACTGTCACTGTTTGAAATGGAACYGTTAGTCAATCAACAAAAACCAGGAGCTAAATTTTGGGCACAACTCACAGATATTGATGTTCTGTAAAGCTTAGAGGTAGGGCAGTATCACTCAGGTGAATTCTTATTTGTATTCAGGAATAACAGACGTGGGTACAGAGGCCCAGGTTCACTCAGAATCCCCTTTT
Source organism: Amblyornis subalaris (assembly GCA_018881555.1). NCBI lineage: Eukaryota > Metazoa > Chordata > Aves > Passeriformes > Ptilonorhynchidae > Amblyornis > Amblyornis subalaris. The sequence goes on along the minus strand of JACAXG010000036.1, from coordinate 3,755,153 downwards.
TTCACCTACCCATAGAAGTGTGACATAAATACTGAGCACAGCAACTTATTCTTCGGTTTCRTAACTTTCCCAGCCTGTTTTCCCTGTGCAGCAAGTGTTTAATGTGCTGCTTTTCTTCACAGGGTATGGGTGGACARCACAGGTACTTCGGGCTCTGGATAGACAGTGACTATGGGAARGGCCACAGCAAAGCCAAACCTCGGTGCACCACCTACAACAGCCCCCAGCTGTCAGCCAGAGAGGACTTTACACTGGATGCCATGGAAGTTTGGGCAGTGGGAGACATCCCTGAGAGTACAGGGGTAGGTGAACCTGTGGAATTGTGTCCTGGTTGGAACAGAAAATGCAAACCTCACAGTTTTCTGATTAAACACTGTCTCTCCACTGGAATGAATAACGTGTTCTTTCGCTGGCCCTGTGGTGCCGTGTATTTTGTAGCAGGCAAATAGCAAAAGAGTAGTGGAATTATGGAGGGTGCTGACAAGAAAGGACATCAGGAGCCATGAGGTGATAGAGTCAGAATAGCAGTACTCGATTCTGAATTTCAAAAAGCCTTTTTGATATTGTGGGATGGTCTCCAGGAGGAACCTCCTTGGAGGGGTTCAGTAAACCCAGTGTTTCTAAAAGCACTGGAAACTCAAGTAAAGTCTAATCTGTAGTTCAGGAAGAGACCAAAAATAGTTTTTATCAGTAATTTTAAATTTACTATTGTTTTATGTAAATTTATGTGAATAGATTTGTGCCAGTCTTTCTGCACTTGGTTTATTTGTGGGAAAGAGTAGGAGCACTCTTTCCTGTCTTCTCTGTCCCTGAAATTTATTCTCTTATTAAACTGTCTGGTCTGTACAGTTCGGTGGGTTTAAAAATTTTTTTTATTATTTTTTTTTCATTTTCACTTCTCTTCGTACTAAATTCATGTGCCCTGACTTCACTGGACACATAGCTCTGAATAGAAACAGAGCAAGCTGTTTACAGAAAATGCTGAATTGCAACTGGATCTCTTCTTTAAGAGCTTCACATGTGCACTTTAGACTGAGGTGAGGTTACCCAGGATGTCCTGGACTTGGAGTGTGTCTTTCCCTGTAGCCTGATCCTGCCATTTTAAATTGACTACGTTTTATTTTGGTTTGAAGGCAAAGGGTAAGAAGAGTATCCTGGATGTGGATCCCGAGGCTCAGGCCTTGTTGGAAATGGCTGGAAAAAGTCGTCAGAGCGAAGGTCTGCGGGAACCCATTGAAGAGGATGAGGATGATGATGAGAACTGAAGGAATCACAGAAACACGAAAACCTTTACTTTTATTTGCTTCCAAGTGTTAATGTTCTTGGACACGATATTTTTTCCTCTTTTTTTCCCCCTTAAATTTACCTAACTATATGGACAAAGCTAAAGCCTCGTACTTGTGTAATATTTAGGTCTAATGCACTACTCTGCCTGAAGGGTTTTGTTTGGGGAGGASAGAAAATTAACTAGGGACACAATCATTAGGCATGGCTAAGCTCTAGCTGAATAGGAATGTGCCAGCATTCCCCACAGATCATGTCTGCACACTCAATTAAAAGCAACAGAAGTTATTGACAGTATGGCTTACTAACTTGGAGGATTGATATGCACACATTTATATATTTATAAAGCCTGTTCAAGACATTGATTAAGGCTCTTATACCTCAACTGCMCATATTTATTTGCATGCAATGAAATTGGTCAGCGAAGCTTGCAAATTATAATGATGTCTTACATTGGTGAACATGGAAACAGTCCACATGATTCCAYATAAAGGGTGCTATTAATTTGCATTGCTTCAGTTAAAGCATTAAATTTCAATTTTTCTAAGTCGGATTTTCAGGAAATGACTCCATATGAGCTGTAGGATGTCCAGAACAGTTGTACAGCAACAGGTTTTATAATACTACACTATCCTTGGTGCATCTCACTTTATCTCTTTCTGCAGAAACTTGTCTGTTGTTTTTTAAACTTAAAACAGAATCATTGGAGCCATATTTATCCTAAAAATGGGTCATACCTCCAGCAGGAATTCTCTACATTCTTTAGTAGCCTCACGAGACTGGAGTAAAGGAACAGGCTGTAAAAAAGGTTAAAAGCAGCCACAGTTAACTGGGAAAAGGCTCTGCAGATACCTCATGAAAGAAGTRAAAATCAGGGTTGTGTCTGTAAAATGTTTGAAGAATATTGCTGTACACTTTATTTCCACATAATTAATCATTACTCTATTATGGAAAAAAATTCCCCAGAATGTGAAATGCAGTTGGTTGGGTTTTTTGCTCTGTTCTGTGACTGTTCACCAGTCAGCACCAGTTTTGTCAGGTCTCTTATACTCAGGACTTTTCCTACTTGAATTAGTTCACATCTCTCAGTAATTATTAGTTTGACCTTGCTAATTCTCTGTGTAATGAACTTGTCAAAAATAACCCTAATTTCTACCAGGGGCTGTGATTTCTAACTCAGCAAAAAGTGTTTGGTTATCAGTGCCTCTGACTGTCAGTCTTTCTCCTCCTGAGGAAAAGGACTGTGTSCAATCTCCTTTGTCCTGGCATGAGCTTGTCTTCTGTGCAGCTTAGAGAAAAAATGTGTTCTGACAGTGTACAGAATTYTGCAATTCCTGATCCTGTGGCCTTCCTTCAAATTCTTTCCCTTAGTGTTTTCTTGTATGTGGTCTTTTTTTCCCCACCTGCCTGTTTTTCATAGGGAGCCAAATTTGAATATTCTGAACAATCTGCACTTGTGCCTTAACATAGATCTCACTTTAGAAATTATATTGAACAACATGAATTTAGCCTTGAAAGGAGGGCATGAAGAAATCACTCCAGCCAGCCATTCTAGAACTCAACTGTGTGTTTTGTACCTGAACTAATGCTTGGGGCATATATGCTGTTTGTTCCAGCACAGAGGGTGCTGTGAAAGGCCTGGGCTTAATGTCCTTTTATCCTGTATTTGCTTAAATAAACCAGATATTCTCCCAAGTTTGTAACACACAGGAAAAAAAATGTAAGCATCAGAACAAGTGCACTGATACTTTTGTATAGTTTTCTTCTCTATATATGTTAGTAATGTTAAATTGTACAATGTAAGGAGTARCAAGTACCTGATGCTGTCTGTAAGTGTGGCAATATCAGCTTTTGTTTTAACATTCTCAAACTCCCACCATGAGTCTCAGAGGTCTTTTTCACTTAGCAGTGACTAAGCCTCTTARATACTCCCAAGTGGATGGCAGACAGGAACGACTCAGTTGAATTTCTGCAGTTAAACATAAAATAAACAGCTGGACTTTATTTTCATTCCATTACAGGGCAGCCACTTGATTTTGAGAACTGAAASTATTTGCAAGGGTTTAAAAAAAAAAAGTGAGCAGACACCTTTGCAGTGTCTGGGGAGGGTGAATTGCACACAGCTACTCTTCACCAAAAATATTTCACTAGCCAGGTTTTCTTTCATTTATAATGAGTATCAGTATAGCTGTGTCTTTCTAGACTATGAATCCAAAATGTAATCCTGTTTAAACATCATCTTGTGACTATCAGCATAGCATTGTGACCTCTGACATTGTAGTTTTTTGACAAGTTTGTGTCTGAGACTCCTCATCCTCACTTTGAAGTGAAGGTGTTAAGCTGGGGCAAGAAGAAAACTGACACTATGGCACTTTAGCARATGTCTCAGTGAAGCATTATGTGCTAGGACACTACTAAACCAGCAGCTGGGATTATTCAAAATTGTTCTTTAAATGTAAAAGATGGGCTTGGGAGAGACTCARTTTTTCTTTTGTTAATCTAGTGATTAAGGAATCTGGGCTTCATGCTCATGCACCTTAAAAAAAAGCATTTGTCAGCAGTGGGCTTAGCTATGATCTGAGCAGCTCAGTCACTTTATGCATTGACCAACTGCGAAGCTGAACATCCCTGCTCTGTTCCTGACTCATCTTTATTCTCAGGCTCTTGGGAAAATGAGTCCCTTCCCCATTAAATCCATCCACTGCTGTGCACGGGATCTGATCAGCCTTCCCTTTTTCTCCTATTAATTAGGTACAAAAAATGACAGCTGAGGGTTGGCACTTCTGCTCTCTGCTGTGTTTGACATCTCCCCACAGTTTCCTTGAAAGTATTACCGAGTCAAGGCTGGATATGTGGGAATCCAAAAACACTATAAATTGAAGGAAAAGAAGTGCTAATGAAGGCAGGTCTTTTCCACTCTTCTCATTTAACATAAAAGGACGTCTCTAAATCACGAGTCTCACTCMGATACTTGTCAGCAACATTTTAAAATGTAGATTTTATTAATAAAAATGATTTCGATTTAAATAAATAAAATTTCAGTTTATGCACAATAGATTTTTTTCTGTACAGGTGTGAAACTCTTCTTTTGCCTGGGACTGTCACAGCCTTCTGGACATACAGATCCATGTTAAAAAAATATCCCTGCTCTTGGCTTAAAACAGGAGCCACTCCGGAGGTTTCTGTAGACAGCTCACGTGGAGCGTGTAGAAGAGACTCTGCGCTTAAGTACCTTCAGGAAGGATGTGTGGCGTCAGAAAGCGATGCACTTGGATTATCCAGCATCACAGCTCTGTCCCAAGCGTATTGCAGAGGAGCCTGAGTGAGCTGTGGGCGTCCCTTTCTGTGCTTCGGGGGGCAGCAGCGTCTCTCGCAGAGCTTGACGAACTCGGACACGACGAACACGGAGGAAGCCAGCGCAACGAGGAACAGCAGGTCTGGGGGAGGAGATGGTGGGGGGGAGCTCAGTGGGCAAAAATCCCAGTTCAGGGCCTTCCTGCAGCTTGGAGTTGGGCTGGTTAATCCCTGGGTGCCTTTGCCAGCTGAGAAATAGGGAAACCGCCGCAGCAGAAGAGGGACACCCATAGCTGGGATAGTCCACCCCAAGCGGGGACACAGGAATCATTTGGGATCTTTGCCCCCTGCTCGTGACAACAGCCTCATGTAGGTGCAACGCAGGGGGGTAGGGTGCCATTTGCTGATTCAAATGGTAAATCTGCGTTGCATTTCAGCTGGGAACTGTCACCCTGCTCTTCCCAAAGGGAGTGCCTGCGTAATGATCCGAGAGAGATTTATGCAGGGAAATATGGTACAGAGCTCATGGGAAATCTTGGCATGTCTCCCTTTACTTGCATTCATGTGCAGTAAATCAAAATTCAGAACCTAAGCTGGGATAATATCGTGAAATACTACTATTTGTGTATAGCTATGTGTAAATACATAGGTAGAGGAGCTGTTGATTGATTTCCCCTACCAGTGATGTGCTGGGAGCTAACGTAGCAAACTGGCAATGGCATCTGCTTTTTAAAGCTGCTTTAATAAAAAAAAAAACAAACCCCAAACCATTATGTATTTTACAACTTACCTAACGCTCCTAAATTCTCTGTCTGGAAGATGTTTTGTAGTGGAGGGATGTAGATGACAGCCAGCTGTCCCAGAAACGACCCAAGCACAGAAAACAAGAACATGTGGTTTCGGAGAAAGCCAATTTCATATATCAACTTTGTCTAGAGAAGAGAAAAAAATGAAGAAATATAATAACTTTTCCCCATCTCTGTTGGACCTTAATGTCACTCTGTTTCTTTACATGTAAATTCGATTATTTTTTTAAGTTATAGAAACACTAACTTGGCCAGAGCCACGTGGTTGAAAGTGTAATTGCAGTTGAACTGATGGATAATTTTATTTATATAAAAAGTTGATAAAAATCATACTGCTTTAAATAACATTAAAAAAAACCCTTACTATGCAAAATGCTGGTATTCTGATGTTTGTGTTTGTGATTTGAGGCAAGAAATTATTGCTGACAGAGCAATCTCACCTGAGAGCGACACGTCAGGGCATTGAACAGGTCAAAAAACACAAAACAGGTGAAAGTCATTGTTGTGGTTCGAGGAGTTATGCCACCTTTTGGATTCTGGAAGCACACATAGACATTCAGGGGTTGGTTAWACCTTACAAAAACATGCCAATTCAATAGAAGAATTAAATGTTCCCTTCAATGATCCCAGTCAAATCAAAGGGTAGTAAAACAAAGGAGTAAATCTAGTCCTAGCTATTATATGTAGCATTCATTTCTCTCTGCTTATTTTTGAGTTTGTAATCTTACCAACTATATTTTAAATTCTTAAAYTGATATGGACTTTGAGTAAAGAACATTCTAAATTACTCAAACTGTTAAAGTAACAGTCACTATTTACCAGCAGCAATCCATTATACTTATGCACCTGGCATTTTCTGCTCTCATGGAAAGCTAGAGGTGAAAACTCCCTTAAAGTAGTGATGCCACATCAAGTAGTTGGTCTCCCATTCCAGAGTGGAACCTCCAAATTAGAGGCAACAGAGGGAGGCAGAAGCAGAGCTGGGAGCTGACCCTGCTTTCTTCAGCCCTCAGCCCACACTGATCCTTCCCCACGGGATGCATTCCAGAAAGTCCTTCCCGTGTCCTTCAGAACACCCTGCACTCTGTGCTCCACCCTGATGGAAACAGGATCCGATTGCAGATGTCCCTCACCTCCTTCAAGAAGACAAAGAGGGTTCCACTGATGATGATGATTGCTGACATGAAGATTTTCAGGATCAAGGATTTGCTGAGGATGCTGTCCTTGATGCGCCGGGGGGGCTGTTTGATGGTGTCGCTGTCCACAGGCTCAACTCCCAGGCTGCCTCCAAGAGAAGCACAGGGATGTGTTCAGTTCGTGAAGGATGTCCCAAAATGGACATCCTGATAAACCAGGATGGAGCTGGGGGATGCAACTCTTTGGAATACAGCATGAATATTCTAGCAAGGTGACATAAGGCCCCAAATTTGTCTGTGATGTGATACCAAAGGTCTTTTTTGCACATTGACCTGCTAAAATAACATTAGCCCATCATATCACTATCCCATCCCAGAGGGAATGCTAACTGTGAGAGTGTGCCCAACACTCTTCCACGTTGTGGAAGCTGTAATTGTATTTAGCTGTAGTTGTAATTAGCAGTTGGATGTGGTTCCTAAGTCTTGTGATTTTGGGGCATATACTCATTATTCCCTTGCYGTTCTACTAGCAGGTGATCCTCTCAGGATAACAGGCCATTCCCAGGAAAAAAATGGAATAGTTAAGTGATTCCACTGCAAAACAGGAATAATAAAACCTCAAGTAAATGTGAAGTGCTTTTCAACACACCAGGAGGGAACAAAAGTACAACTTGTCTTATTGAACCACTGATGATGAYTGGTGCTTTGATGAGGGATCACAACAGTTTGTGAGCCAAATTCAGACCTATTAAAGCCAAGAACATTTCACTCATTTGACTCTTCCATACCTCTGGGCTGGTGGCCCATCCATGATGATGTTGATCCATAAGATCTGCATAGCATTGAGCGGATTTGGGAGGTTGAACACTGTTGACAGAGCAATCAGGCTCAAAGCTGAAATGCTCCTGCAAAGCACAGAAGAACATTATTCTGCAGGCAGGGGCTCACCCTAAAGGTGCTTTCACAGGAGCTGAAGCAAACAGGAACTTACGTGCTCAGCTGGAACCGGACAAAATTTGTTATGTTGTAAAATATTCCCTTCCCCTCTTCTATTGCACTCCTGCAAGGGAAAGAGGAGTTCATTAAGTAAAGAGCACTCACACTGGTTTRTACTCCTGTGAGCTCCCTGTGACACTCAAAACACAAATTGTCTTTTCTAGCCCTTATTTCAGGGGAAATTCTGAGCCCAGCTAAAGAGGAGCTCATCAATGCAGCTTCTCAGTTACAATTCCTTTATCAGAACGAGTAGATCTGAAAACCTGGGTCACGTGGCCAGGTTTTGGTTCATAAAGCAGGCCTGGGATCTATTTATATACTCCCTGTACCCTGCCCACTCTCTCTGTTGTTATGACCCAACAGAGCATTGCAAATTATGTTTTTCCTCTGAGCTTCCTGGGTAAGGCAGAGCACAAGGTGGAATCATAAAGGTTGGAAAAGACCTCCGAGATCATTGAATCCAACCTCTGACCAAAAAGGTTCTGATCTACCCAGAYTTCTAGATGCTCTCATATCCCCAGTTAGCTACAGCCATGAGAAACCAGGGCTTGGAAGATAAGTCCTTGCCATGTATGCAACTGAAAACGAGTCAGACCCACACTGGGGCTCTCCACTTCCATGCCCTGCATCCTGCCTCATTCCCAGGGCTAGTCACACAACAGGCTTGCTGCAATGGGCAGCCAGAAAGTATCAGAAGTAAGAAAATAACTCCACCTACATTACTTTGGAGAAGTCATCGTCCACGAGGATCATGCTGGCAGCCTCTTTGCTGACGTCTGTCCCCACCTGCCCCATCGCGATCCCGATATCCGCGGCTTTGAGGGCCACGGCGTCGTTGACACCATCTCCTGTCATCGACACCACAGTCCCAGCCCTCTGCAGAGCCTGGGGGAGGGCAGAGGGCAGAGGCTCTCAGGCCAGAGGACAAACAAGTCCTGTTGGCAATTGCAGGGCTTTGATGTAATATTGAAAGAGCAGAAGTGCTGTTTGACTCTGAGGGTAAAACAGACTCAGCACCACACTAAGGACAAAACTCAGACCAAGAATTAAGAGCCTGGACTTTCAGGAGTATAGGGAATCTCACAACTCCAGCAGAAGTTAGAAGAGGGGAGTAAAATCCTCAGAAACCTTTCTCCTGATGGTTATACTTGCTCACCAATGTTTTTCAAATGCCCAGGCCAGACTCSCAAGAGAAATCATAAAATCCTACAATCACAGAATATCCTGAGTTAGAAAGGATCCACAAGGATCATCAAGTCCAATTCCACAGCTAATACCTTCAGACTAAGTAGTGCCAGTGCTCTAGCTGGGGTTTTACAGCCCTTTAGTTTGAGCTGATCCCKCTGGGGAAGACCAGGTCATGTAGAGAACTGAGGCTCCCTCCCCCTGTGTTTTTACAATGAATTTGAGAGGCTCTTAGTACCTTTATTATTTTTAGTTTGTGCTTTGGACTTGTTCTGAAGAAAATAGAAATCTGAAAAAAAAAAAAAGGACAAAATATAATCTTGCATTAGATGGAAGCTGTTGGAAAKAGGCCTTGTTTATGTAATCAAAGCCATTACATTTTGGAGAGCGGATGAGAGCTCTGCCTCTGGCAGTTGGTCCAGCTCTTCCCCAGACATGGTTTTCAGCTTCCCATTGCAGAGACCAATGCTCTCTCCTGCAAAGAAAAGAGATACTCACAGTCTAAATTTTAATTAGTGGGTTCCCAGCAATGCCATTTGTATCTTTTTTTTAATTTTGACACTGAGATTTGCCCTTTCTGGTGCTAAAATACCGGAATTAAGTAACTGGAATTTGGCCCAGAATTCATAGCTGCTCTATACTGCATTTAATATTTGTTTCAATGGAAAAGCAAAAACTCAGTGACCTTTAAAACCTCTATTGCACACACAAAAATGATGATAAAGTTGATTATTAAGTGATATAACATCTGACTGATCTGACAGACATACTCCAGACCCCCAGGAAAGCAGCAAAGTTTGGTACCTATGGCCACAGCCGTTTCCAGGGCATCTCCAGTGACCATCTTTACTGACACACCAGACTCAAAAAGGACTTGAAGAGCTTCCTTCACTCCCTCCCTTGGGGGATCAATTATTCCAATCAGACCTAAAAACGTTAGTTTGCCAATTTCTGGACCTGAAGCCAAGGCAAGTACTAGTAACAGCGGGGGGAAGAAGAAGACAAGAGTAAATTGTTAGTGATGTATTTCCATACTTTAAAAGGAACATTCAGAGAAGATATTAAATTGCCAGTTTTCCAGCAGAAGAAGTCATTAAAATCAGCTCTTTAGTCATTACAATCAGATCTTGTATAGACACAAAAATTCAACCCACTTAAATAACAGTTTATCTGAATCAGAGCATTTCTGTTTGACATGTTTCTCTTAGGATTTATTTCTTTCTAATTTTAAGCTGTCAAMCACGTCCTCCCTAAATGCAGTTGGATTAAATCGGGACAGTGCAATGTTAGAGCAGACACTATTAAACTACTAGGTTAAACAATAGCATTCCTGCAAAAACTTACACTTTTTTTCAAATCTAAAAATGTGAAATGTAAATTCAGTTCAAGCAGTGTAACTTCCATCACGTAAACATCCAGGCTCTGAACATTTTGTTTCCGTTCTTGGTGCACACCCGTTATCTTTCAATCATTCCTAAATCACTCAGGGATATTTTGCCAGGGGTTCGTGTTGCTGGTGCTTTGATGATGGAATCACGAGCTGCAGCAGCTGCCTGAGTTAATCACCTCTCTTCAGAGCAGCAATTTGTCATTACCACAAGGGCAGATCATTTGGATATTGTAAAGCAAGAGCTGCATGTGAGTTCCTAACCACAAGACACAGGGTGGTAGAATACGTACATTAACTGCACCATCTCCCAAGGTTTGTTCTCGTCTCCCTACAACCTGGGAATGGTGTCTGTTCCTGTGTGAAAGCCTGAGACGTTTCTGAGGGGCTGTTTCTAGGGATGAAGGGGGTGACATGTGGATGGAAACTCCTGTGGGCTGTGCACTGACAGGCAGTCGAGTTCAAATGGATATTGTTAGATGTGGGCSTAACAAAGGATTGAACTGAGCTTCAAATAGAAATCTCAGCACCCAAATCCATGTTTGGAACTCCTCTCAAAGTGGCTTGTTGTTGCTCTTGAGGCAGCTTCTCCAAAAGCAAAGCTTGGCAGAGCAGCGCTTAGATCGGGCCCGGCACGAAGCTTTCCAGTGCATCACTCAGACCTTATCCCAGACAATCACAACACTCCATGGAAGAAAAACAGTCACATTTCCAGTGCTTTCTTTCAGTTSCTTTCAAACTCATTAATGTAAACCCCGCAAAAAAAAGATCAGCCAGCAGACCTAAGACACAGCCCTTGGCACCCTGACAAGTATTGGGAAGAGATCATGAAAGTGATGCTAAGGACCAATGGCTTTAAGCTGAAAGAGGATAGATTTAGATGGGATTCTGGGAAGAAATTCTTCCCTGTGAGTGTGGAGAGGCCCTGGCACAGGTTTCCCAGAGAAGCTGTGGCTGCCCCATCCCTGAAAGTGTCCAAGGCCAGGTTGGACRGGGCTTGGAGCAACCTGGGATAGTGGAAGGTGTCCCTGCCCATGGCAGGGGGCGGAACGGGATGAGCTTTAAGGTCCCTTCCAACCCAAACCATTGTGTGATGACTGAGCCCCTGTCCATCCTAACCATAACATAGCCAGAAAGTTTTAGGCCAGATAATCTGTAAGTTTAGGGGACGTGGACAGTAAGGACTCACCTCGAAGCCCTGAGGTTCCCATTTTTTTTTCTTCCTGCTGGTAGAGGGCTTTCTGCTGGGGTGTGAATGGCAATGAGATGCCACTGCTGTTATACAGAGTGCAGTACTGGATAACTTCGTCAAATGCTCCTTTCATAAAGTAAATATCTTCCTCATCCTTTAAAGCAAGGAGAGAATACACTTTATCCAAAAAAAGAAGCACGTTTGGCTTCTTTGAATGAATAAGGCTTTAATTGTAGGTAAAAAAAGATCTTGTTTCTGCTTTTGCCTGTTTCGAAGGATGCCCAGGAGCATGTATTATGTATGGGTTGGGATATTTTTGCTCTGGCCATTTTTCATGTTCAGCCATCACAGACAGCATGGTAATGAAAAGGTTGGTGAGTTTTAAACCAGAGCATAATATCAGCTCGAACGAGCTCCTTAACCCAGTACGGGATAAAGAGCCAACCTTTTCTCCCAAACCCCATATCTCTCTCTCCCTGTCAGTTCTCGCTGAAAAGCTTTTGTTTTCCTGCTCAAACCACTGTATGAAAAGTATTCTCTCCTCCCATTCAAGCACAGTTTTACAAGCTAAAATTACACCCAAGCTGGGAATTTTGAGGTTTGTTCCGTTTTCTCCCGACATAGTTAACTCCTGAAAACATTATTTGCTGAAGAGATACCATTTCGTGCCCATTGTTGAGGTGCACAATTAGAAACACAAAACCAGCCCCCACCACTGTTTGCTTTACCTGATTTTTCAGTGTGCATTTCACAGCCATCCACTTCTGCTCGGAGCTGAATGGAATTTCCGTCTTTCTTACATAAATGTCTTTTATGTCAGCTAAGTCCATCTGAATTAAGGCGAAACAAAAAGAGCACTGTAGGGCTGGATGTTGACAAAGCTTGGATATATTTCCCATATTACAGGGATTGACAGTTGGCCGTGTCCTTCCAGGCTGTCAGATACCACAGAGCTCCAGAGAAAACACGAGGAGAGCAAAATTCGTGTTTCAAACCTATCTTTTCCTTTTGGTGCCTGAGATGGGTTAAATTAATCTGGAATTTGAAGCTTGATTCCTGTTAAATTTTACAAGAATTAGGGAGCTGCCCTGCCTTTTTGGTGGCGCTTTGGGTCAAAGKAGCATCAAGTCCCTTCCCTAAAGCTACAGCAAAGCAATGGACTGAGAGGATTTCTGGGTGTCTTTCCTGGGTTGTTTCCCAGCAACTCTGCTTGAAAGAAAAAGGAAAATAGCAAAGAACTGAACAGTCAGTCATGGATATGGTTTTGAATTATTTCCTGATGAATTACACTCAAAAAGCAATTCACGACAAAAGCCTTCAGTCCAAATCAATAGTGGTGATCAGGAGTAGCTTCCAGTCTCTTTCACCCACCAAAATAAAAAATTAAAAAGAAAAATAGGAGAGACAACCTCCCTCATATTCTGCTATTGCTTGGCTGCTGAATGCCAGAGCAGGAGGAAGGTTTTAATTCAGCATTTAGGGAAATGGCATGTCTTTGTTTAAAAAGAAACAAAAATCATGATTTCACTGTTAGAGTTACGAGCTTTAAAAGCAGGAGGTAACATCAGATGTTTGCAGGTGCCTCATTTCATCAGGGACCTTCTGTGCTTTACAGCTCATCTGAGCTCTGAGGCCACAGGCCGGGTAACACTGATGAGCTGACACCTYGAGGTGTTTTACAGCCTCTGCCTCTGAGCATGAATGCAATATTCATAAAAWCATCTTGTTTTACATAATCAGGACTAGGAAAAAAGTGAAAGCTGGCAGATGGCCCAAAATGAGGGTGACCCTCTGCCATGCATTCTGGTCTGGCTGTTCCTGTTCATTTTTAACTCTTGTCTTCCTCCTGGACTCTTGATTGGCATGTGCAGGAAACATAAAAAAGGCTGTACAGTCTGAGCCCTAAAGAAATCCTTTACCCAGCCTAACTGCAGGATTAACCAAGCCAAACAATGATTGCTGTGAGCACAGAAGCTCCAGGAAGGGGTTTGTCCGTGACAAAAGGTTGACTGGGAGAGGTAACATCTATGACCTTGGGGAGAAGAGACAAGGGAAGACTAAAACCAGCCTGGGGAATTTAAAGCAGTCTCACTCTGCTGCCAGACCCAACAATTTCAGCTTTTATTTATTTATTTATTTATTTTTGATTTCAGGAAAATTTCAAACTGTGAGGATCTTACCTTCATTGCCAGGGCAATGAGAGCTCCTTCTGTGGGTTGTCCTACCACAGCATTTTTACTGATGACAGCATTATTGACCACACAGCCAGCCTGGAGAAAGGGACAGATTTACATGGGCTATTTTTTTCATTACTAAAATCACAGCTTTTCCATCTCCTTAAATGAAATAATGAAAGGTTGGAGAATGAAAGCAGCCACATCCCAAAAATTTGGGGAAAAGATTTCCCACAGCAACATCTCTTGAGATCGGTTCTTGTGCTTTCTAAATACACTTAATCCGTACRATACACCAATATATTGTTAATAGATTATGATTTGGGTAAATTAACATCAAGCAAAACATGATATACATCTAATGAGCTTGACAGATCATGAAAATGAAAGCTCAGTCTCTCCTACTATTGTTTCCAATAYGCAGTATGAATAAAACAGGACCTAATCTCCATTTCAGATTCCAGCTCAAATCATTTCATCACCCAAACACTCACTTCAGCCTACAGCTGAATGCTCAACATTTTATTTAAAGCTGACACAAAACCCAGACACCATCACAACACATTCATAAATTGACTGTGGAGCTGGCTAATGTCTGGAATCTGTCCACATTAAAAACCCCAACATGGTAAAATGTATTGGTCTCTCCTCTGCCAGAAATGTGTTTTTATCCAGCATAACATTGACTCTTGAAGCTGCTGGCTCTGGTCTCTCCCTGCATGTCTTACGATCACTGCCTTTCACCCATAAACTCAGGTATTACATCACACTTACTCAGAGTCTGTCCATGAGAATGTTTTAGCAAGACAGATCATTTCGGAATTACAAAAGTGTTTTTTTTACACCACTGTGCAACAATTTTCTGTCCAACAGAAAATTGACTATAACTAGCATGATCTGGTTCGTAGTTTATACTTACCTCCACTAGTTTCCCAATGGAGACGTTGGAAAATTCTTTTACGATCTTCTTTGAGGGCAGAAGATAAACATTTCCTTCTCCATTGTAGCCCACCCCGCTGACCTGAGGGAGAGAGAGAAAAATGGGAAATTTCCTCTGTGCCAGGCAGGACTGGCCTGCAGCTGTGTGCAGGGGGCTGCACTCAGGAAAATCCTCATTTTGAAGGAGTGCAGGAGCTCTTCTTTCTGTCTCAAAGCAATGCTTAGAGGAAAGGCTGCAGACAGTGACAACAGAATGTTACAATAGGGACAAAAAGAGTCAACTTGTCCTACAGGGAACTCGTTCACCGTGATTCCAGAAGTCTCCTGCAGCTCAGGAGGGAGATGCAGCCCCTTTGGCAGAACCTGCCTGGTTTAGGGCTGGCCAGCCTCCTTCACCTGGTCTAACTGAACTAAAGGCAGGACAGTGGTGCTGAATTCCAGCAGGAAAGCCTGAGTGCCCCATCCCTACCTCTGCCTGGAAGCCATCCGAGGTCACGAGCCGAGTCGCTGTCATCTCGTTGGCCGTCAGGGTGCCTGTCTTATCCGAGCAGATGACATTGCAGCAACCTGAGGCAGGAATGGTTTTCATCAGAGCTAATCAATTATGCAGCCCAACAACGAGACAGAGAAAAGGGAGAACGAGTTCCCTTGATGTTATTTAAACTGCACCAGCGGAGAAAAGATGAAGAAATGGATGAGTTTCCTGGCAGGGAAGGAAAGGATTTGAATGCACACTCGGGCATTGTGCACAGAATTTGGGTGTGAGATGTGCTAGGAGACACCTGAAGAGGGTCACATTGGCTTGGGCATCAGGACATACTGACCCCCAAAGAGCTGGTCAAGGTTTCTGAGTTGCAATATYGCACAAAAGAACAGCTGCTATATTCCAAAATGTCAATAGCAAATTCCCACTCTGCCACATGCTTCCTCAGAGGGACCATTTAAGCCTTGCTTCTCTAAATTAGGAATGGCAGCCCTTCCCTGCCTCACCAAGGGGCTGTGAGAGGAGAGGGGTTAAAGACTGTTACAAAAATCACTTAAAGATCCACATCCAAGAGTAGAAGCTGCCCYTTTGCTCTGCTTTGTGCCAATCCTCATCCAGTAAAGCACATTTTTTCAGACCCCATTTAAAAATACCACAAAAGAGTGAATTAGCAGAGCCACCACATTCCAGATGGTTTCCACTCCCAAGAAGAGGGAAAATTACTTTAATACAAAACAAGAATCARACTCCAGCTCCCTTCTGAGTCTGAATATCCTGCCTGGCTCTGGAGCTGATCACAGTGTTCAGGCACAGACCCCATGAGCATGAGGACCTCCAGGCAAAAACCTGGAGAGAATAATGCAGATTGGGCTGCAATTAAATTAATCACACTTTTGAAGGATTGGCAGAGAGCAAAGCTGTGACCTCCAATCCCTCATTTTTAGTTACTGACAATTGAAGGAGGAGGATTGTTTTTSCCCTTTCCAGAAGTGTAACAGACGTGGCACAATCCATATGTGGGTGAGCAGAGTTTGGGCTGTGCAGAGCCCCAGCACCTGCAGTTCCGCCTCTGTGGGCACAGCCCTACCAGAATGGAATTCCTCACCAGGGAAAAGCCATTTCAGATGTCCTGGGTCAGGGCAGATACAATAAAATAAGGGTGATAAGATCCCTTAACTGCAGAACAAACAAGAGCAGTTCAAACAACAGCAGTTTTCCCAAGGGGACAGGTTTTAGCTGCAGGATCCGGCCCTGCAGCAGATATTGGGAACTGCATGGCCAGGCTTGGTATTTAATGTGCGTTTACTGAGTGGTTCTAAATAGGCACCGTGTCTCCTCCTGCATATACCTGCTACCCTGACCCAGGTCAGAGCAGCAAAGCCTGGAGTACAGCCGCCTGGGAGTAAGGGACAAATTAAAGATAAGGGGAGGTGGAAGAACAATTTCATCCCAGCTCGTTCTGCCCTGCAGTTGCTGGACACGTTCTCAAGGTCCCCTCTGTCCCTCTCTCCATGAATTTTTGGATATCAGGGAAATGGTCAGCCAGGCTGCAGAAGGATAAATGGCTTTGTTTATGCTACCAGGCTTGACTTCGGGGGGCTGGGAGGATTTTTAGCCAGACACTAAAGAATTGGACAGGATCATCCCAGAGCATGGAGAGGAAGGAGAAAATAACTTTTAACCTATGGGGTTCATGTATGCCTGCAGAGGGACTCTGCTCCCCACGGGCTGGGTTGCACCATTCCAAGCATCTGCCTGCATTCATACCACTAAAATAAGGGAAAAGTGTGAGAAACACAGGGTAGAAAATGTATTTAATTCAGAGTGCATTGCTCTGTCCCAATAAGCCTATTCCAAATTTATTTTTCGGGATCAGACCAAGGCTCCTGAGGCCAGGCTATTTTGGAGCACGGCCACAGCCCCGTGTGGCCCCTTTGCAGCCTTACCTAAGGTTTCTACTATGGGCAGCTTCTTCACAATCACCTTTTTCTTGGCCATGCGGAGCACTCCCAGCACCAGGGTGACGGTGACCACGATGGGAAGGCCCTCGGGGATGGCAGCCACGGCCAGGCTGGGGACAGCAGAGACACAACAGCCTCAGCACAGGGCTCTGACAGCAAGCACTGACCCAAACGTGCCAAAGGGACATTCCCAGGGGCGAGTTTTCCCGAGGGTCTGAATGGGAGCACACAGCGCTACCCACCGGGACTCCTGGCACGCTGTAAATACAAGAGCAGGATATTTATCCAGCCCTTCAACCYTTTCCTGGATGATTTTGACAGAGCAATTATTTTTCTTCTTTACATTGCCAAAGAGCATTAATTTCTGGCTAAGCAGGGATTTAGGGGTGGGTTTCATTTCATTTATTTAACTTTCCGAGAATGGGAGTTGAACATTCCTTGGCATCACGGCTCACACGTTAGGCACTGGCTCCTGGCCACGTGCAGTCCCTCACCTCCCCTCTTACCCCACTGTGRGGGGACAGAACCAGCTCCCCAGACATCCCCACTATCAATCACAACACCAAAACCTGCAACACCTGATATACTGGAAAAATCCAGCCAYGGTCTGTATATTAAATATTAGATATTCCTTGGGAAGCTCTGAATGCTTCTAGGTATGTGCAAAATGTAATCAAAAAACCAKAGTCTTCCTTCCAAAACTCAGGATTAACCACTTTTCTTTGCCACCACAACCCCCTGGGAGACAGGAAGGTGGCAYTGAGCCAGTTTGGCTTCTCTGTTGTCTCCTCACCTGGGATTTTTTTTTTTTTTTAATTTCCATAGAGCATTTTTTTTTAAGAATTGATTTTTTTTTAAGAATTGGTTTTTAAGATTTAAGATAGAATTTAAATTCAATTTAAATTGAATTTAGATTTTAGASCATGGCAACACTTAGTAACAAGTTTCATGGGCACTGCTGAAAACCCATGTTTTATTATGTTTGGTTAAGGAGCTGTGCATGCTCTTTTATGCTGCATGAGATGTGCATTCCTATCTTTAGAGGTAAATCCAGCAGGAACAGCAAAGAGTAATATTTGCTGTTGCTACACTCCCACTAAATTCATAGTGCAGATAGGAAAGGGCATTCACAGCAGGATGAGGTAGAGATACCAGTGAAGATTTTCAAGATACCAATTCACAARATTAAATAAACCCTCAAACTTGTTTTTGTTCTCCTCCACTCTGTTTACAGCTCACATTAATTTCACCAGTGCAAGAGCCATGTGTATTTATGAAGGGTCTTACTCAAGTTCTCTTTTGTGAAGTGTCTATTGTTTTGAACAGGGAGTTTCTTGGAACATTTCACTGGAAATCAAAGAGAARAGGGCTCTCCAGTCCTCACCTGACTCCAATGGTGAACATGCTGAGGAGAGGCTTCCCTTGTAACCAGCCAATGAGCATTATCAAACCTGGTGGGGGAAAGTGGTCTGATTAAAAAAACAGAGAATTTCAAAAATCTCTAACCTGTTTTGTTGTTGGAGAACTAAAAATGCAAGGAGGCACACAAACCCCTCCTTCAGTGGTGTCTCTGCTTGAACTCTCAAAGCCCAGGTAACCCACACCCACGAGCACTTTTGGAAAAGCAGCCCTGGAGCACAGAGGGATCCCACGGCCACCCCTGCAAGTGTGAGCATTGCATCCCACTCACCGATTATCCCAAAGGAGAACAGAGTGAGCTGCTTCCCCAGCCTGTCCATGCTTTTCTGGAGAGGTGTCTTGGGAGTCTGGAAAAATTAGAGGTTACCTGGCTTTCTTTGCTGGTTGTGTGGGATGAGGAGGTGATGAACAGCCCAGGACAACTGACCCACAGTCCTGGTCATCAGCACCATGGTCCCTGCAGTTCCTCGTGCTTACTCCCACCCTCAGCCCCCCAACAGGGCCCRTTGGGCACAGCCTGTCCTTCTCTGTCAGACTTTCACCCAGGACATCCAGCACTTCCCCAGCCATGGGCYGTGTTACCTCCTCAGCTTGCATCATCTTGAACACCTCGCCAAACTCGGAGTTTTCACCCGTGCCAATAACCACACCCTGGGAAAAAAGGAAAAAGAGAGCTGGAGGTGAAAAAAATCTAGAGAGTCACAGAATTCCAGAATTGGAATTGAGTTTGAGTTGGAAGGGACCTTAAAGCTCATCTTATCCCAACACCCTGCCATGGGCAGGGACACCTTCCACTAGCCCAGGTTGCTCCAAGCCTCGTCCAACCTGGCMTTGGACACTTCCAGGGATGGGGCAGCCACAGCTTCTCTGGGCAACCTGTGSCAGGGCCTCACCACCCTCACWGTCAAGAATTCCATCCTAATACCTAATCTAACCTGCCCTTTGTCATTCCCCCTTTTCCCATCACTCCATGYCCACATCACTAATGTCCAGRAAGAGATCAAAGATGTCAGGACTCACTTTTCCTGTCCCGTCTCGCACCAGGGTCCCCATGAAAACCACATTTTTCAGCGTGGTTATGTCCCCAGCTTCTGGCAAGACACTGGCAGTCTTTCTGCAAGGCTCAGCTTCTCCAGTAAAACTGGATTCATCCACCAGCAGATCTGTAACCTAAATAAACAGATGCATTTCTGGTACTGTTAAGACAAGGAATTTCCCAACCAGGCTCTTTTACTGCTGTGTTTACCTCTATGAGCCTGAGGTCTGCAGGAACCCTGTCACCCATGGACAGGTAGACGATATCTCCAGGCACCAGCTCTCGTGCTAGAAGGTGCTGCAGTTTTCCTTCCCTTAGGCTACACGAGGCAAATGGAAAAAAGAAGAAAGGAAACCAGGCAGTGAGGTTTTTATTCCTGCTACAGGCTTGGGAATGTGGCTGGCGAGGAAGCACGAAGCCTTGCCCCAAAGAGCTTCCAGTGTAAATAAGAACAGAAAATCCTCATASCAATGAGCAGGGGATTATGTTCAGCTTGGGCTCAGTTTTACTGCATAAACAGATGGGCAAGTTATGGGTGATTTACATTTCGTAAGTGACTTAAACGTTATTTATACAGTAGAGAGGAGCAACAAGGTGTGCTTTCATGCTTTCAGTAATGAATTGCAGATTCTTGAACCTAAAAAGAGGCTTTTTAAAGCTAGAATGACCCCTGGCATTCCACTATTGCATTCAAAAGTTGATCCTTCYGAGCAGTTGGATGCTTCTGCTGTCATATCATAAATAAATAAAGAACCACCAGTGGGGTTTGTAAGCTCCAGGGTGAACTTTGGACCAGAAGAAAACCCCACACCTCTTTGGCAGGGCAAGGCTTCCCTGAGCCTCGCAACTTATTTATGTTGGCCATGACAAAACCGATTTGCAAAGACATAAATAGGAAAAACGTTTCCTGTAATTTAAAGCACTGGTAACAAACATCAAAGCCGTGGCGAAAGTGGAGTCTGAGCCACCCTGCAGCTGCTCMATGGGCTGGGACCTGGCTGTGCCTGTGTTTGACACGTGTGCACAGCACCAGGTAGGACAGGAACTCCAGCCCACCTGCACCTCCACTCAGGGCCTGCTTTGTGCCCATCTCTTGGGRGAAAAACTACTCTAAAGCAAAAAAATCCCATACAGAGGTGAGGTTTTTCCTGCCCAGGGACGTGGTGACATGCAGGATGCTGCAGAGATCCTTCCRTGGTGTGTGGAGTTGGACATTTCTGGGACTCTCCTGTCTCTCAGCATTTATTCAATTCCACTGGGTTCCTACTTCTTATTTCTAATTTTTCTAATTTTTTCCTAACATTAAAAAAAAATTCTACTATTTTCTAATAATTACTGATGATTTCATCCCCTTTCCTCTGGTCCATAGCAGCACCCACACACGGTGCCACCCCTCCCCAGACACCAGGTTCTCAATATGTGCACAACAAAATGAAGTTATTTTCAGATTCTGCCTTCTTAGCCCCATTCCCTGCTAACCCCCCACTGCAGGCACATCTCACCAGTTGCACTCGGGGGGCACCAGCTTGTTAAGTTCTTCCAGAGACTTTTCCGAGCGATATTCCTTTCAAACGAGAGAGGAGAAGTTACAGGAGAGGTCTCACTCCTGACAGCCACGGCCGTGGAGCCGAGCTCTGCATAACCCACCTGGACGAAGGCCACGGTGACCACGATGAGCACAGCCTGTGGACAGAGAGGGGTTACAGGGGTGGGWGCAGAGAGATGGGGGTTGGGATGCAGGACAGGGGCCACCCACCATGGGGATGCAGGACAGGTGACACCCACCATGGGGATGCAGGACAGGTGACAVCCACCATGGGGATGCAGGACAAGGGCCACCTACCATGGTGATGCTCACGGCGTCCCCGTACTCCTTGGTGGCGACACTCACGAGAGCTGAGGCCAGCAGCAGCAGGATGAGGGGGTTTTTGAACTGAGAACACAAGAACAAGTTGCAATATGGAATTAGAGCTGCTGAAGCTCAGCTGGCTGCAGATCCCACCGGGAAGGGTCCCATCAGGAAGGGTATCCAGATGTGGTTTTGCTGCAGGGACCCTCCTTGCACGGCTCTGCCCGGACAGAGGGTGCAGCACCTGTGGTCACCTCTGCAATTCCTGCCCCAGGAACTGGGGTGCTGCGTGGCCTTGGGGACCAGCAGGACAAAACTCACACCAAAACACACCAGTTCCCTCACTTTTCCCCTTTTTGTCTGCCTTTGCAGACACACAGCACAGGGCTGATCCCAAAAGCTTCTTGAATGCACAATAAGTACAAACAAAACTTCTACTGTCATTTTAGAATTTGAAACCAGAAATCCTCTTTTTTCTTCTTATTTTTCATTTTTTCTTCAATTAATCTGCTCAACTCTTCCCTGGACCCAGGGCTGCAGGATTCAGGTACTCACTTGCTTCACTTTTAAACACAGATTTGAAGGCCTCTTCTCCTACCTGAGAAAGTTACAGCTCCATTTAGCTGATGTGGGAATTGATGGAAAGGAATTAAATGGATAAAGATAAATCTGCCTGCTTTGTGTAACAGATGTGTGGTGCTGCTCAGTAGGAAAGCCAGGGTTTAAATTTATTCCTTGCCAAAGCCAAAGGTGAAAGTCCTTCCATTTCTCTTTAGAAAACCGGGACAAAGGGGATGTTTACAAAAACAGCAGCTGGAAACAGCCACAGCAAGGGGCTGCTGGGGGATGATGCTCAAGTGCAGGGCGTGAATGGTGTGGGACCAGAGGCACCAACAGRTTGCAGGAGGATCAGAAATGCAGCAAAAAATTCCTTTGGTGTCCCTGAAGGAGAAGCTGCTTGTTAAGGCTGAGCAGAAAAAAACACCATATTGCTTTTTATTAGGAATAAAAGAATCCTTGAAGAGACTTAGTGATGATTACCAGAAGCTTAAAGAATACAAATCGTATGGAAAAAAGGGATAAACCATGAAATAAAAATAAAGTCTTTCAAAGCAACTCAAATCTTCATGATTCAACGAAGCAAGAAGAAAATCAGTTAAATCACTGGTTGAAAATGAAGTAGAAAAACAAATAAACAGAAGTCCCTTCTTGTCTAGTTAAAAGCTCTAAAAGAGAGGTGAAAGATGCACTAAATATTGATGAGAAATAGTTAATAAAAGCAAAACTCAAGGATAGCTCAGCCCGGGAAAGATAAGATTGCAAAAACCACCTTCTGTCTGACTTTTGGGGCAGCTGMTGTGAAATTGTGGACGTCAACAGCATGTGGCACCTTGTATGAGTGTATCTGTCACTGATGTATCCCYAACAGAGGCCTCAAACTCCCCTGAGCTCCACAACTGCCCCATTTCTGGAGGCTTAGGGCTTTCCCTCCCTGGGGCAGCAGAAATCAGAGCATCTTCCAGCTAGTGCTGGCTCTCCTCAAACCTTTCACGATTTWATCACTTGCCTTAAAGGGAATAAATATGCTCCAGCAATCAGGCCCGTGATCTACAGCTTTTGATTTATGGGCTGTGTGGAGATAAAAAGGTTCATTTCTATTTGAAGATGTTATCACCACCCTCGGTGACGCTGCATCGGAACCTCACAATGGTTTTCCCAGGAGAAGGAGCAGTTTCTGTGTCCAGGGCACAGCCTGTTCCAGGGCTGAACCTCTGGAATTAGAAACCTTGAATATTTCAATGCAGACACACGCTCAGGGCAACCCAGCCAAGTGTTTTTTTTTTTTTTTGCCAAGAAATGAGGATCTGTGCAAAAAATCCTTACCTGGCCTAGATATTTCTTCCATATTGGCTCTTTGTTCTCTACTGAAAATTCATTCCAGCCGTGTTTTAACCGGCGCTGGAGCACGGAACACTCGGAGAGTCCAGTCTCTAAGTCAACCTGGAGGAAAAAAACCCAAACCCAACCCAAATGTTACATATTGTAGTTATAGAAAACTTATTAAGGCAAATTTATGTTAAATCCCTGTAAGCCAACTGGGCAAGATGTTCATGGCTCAGTCCCTCATTAAAAAATAAATTTGACCRCTGTTTTTCTGTTTAGGTATTTATTTTTGTTGAACTATAAAACTTTGCCATCAACCACCACAGAAACCCACAAAGTAAGCACAAGTTAATTAAAAAAACCCATATAGTTCCAAAAGGGGGAAACCATGAAAAATTGGAAATCTAAAACAGTAAAGGAAAGGATTGATTTCTGATTTCACCATATATTTAAAATAAAAATGAAAATAAAAACAGTCTGACAAAATTCAAAGACAACAAAATGAGAAGGGTTAAAATCTATTTTGCCTGAATTTAAAAAATACTAAGGTCAGAAACCAAAATATAGCCAAGAATTAAAGCTTTCCCTCAWGGTGGGGACCCTCGAGCCCAGCCAAGGTGAGGATCCATCCCACAAAAAAGCAGAGGGATTGGGCACTCCAGGAGTTTGCACGTGAATTAAAGACTGATTTCGCTGCTCAGGCCCTTCCCACAGGCAGATCACCCRGGCTGGATCCCACATTCCCAAAGACCTGCACAAATCCTCACGTTTAGAGCTCTGGCCAAGTCCTCCTTAGGGCATTTACAGGCCTCTTTGGGGGGCAGAACCGACACCTCCTTCTCCTCCTCGATTATTTTCAGCTCACACTCCTCAGACTGAGTAAACAAGATAAAGCAATCGTTAGGTGAGAACGCAGTTAATTAAAGCACTTCAGCACCTCCTTGCTTCTTCCCTTAATCCCATTCCCTTCCCTGACGGTGCCAGCTGTGTGACTCCAGTCACAACAACACTTCCCAAATCCCAGCATTTTCCACCAGCTCTAGTTAATCCCGATCACAGCCCCAAAGCCAGGAGCACGTTCTTGTAGGGGAAGAAAGGCCATGAGGAGCTGGGSAACCAGAAAGAGAAACCCCCTCTCCTGATGAGGAAAGTGCCAGGCTGGGATGTTTGGSTGTCCCACAGGAGCATTTTCCCATGCCAGCATCTCACAGCCCAGATTCAGTGCTCAGAGCAAGGAAAACACCTTTCCCCTTGTGAAAGATTCAATAAATGAACCCAAAATATGAGACAGAAAGGGGAGCTAGCAAGAGAAGCAAAATCTCCTCTCCCCCGTCCAGGCCTGTTTTGCTCCACCTGTGACTCTGCAGGTGCCTCCACTCAGGATAAACCCCTGCTGCCCCATCCAGGCAGCCCAAGCCCTCAGCACCGAGGGCTGAGCATCCCAACCTCTCTTCCCTTTCAAGACCCTTCATTTTCTTCCCTAAAATGCACTTTCCAGAGGAGCACCGCTCCCCAGAAATCCCCTCCAGGCCCACGGCGGAGGCGGCACGACTGCTGCTTCAGGGTGGGTACAGAGAGGGAGAAATCTCACCCTTCCCAAGGGACAGGAGTTCCATTCCCATTTACCTCCATTCATAAAGCACAAGAGTGTGTGTTCATTGAGAAAGGAACCCTCAGGGAGCGTGGCAGGAATTTGGCCCTGGCTCCCAGCAGCCTGGAGCGTTTGCTGTGGGATGCATTCGGGCCTGGCTCCTCGGCCTGCAGAGGTGTTTGGGGAATTGGCCCTCCCGTGAACATTCAGGAGCTTTCTAAGGACACCCAGTGCTTTGCAATCTAAAGCACGAGATAAACGCAGAAAATCATAAATGCAGAAAACGTTCTTGGCTGTTCTCTCCTGCTGAGCCATGGAGTTGGTTTCAGTCTTGTGGTTTCTGGGCAGCTCGGAGCAGACGAGCTTGGAGTGTGTCTAAGCCCTGCTMCTGCAAAGGGCTTTAGCCACATCCCTCTGTTGCATCCCCCTTTTTCTGGCCATTTCCTGACCCACACCTCAGCTGCCAACATGTGGGATACCAGCACCTTCCTGCTGCCAGTGGAAAAGCACAGGAGGCTGCTGTGACACCTTGGTCCGAGCAGGCCTCATTTAGAAGCCATTTTGCCCCAGGAACAACTTGCCTTTCCAAAACCTCAGCAATTTGCCCAAGATCTCCACAGATTTTCCTGCTCCCACGTTTCCCTCATGCTGGTGACCGCATTTTGCCCAAAGAAGCTGCAGTACTGCTCCTCTTTTTGAGCCATCCTAGCACTGGACATCACCCTTATTTCCACATCTCTTAACAGGCATCTCTAGGAGAGAAAAAACAGTCCTTCCGTGTTTAAAACCCATGATTTATATCCCTATTTGKGTGTCCTGGCTGTACAAATTCATCAGTTCTCTGTAACTTTGTTGACATCCAGACGCTGCAAGCCCAGGAGCCACTTATGTGTCCAAGGAGATGGAAGGATTTGGTGGGAAGAAAACACAGGACTGTGGATAGACACATCCTTGCATTCATTCCCATCCTGATCAACGTGGCTTCTACAGGCTCCTCCGTGCTGCAGGTGACACACACGGGTATCAAGGCACAGCTTTGCCCTGAAGGGGTTTAAATTTTAATTCAAGCAGCTGGAGGGCAGGAAGAGGCCTGGACACGAGGATAACATGCCCACAGTCCCCAGAGCCAGAGGGGGAACCGGGGCCCAGCTCTGTCACTAATATTTACCTTAAAAAGGTGTGGAGGAAATAAATGACAAAAGCTCTGGATGGGCCTGAGCTCTCTGTGGTTTCTCTAGAAATGCTGGCAGCTCCAGGGGCTGTTGTGACAGGAACAGCTTTATTGGGATGAGTTAACTTGCACTGCTGAGCTTACACCTGTGTTTTTCCCCTTGAACGTGGCACAGCTTTTCCCACCAGAATAGYCCCAGAAATGCACCAGTGGGGCCCCATCTCCCTCCTCCTCTGGACCTGCTGCTGGYGCAGAGCCCCTGTGCCCCCAGTCTCATCCCACCCCATGGATGTTGGGCACCAGGCAGCCTCCTCAGCAAACCTCTTCATAAAAAACCCTGTCGTTGAGCATTAGTTGCTTTTTCTATTTGCACTGCAAAGCAGATGTGGGTTATCCACGACACCCATTTACATTTACAACCTTTATCCTTCAGGCACGAGAGCACAGACTCCGTACAGCAGGGCAGGAAGAAATAACAAAAAGGTAATTATCAGTTTATCTATTGCTTTGCAAGATCAGGAGATACTGGAGGCTGTAAAGAGCAGCTGGTGTGGCTGGGAGCCACCTTGGAGGTACCTGTGCATCCCTCATCCCAAAACAATCCACCAATTGTCCCGCTGAGCAGCCCATGTGGAAGAAAGAGCATGGGGCTCTCTGCAGAGCACACAGCCCTTTTTGTGTACTCTGGCAGACAGCCCAAAATATCAGTTCTCGGGATTTTCCCCCACCTCTGCCTCTACTGAGGCTTCACATATTCTTTTCCCTGTCTTAGGTTACTTTGGACCACTTAATGGACTTCAATCCAGAGTGGGCTGGGTTATTTAGTCTACACGAACATTAAACTTTATCCTTGCCAAAAATACAATAAATAAATCAAACCATTCTCTCCAAAGCCTTTYACATTGCTTTTTATTTTTGGTGGACATGGCAGGAAAAAGAGCCATGTTTCAGGGGTGCAGGCACAATCCAGAATCCAACCTAGAGCAACCCTCAGCCCTGCAAGCGAGGGGCTGCCTTGCTGGGCTTCCCTATCCAAGTTCCCAG
Source organism: Amblyornis subalaris (assembly GCA_018881555.1). Classification (NCBI taxonomy): domain Eukaryota; kingdom Metazoa; phylum Chordata; class Aves; order Passeriformes; family Ptilonorhynchidae; genus Amblyornis; species Amblyornis subalaris. The sequence continues at coordinate 3,728,321 of JACAXG010000036.1, read as the reverse complement.
CCCTTTCCCACCCATCACCATGGTTTCAGCACCTCCCACACAGAGTTTCTCACTCCCCTGTCCCACATCTCTTGCAGAATTCCAACATTTTTTACATTAAACAAAGATCTGGTCTTCCTGCTTGCAGATTTAAACTTCAAAATAGTCCCTTTGATTGTTCCAAAAGTCAGAGGTTTTCCAGAAAAGCTGATTTAAAACTRTTCCCTGGATTTTAAGTTGCTCCCAGGGGTACTGCAGGGCTGGGTGGGCAGTGGAAGTCTCCAGGAGATAAAAGTTCAGTGGTGTGAAACCCGGAGTGGAAAAGAGCCTCAACCCAAACCGGAATAGTAATTTAGCCCTGGATATAGAACGGGGCTGGGAAATACCTGTGCTCCATCTCATGGCTAATGGACCTGAATGGGTCAGGTGTTGTGGGGGAAAGGATCAAAAAGTAAGGAGAAACACATAAATTGCAAAGGGAAAGTGCCAGCAGCTCTGAGGAAACTCTGGAGACTCATCTSTTGAAGACCCAGCACAACCCTTTGACCAAAATATTTAAGCTCTATAAGGCTGAAAGTGCTCTGCAACTATTTTCAAGTAAAGAAGCAAAATGCCACAAGTAGGCCAAAAATGAGTCATTTACCAGCCTAAACCTTACCCTGAGAATAAGTTCTTGATTTACCAAGTTCCTCTTTTCATTTCACACTGCTGTCTGTGAAATTTGGCTTCCTACCCTCTGCCAAAGCTCTGGTCACCTCCCTGTGCTGTTACACACAGATCACTCTCTGCATGGACCAGAGCTAAAATTCAAGAGGGGTTTAGATTTGGAAATAAATACATGCCACTATTTATTTTGGCACAGCATAAATGGTGCAGCCAAAGAACAAGCCAGACTCATTGCCAGTGGCCTCCTGCCCRAGTATAATCAGAAATCTCAGCTTCCCACCAAGCCAGGTTACAGAGACTTTCTGTAACCTCATCAAGATCTTTTCCTGGGATTTTGAGCTCGGTGTGAGCAGTGTAGAGCAGCATCACCCAATGCACTGCACAGTGCACAGGGTAAGAGYTCAGTGTCTTATTTTCTTCTCCCTGTAACACTGAACCACCCCCACACTGGACAGACGAGACTCAGAAAGGGGATTAGCTGAAATGACATCTGGGAAAAGGCCCGAGACAGTCAGGAAAAGCACATGAATCTCTCCAAGTGTGTGGATGGTGCTCACTGGAAAGGGAGTAAGGGCTAACCCCACGTGCTGAAGGAATTAGAAAAATGGTTCATGTGGCAAAGCACCCAACCAATCTGCCATGTGGGAGAAAAAAATGGGGCTTGAGCCATGGACAACCTCGTGCTGAGCAAACAATCARATAATCCCAGGCCTGAAGATTCTGTGGCAAAAACCCAAGGAGAACAGCAAATGTGTCACCCAAACCACCGCTGGCCACCCTCTGGTCCGTCTGCACCGAGGGCAGGCGGTGAGAGCAGGGAGGGGACAGCAGGGATTGTACACCAGCATTTTTCAGGAGAAGAAAGCACTATTCCTGAGYGGACTCTGCAGGTCTGAGCCAAAACTCTCCTCGGCCCCTGGTTACCTGYTCTGACTGCAGCAGCAGCGCAGAGGAGAGCCCGAGGCTCACAGCCCGAGGCTCACAGCCCCTCTGCCAGCGACCAGCACTGGTGGCAGGGGTACCCCGGGGGCAGGATGAGCCTCGCTCTCCATTTGCCTGTGCTGAGCATGGTTGTTGTGCTGTGCCCASGCTCCAGAGAGCTCCCGCAGCGCCCACGGCCAACGCCAGGCGCTTTCCCGTGCGCTCCCTTAGCTTGTGCAGGGAACGATGTTCCTGGGCAGCACTCGGGCCCCAGCTCCGTGCCCTTGGATTATTGCATGGAAACAAGGCTCCTCATCACTCCCAGCTCCTGGTAAACAACATTAATCTCATCCTTCAGGTACCGGGAGCCGCTCTGCTCGCACACAGGGGGAGAGCGCGGCAACAGCGATATCGAGTTACCGGTGGGACAAAGCAGACAAAATTAACCCCAATTACACAAACTATTTCAGCAGGTCCAGGCAAGAGGCACKGGCAATCCTCACCTCCTCTTCCGGCTCGCCGCTTCCCAGGAGCTGATATTTCTGCACGAGGCGGAGAAACGACCTTTTCTGGAAGAGTTTGGCGAAACTCCCTTCTCCCATCCTCGCTGCGCCGGGGGCCACCGGSATGCGCCCGGCAGCCGCCGGCAGGGCTGGTGCGATCCCCTGGGAGCTCGGGGCTGGGGTTACCTGCGGGGAGAGGCGCCTGGAGCCGCCGCCTCGGAGCCGCGCTCCCTCCGAGCCTCCGCGCAGGAGCTGCTCCCATAAAACGCTCCCGGGAAGCCCGGCTGGGTTCGACACCGTGCCCGGGACGCGAGGGAAGAGGCTCGGTGTGCGTGACCGGCACCTGAAGAGCAGGTTGAGGTTTTTCCTCCGCCCTCCCAAGGATTGCCGCGGGAGGAGCGTCGGCGGTGCCACATCTCGGGCGGGCAGATAGGGAAGGTGTTTCACCTGCAGGGGCAGGGCGGGTTACACGCACTGCCGAGCCTGTTTGTAAACTTCCAGGCTGGGATAGTCCTCCTTAGGAAATGCTCCAGTCAGCATAAGGCCGGGATTTATAAGTATTTACATCAGGGAGAGGGCTTGGATGTGTGATGTGGGGATTGGTGATGATCGTTTATAAAAMCCACAGTGTTTCGTTTGTGCTTTCATGGTGGATCTCAACATACAGCTAAAGCTGGACTTCGGTGTCCAGAGYTGGACATCAATAATCCCTGTGGGTCTCTTCCAGCTCAGCATATTCTCTGGTTCTATGATTCTGTGATTGGTAAAGTTCACCGGTTACATCATTCCCGAAGATTTACGGCTGCCTGACAGGGAGCATCCTGCTCTGGTTTGCCCCACGAGACCKACATCCTCCCCCAGGCACCACGGCTGCGGGATTCACCTACACTTAAATTGTCCCTGAGGTGTAAACTGTGAGATTAACATCCTCCTTTGACAGTGAAAACTGCATGGAGGGAATAAATGTCATTCCCAGCCAGAGAAAAATAGATGTGCAGCTTACTGCGGGAGAAYAGTTTCTTCCAGGGACACCCAGGTGACAGCTCTGGAGCACCGGGGGTGGTGACACCAGCACGGTGAGGCCGAGACCCCAGACTCTGTGACAGCCCAAATCCTGCCCAGCCCTCACCAAACCGTGGAGCATTTCAGTGTTGCCTTTTGCATCTCCCAGGTCCCACCAGCTCCGGGAAAAGCAGAGGAGCCCCATGGCACGCCCCACTGGCACCACGCGCTGCAGGGATCGCCCGTGTCCCWCTGAGGGGCTGTGGAGGGATGGGCCTTTTCCCAGACAGAGGAGAAAACAAAGCGATTGGGAAACGCCCTGCCAGGAGCCGGGATCTTGTAAAACACAGCTGGGGCTTCCCGGCTCCCCGGGCTCCCGGTTGAGCAATGCTTTCGCAAGGATCCGAGCTGGATGCGTCAGGCAGATGAAGGAAGCTCCTGCAGCGCCGAAACGGCTCTCCTTCCCATGGGAAAGCATCCAGGGGTAATGCSGAGCTCTGATTTTCGGGAATCTCACATCCAGGCCCTGCCCAGGGCTTAGGTAAGAGCTTGGAGCAGCCCAGAGATACACAGGGATTTGGACCTTATCGTATGGGAATCAGGAGGTGAAACCTCTCTGAGCTCATTTATGCTTTTGAACTGGTCCCGCCGTTCTGCAGCTGTTCCAAGGCCCTGGAGCACGTCCAGCTGGCTCTGACAGCTCCTGACAAGGCACAGCAGCACTGCCTGGCAGGGAATTCCTTCTCCTGCCCATCTGAGCGCTTTTGTAGTCGCCACAGTCTTAGGATCACTCCAAATCCTCGTCTTTCTGCTAGAAAAGTGGTGGAAAACCTCTCCCCCCCTTTGTAGGCAGGTAGGAAGAAAATTTCCCTTTGGCTTTGCTTTTTCTCATCCCAAATCCTCACCCACGAAGCCCACGGGGAGCATCCTGGGGCTCTGCTGTGCCCGGTGTGTCCGTGGCCTGGGCAGCCCCAGCGTGGCTCTCATTAGCCAAGTGCTGCTGCTAATTGAGCAACAGCCTGATATTTTCCTCGTTTAGCATCACCCCCTCGGCACAAACCTGCTGCATGTAGCTCTTGGTACAGAATCCAGGATCCACACGATGGGACTCGGCCAGCAGGCCACACCCCGGGTTAGGGAGGGGCGAGGATGAAGTGAGCGGTAAGACAGAAATCCCAAAACAAACAAGGCATTGAAAAGGAGAAAAAYGAGTTGAGGAGCGCAATAATGCACCACAATAATCGGTGCACGGGGGTTTGTTATCCAGCAAACCGGCAGCTCGGGAAGAACAGCACGGTTTGGGGTCAGGACCACGTCCCTCTCTCTCGTCTCTATGTTCCCTCAGTTCTGTAATGGGAAATTATATTTTAGCACCGATGAAATGGAATAAATGCAGAAAAAAAAAAAGTTGCTGTTTGCCACTCACTCTGTGGAACTGCTGAACGGGCTCGAGTTTCATTTTCTTGCTGCTCTTGATTTCTGCATGTTAGGAAATCTAATGAAAAATTAATGTATTTTGCTATCCCATGGCTCAGAAAATGCTGGGAATAAACTGAATCAAGGCTATAACGTTAAGACAACAACACTAATACAAGAAGTATTTCTTCACTCTATCATTTTCACACTATAAAAACATAACACGCAGCCCAATTACAGTGCCCTTACAGTATTTCCTATTTAATTGGATAATAAAGCTCCAGTTCTAAGTAGATTCTTTGGAAAACCTTTAATTTTTTCTTTTAAATAGAAAGAAGTGAAGACAAACACAGCAAAGGAGCCATTTTCTGAGATCCCCTGAGCCCAAAAGATGCTGCTGTGAGGGCAGGTGCTGCTTTCAGTTCAAACCCCACAGCTCCTTCACCTGCTCCCCTGCCAGAACTGGGACTTGTTGCACTTTTGTTCCTCTTGTGCCACCTTGAGGGAAAAAAACTCTGCTGCATGGGTAGAATGGAGTGAAATACTTCACTTTTGGATTGGGATTTTTTCAGATCCTTGGGCTGCTCCTGGTTATAAAAGCAAAAAACAGAGTTTGGAGCCACAGTTCCTTTCCATCTTGTCCATAAAAGTTGAGTAAAATCCTTATGTCTCTTCCTAAGCCTGTAATGGGGAAGGAAGAGGGAATTTAAACAAAGCTTTTGGTTTCTTTTTGCAGTTTCCAATSCTTAAATTGGGAGAGTCACCTGCTGGGGAAGGAGCCCCACCATCCACATCTCTCTGTGGGAAACTCTCTAAAGCTCTTTTTTGTTTTGCACAGCTTCTCCATGGTTCTTGCTATTTTGTCTGCACAGAAAAGTAACAAGAAGGAGAAAATACTATGAAGAAATAGGACTTACCTCTACAGACTTCACAGGAAAAGGTGAGTTTTTTCTTAATTTATCTTTAAAGGATCCTAAATGATGCTGTAAATCCTTCTGCCATGTACAGACAATCGATGCWCATCCGACCCCACCTCCAGAGTGAAATCCAGCCAGTGCAGACGATGTGAGGTGGGAGAAGCAAATAACTCCCTGTGTGAAGAAATCCCTGCTGTGTCACGAGCAAGGAGAAACCTTCAGTCTCCAAAGACCCTTTTATGGGCTGTCCAAAACTCGAAGGCTTCTTCACTGCTCATCAAACTGTGGAAAACTTCCTGAAGGTGACCAAGATACTCCTGCACCACAGAGCTTCACGGAGCTCTGAACCAGTGCCAGAAACAGAGCAATATTTTTATATTATTGTGGTTATTATAGTTATGGACCTTTTGAAGATCTATTTTGTCAGTCCTGTTGATGGAGTTGTTGGTTTCTGGGATGCACTGACAGCATTTCAGTGTCAGCTGCCGACGCTGCCTCAGGTCACGCTGTGTTCTTTCCACAAAGGCCATTACCAATCTACAGTGGCAGAAACCATATTTGCTGGCATTGGCATGGAAATGAGTTGAAATGAAAACATAATTTTGTGGTGTTCACCGAACAGRTCATTCTCTTGAAAGCTGAGGTGCTTGGTTCCCATCACACTTCCCAACAGGAGACAGGAGTTTTGTTCACACTTCCTGTGATCTCCCCRTCCAAACGAGGCATTGCCATGAGGACTCCAAGTGATCCCAAGGACAACTTCACCGCCAGAGTGAAGAGGTGCCCTGACATCCAGTGCCGGCTGGCATCATCTCAAAACCCCCCAAAACCTTTCCAAAGTGATGTCACTCTCTGCTGTCCCTCCGTGGCTCAGGTCCAGGCAGTCCTTTTGCAGTCCCTGTCCCTCTGTGGCTCAGTTCCAGGCAGTTCCTCTCCCTGTTGTGGTTTCAGGACCGAAGGGAGTGGAAGAGGACTCCTGCCCGCTCCTGAYGAGCAGGTAGAGCAGGACTGAGGTGGGTGGAGCGGGTGGGATGGTGGAATCCGAAAACACAGCTCAACCTCTCTCCTCTGTCAGCTTCGTGTCCTGCAGTGGGCACAGCCCGGCTCTGCCCTTTGCCTTGGTTTGTTTTTCCACCCTCTGRGGGAGCCTTGGCCTCCTGCAAAGCTGCCTGAGGAGCCCAAAGCACCCGAGCTGGCAGCAACAGCACTGGGCCAGTGCTTGGTYAAACAAAGTGTCACCTTCTCCTGGGCCACCACCCCCAGCCCCTTCACAGTGCTGCCCATCAGCTCCTCTTCGGGCCAAGGACAGGGGTGGTAAATATGCTTTGGGGTCTGTCACCTCCCCGTGGACAAAGTGACCTTTGTCTCCCTGCYGAGTTCTCCCAACAACCACCGTTTAGAAGATTTGCCCCTTTTTCCGTAATCCAAAGCCGAGAGCACGTCAAGAAGACACAAGTGAAACGAGGCAGGGTTGAAAAACAGACTGGTTCACTTTTTATTGAGCACCGAAGCAGAACCTGAACACGTCTGAGCACCAGGGGCACGAGCCGGGGAGGGGCTGCCTGGGGCTGCACAGCTCCTCCGGGAGCTGGGAGGCCGTGGGCATTGTTAGCACACGGTGACACACGGGGAGGTTTTTATAGCACCAAACATGCTGCAAAGTGTACATGGAAACGTTAAAAAMAGCCTACACCGGTGATTCCCTACTGTGCTGCAGCACTGCTGAGAAAAGGTTTGCCTTTGGAGGGAAGACAAGCTGAGGAGAGCTCACTCGGTCTGTGTTTTCATTTCGGTGTCTGAGGGATGTCACTGGTGAAAACACAGCCCTTTGACAAGTCTCTTTTCAATTAATGACTTGAATTAACTCGAATAAAAACCCCCGAGCGTTATAGCACCACGAAGAAGGGCGATGGCTTTGATAGCACCCAGTAAACAGAAATTCATCATCAAATTATTAATTTGTCAGGTTTTTTTTTAAAAAAAAATACCTTTTGCAAGCAGAAAATACCTGTACTGTCCCACCCAGGTGGTCAGGTATGTGCTTCTGCAGTTACAAAAAACCAGACACTGAAGAGAATGTGTCCACTCAAATTAAGCTTATTTTTGGGCTGCTTTGAGAGATCAGGTTGAGATTTGAAGTGTTAATCTTTCAAATTTGTGAATGCTCAACACCAGGTTTTTAACTAGATCCTCACCAAGGTTTTAGGAACTTTTTAAGTTTAAAATAGAGCACTTTGGCATTTACTCTTTGGGGCTTAGCAGTGATCACTGAAGGGCTTTGCTCATTTAATCAGAATTGGATTTTTTTCCTGCAGAAAGTTATGCTGAACAAAATCAGCTCATTTCACTGAGCAGCACCGAGGGGCGAGGCTGCAGGAGGATAAATAGCAAGTTTCTGCTCTAAACAGGGATTGGAATTATAAAATATGGATGGGGGCCTGAGCAACCTGGTCTAGTGGAAGGTGTTTCTGCCCTTGGCAGGGGAGTTGGAAGTAGATGAGCTTTAAGCTCCCTCCCAACCCAACCCATTCCATGATCCTATGGTTCTATGACCCCTGTGTCTGAGCAGGAATTAAAATCTCATTGGAGGAAGCTGTATAGGATAAAATTCCAGAAATAGCTCTGTCTGAATGTGGGGCTGCATTTAATATCTAGCACTTTATAAAAAAGCATGAAAAAGGTGGATGGAGTTCAACAAATGGAGATATTTGGGAAAATGTGGAGCCCTTCAGCTGTTCCTTTGCCCTGTAAAGCACCAAGGACTGTGTTTCAAATAGGAAACAGAAGAGCTGTTYGGCATTTTCCCTCTCTCCAGCTGCAAATGTCATATGCAAAGTATCAACAGTTTTATAGGTGTCTTGGATTTGGCTTAAACCATTTAGTGAGTGGAAAAAACCTCCTGTATTTTGTGAGTGGAAGCAGGCACTTGCATCTGTGAATTGGGTATTTATATGCAGTGCTACTACTGTGCAAATTAAAATGCTAATTTAATGCATGCAGATGAGCCTGTGGACTAAACCACGGAGGCAACGTGGCTTTTCTGCCAAACAATCYTGGCTGGTTTGTCACCATAAATGCAACTGTCCCTTCAGGACTGCCACAGCAAAGGGAAATGTTAATAGAAAATGTGTTTTCCATTTTATAATGCTAAACAGTTAAGCTGGAAGGCCCAAATACAAATAACCAGACCTTAAGGATTTATGGAAGCCAACACAAAGGTACAGGACTTCTAAGGAGCAGTGCCCCATCTGCCAGACAACCCTTTTCATCCCACAGATTTATCCTGAATTTGCTTTTCTAGTACATTTAACAAACAAYCCAGACTTCAGGCCTCTTGCTGAGGTTTTGCAGGTACAAACCCACAGATGTCGTGAGCATGAACTGTGCTGGCTAAAAACAGCACCTTCCAAAGCCTGGCATGCCTGTGTGTGTCTGCTTGGATATTGCAGAAAGGAATTTGTTCCGTTATTAACTCTCAATCTGCAGCTCACCACACTGAGAAACTAAAGGAAAGTAACCTAAAAAAATTTATAAAACTGCTTTTGCTGCTAGCTTAGACTTCCTCAAATTCTTAAGATTTCAGGTTTAGGTATTTAGAGTGKGTGTCAAGCCTGGTAAAACCTGGATATAAATAGGAAAAGAAGAAATTTGCAGGTTTCTTTGAATTTTAAGCTTATGAAAAGGCTTCTTTGGAGTAGTTGTTCRAGATAGGCAGGCACTGGATTTGATCCAGAGAACCTCTTTAGTCTTACCTATTTTAAAGCAACTCAGAGAGGATATTTAGGTAAAATTCTGACGTCACTTCATTTTAGGAACACTGAGTTGTGTTCACGTCGTGAGATCTGAATTGGTCACACAACAAGCACATAAAGGGCAGGCTCTGTGCCAGCAGCCTGATCATGGCACTGTGGCTTACAGGGATCCCTTGGRGCTGTTTGCATTTCATTTGCAGAAGAGCAGCTGATAAACACTGTGGTTTCCTTCAGGGGATCACATTTCTCCCCCTCCTGATGGGGTTCAAATCTAAACTCATCCTGTTCCTTGGATAACAAAGTCTTTTTGGCAGTGATGGGCGGGGATCAGGGGATGCTGGAGGTGTGCTGGTGGAGGTCTGGGACCAGAGTTCTTCCCAAATAGAAAGCTGTTGGGTAAAGCATTCCTTGACAGAGTGGTCCAGCTGGGTGAAAATCAAACACACAMAAAAAAGAAAGAGGAATTAAAATATTTATCCTTCCTGGGATGTTTGCACAGAACTTGTCCTTAAGTAGCTCAGTAATCTTAACAGCCAGCCTGACGTAGGTACAGAGACACACTGAACTGCTTTGTTGCCATAACTCCCAGCCAAGCCCCAGTTCATTTTAAAGTGAAGYTGAAAGTGGTGAGAAAACCATCTTGGGACAGCACCTTTGGTATAATAAATATTTCCATTCTTGCCTAATGCAAGGCTGATAAGATGGTTGGAGCTTTTGCTCTTGGCTTGGCTCTGGCCAGATAAACCTGAGTGGGTCCCACTGCTCAGCACAACTGTTCAYACACATGAAATGATCCCACAAAATGCCCAAGTATTTGCAAGATTGACCCTTATTGCAGTCAGTCCGGAATAAACAGCTTTATAATTTGTCCGGCAGGACCAGTTACATCTGCATTAGAAACCCCTAAACACAAAGTTTAAGGTCTTAAGGCAAAGTTTTGCAGCRTTTATTTCTCATCCTAAAATTCACTCCATCCTCTGAATACCCACAAGGCAAAGGTTCTTCAAAGAAATCAGGTGTGTCTCATGAAATGAGAGTGTTTCATGCACCTGTACAGATATTTAAGGTGCTGTCCTTACACCAGCATTTTGCTTAGAGGAAATATCACCCTCAGACAATCCTTTCTCTAAATAATTGCATTCTAAGCACCAGCTATTTCCACCCAGCTTTCCCTTTRCTCACAGGACACTCACCCAGGCACACCTTCAATTAGCCTAAATGCTTCTGCTGGTTTTTCACGTAGCCGACCACATTGTTGGAATTGCTCCCTGTAAAACAAATATCAGCAAAGTCAGGTTTTAGGCTAGGCTGTGGAAAATGTTTTCTCAAGGTTCTCTCAGCAGTACAGTTTTATTGGTCTCGTTATTTAGCAGTTCTCTTGGAGAGCTGTGATAGCCCACAATGGAATAGAGGGGAGGAAATCCCTTCGTAGTTTTATCAGCCAAACTGGCCAAATTTGGCTGTTCGTAAATCTTATGATRTCAAAGATGTTGTCTAGTTATATCTGAACATCACTTCCAATCCGATCTGACTGTCCCCCTCCAGAACCAAAAGGGAGAAAACAGGAGCTCTGAAGCTGTGAGGGAAGAGAACTTTTGGAAGATGCTCCTGCTTCCTTTGAGATTTGTGAGAGGCACCTGACACCTCTTGTGGCTCAGGTAACACCGAGGGCCTGATTCCTTGAGCTCCTGTCACCCCTTTTCACAAACCACAACACAAGGYCGTGGCTGAAGACCCTGCTTTTCACAGAGCTCTGTGTTCAGCTGCAAGGAGCCCTGGGCCGGGAGCAAGGCTCCAAAAATATGCTTAAAAATAACAAAACATCAYTGGACTGGGTGGTTCCCCTGGCAGAAGGCTGCACCATTTAAATCCTTCTGTCGCAGCAGAAAATTCTGATTCTCAAGAGTCCACACTCAGGACATTGTAGGTCTTAAAATAAAATCATCTGGCCAAAGCACAGAGAGTTGAGGCTAAAGAATCTCTTTTTGCTATGTACAAATCTTCATTTCATAAGGAGAAAATTCCTTGTAAGCATTGCAAGAACGATAAAGCTTAGTAATAATAACAAACACTTCATGCCAGCAGCTTACCGAAATATTCCTTGTAATACTTATGCCTCAGGTTCTGTCCATCTGGAAAAGAAGGTACATGGTGAGAACATACCCAGTCAGCATTCACTTTTTGTTCTAAACTCTGGTCTTCTGTGTATAGCACAGAGAAATTATATATATGGAAATAATAACCCCACAAGCAGGAAAATAAAATTTCTCTCTAGCTGAAGGGGTGTGGGCTGCTACAAACTGTTGGGATTATTGATCTCTGTGGACACAACTCGCTTTCTATAAGAGTGGGAATTGCCACAAGCATGTTATAATCTTTTCAGTAGCTACAAGTCAAGGAATCAGAGGCTTTCCCAAATAAAATAAAATTTGGGTAGCATTTCAGACCTTGTATTAGTATTTTACGTAATTCAAGTTCCGGCTAGGTTGCTCTGTTTGCCATTTATGTAATTATTTAACCTAAGACCTCCACAATTCTACATTACATGGGATGTTATTGAAGAACAAGTTATAAAAGAGGTGATCCAAAAGCCCTGGGAAAACTCTTAGTCTGTTGTGGAAGCAGCTCAGGGATCTGGTTTGCTGCTTCCCCTGGTTTTTGCAGGGACCAAATGGCAAAACTGATGTCTCATGTCCCTACACCGAGATGATTTGTAGCCCAGTGCAGACATACATATCCTACTATTCAGTGAATACCTAGACACGTTATCAACTTTCCTGGAAAATTCCTTGGCCTGTATAAGTGGTTTTTTTGGGCAAACGCGTCAGCAGAATAGAGGGAACAAAGTTTTGGATGCGGAAAGCAAAAGCTGGAATTTGAAACTCAGATTTCTTATTAGAGTGTCCAGTAACCTATAAATATTCCTGTGCAGTAAGAGCACATGGAGGTCACCGCCTGCTCCRCTGACACAATCCCAGAGGACACAGCGTCCTGGCGTCCTGCTCCTTCCTGGCTCTGTCCTGCGTGCCCTGCAGAGSGGCAGGGAGGGAGGTCTGCATCCCACTGACCTGGGTTTCCCCGGAGCTTGATGCACTGGCCCCTGTTGGGGATGCCCTCGGCCGTGTTGCCYGGGTTGATGATGTGGCACTCGTAGCCCGTGGGGCAGTGCAGGGGCTCGTCCCCGTCCTCAGTGGTGCTGCAGGCCTCGGCTGCAAGAGAAGGTCACAGACCACGGCTTCAACACCCACGGGGAGCCAGACACGAGCACGTTCCCTGCTCCCGGGCAGGATCTCAGACTCCTGCCCACCAAGGGTGGCACGGGGCTGACCCCTCCGGACAATCCTGTCCAGGCAGCTGACCCCATTCACGCCTTACACCTTACTGGTGTGTGTCCTGACACAGGGACTGCGGCTCAGCCCCATTTCCCGCACAAACACCCTCCCCACRGCCTTGAGCAGGGTCTGTGTGGGGCTGGGGGGTGGAGACCACCCACCACTGCCCACCCTGCTGATGGTGATCCCTCGCTGGGGCTGTTCCCTCCCAGCAGGGGTTAGCATGTTCCAGGCAGGGCTCCGGCTGGGTGAGGAGTCAGGGAACGTGAGCAGGAAGCTGGCAGCGTGCTGCTGGATTCCCTGCTCCACACCCACTAACCTGCTGCTGAATCCAAACCTCAGGCATGACTCACTSTGGGGTCAGGCAGTGCCAGCCCCTGTCCCAAACAGAGCTTGCATCACTTCGACCCGGGATAAGCAGCAAGGGCAGCACAGAATGAGAAAGTAAAGCAGGACTCAGGCAGTGTTTGTGGCCATTAAATGTACAGATTTTGTAGGGGCACTCCACCCCTTCATCTGCAGGATTTTAATTTCAAGGATCTCTGCTGTAATTCTCATGCCGTGACTGATGGTTCTTACTTCCCTAATTACTCCCTCAAGCTGAGATGAAGGTGTTAAGATAAGAACAAATAATATAAGCATGACAAGGATGGATGAGGAGGAACCTATTTTATTTTATTTCTGGCAGTGCAGCTCCAATGAGCTGGAGGCAGAATTTTCTCTCCAAGAACTTGGAGTTTCCATAATAGATGAGAGTCTAAAACCACCTGTGTAAGACCAAAGGGAGGAATTTACTGGCACTACCTGTGTCTGACTAAAGCTGATCAAAAGCTGGGTTAGCATTTCCATGAAAACCCCAAGAACTTCAGGTATCCAAACACCTGGAAATGTCTCATAGAAAAAAACATCTCTTCCCACCTCCCCACTCTTTCCTTATTTCAATTTTAGGTATTGGAAAAAATTAATTAAAAACCCTTTCCCTGTGGAATTAACCTGAGAGGCTCAATGTCATTATCAGTCTCCAAACTTCGATTCAGATTCATGCCAGCCTGGCACAGCCCTGCAGCAGTTTGCCAGGGCTCCTGCCCAAAGCACCCTTCAGATCCAAGAGCCACAGCCCCAGCCCCAGGCATGTGGGTGATGAGGCCACTCTGGATTAAAGGATCTCCTATTCCAAGTCCACCCACGGTCTATCAGGAAGCTGGCAAAAAATATGTGTATGATGACAAAGCCTTTTTCTAAAACAAAGATATATCTCTAATTATTTGAAGAATGGGTACAAGCCCAGTTCCCTGGAGCATTTCTAGTGCTGTGCTGGATAATCCATATCCATAAAAAGTAATTTATTTACTGCACCAGAAACCAGCCCCCAGCGCCACACAGGGTTATTCCTATGGAAACTCCAGACAAATACCAGCACCCCCAGCAGCCCAGGCAAGATTTGTCTGAGGGATTTATTCTCCAGTGCCTTTGTATGATCATGGATGTTGCAGAGAAGACAGTGAAATGTTCTGTACCTTGCAAGACTTCCTCTGGGCCATCCAAAAGCCACCCATTTCCTCCCAGCCAGCGGGGTTTGGGCTGAACCAACCAGTCCAAGACTGCAGAAGGGAGASACAAGAAACCACAGAGTCAGGATGCAGCAGCCACGGGCACTCAGTTAGGGAAAAGTCATGGATTTCCTCTAAGGGCCTGTGACGAGGCTGCCTGATGGATGGATCCGATTTTGACTCCTGGTCTCCCAAGGGAGCCATGGATGTCACCCAGGGCYACAAGAACCTGGTGTCCTAAAGGCCAAAGCAGCTGCTGCTTCCCACTCCCCATTCCCATGGCAGGGATCTGTGAGCACTAATTCAGGTTGGGATTACTTCTTTTCCTGAATACAGAAACACAGAATGGTTTGGGTTGGAAGGGACCTTAAAGATCTTCTCTTTCCAACCCTCTGCCAYGGGCAGGGACACCTTCCACTAGACCGGGTCCTTCAATGCCCCATCCAACCTGGCCCTGGACACTTCCAGGGATGGGGCACAGAAAACGCCACCCCAGGAAGAGGACTTGGCGTTCTGCAATTCGAGCTGGCGGAAATTCTGCAACACCAGCTGGCCTTGGACACCTTTTGAATCCATCGACCCCCCCGAAACCGCAAGCGCGGAACAGAAGCTCCATCCCCAACGCGCGCTCCAACCTCCCGCCCCAAAACCCAGGCCGGGGGGGGCGACCACCAGCCTCCCCACCCCCATCTCTTCTGCCAGGGTGCCCGGGGGGGSCCGTACCCGGCGGGGGCTGCACGGACTCGAGGCAGGCGTAGATGCAGCCGTTGTAGCAGCAGCGCTTGTGGCGCTCGCACTCGGCGTCCGAGCGGCAGCTGGGCACCTCGCACGCGCGCTCGGGCAGGCTCTGCGGCGGCGGCGGGCACCGGTCGCTCTTCTGCTGCTGGGAGCTGTGAGAATGAAGAGGGTACTCATAATCCTTGCAAAGAGAAGAAAAGGGAAGTCAGGTTTTCGGCGTGAGGTGAGCGGCGAACGTCCCGCCAGCCGGAGCGGAGGAAGGCGTTCTGAGAAGGTTTTTGGGTGTTCGTCGGAGAACGAGCTGCTCGGCTCCCCCAGCACTGTATGGTCCTCTTAGCTTTGGGAACACCAAACCACCAAATTATTGCGTGCAACTCGTTTGATAATTAAGATTTATTGCAATGAAAATTAGGAGGTTAAAAGTAATCCCTTAAAGACTTTTGCGCTTGTGTGGGAAACAGAGAGAAAGACTCCAGGCAGCCTCATGACCAAAACACTTTGGTAGGGCAGCAGGGGAAATGATGGCACTGTGCTGTTTTGAGGTTATGTCCCCAARTGGGACATGGAACAAATGTCCCTGGTAGCACCCGGGCTCCTTCTACCTCCATCACCTTCTTCTGGACCAGAATTTAGAGGGGAGTCTTTCAAGTTTATSCACTGTGGAGCTCTGGGTTGTTGAATTAGAGACCATTTCTGAAACATGAGGTGATCTGGGTGAGATGTGTGAGGGYGATGCCAGCTTAATCCCAAAGAAAATGAAGCCGTGTTTGACTACAGAAAGGAGCTGAGCTGCTCATTGCACACTGACAGGACAAGGGTGATGCAGAGTGGATTAACAGGCACAGGTTTTTACCAGGAACATTTATGGGGCACCGTTCAGATATTTTTTCACATTGAGGGCGTTTTAGCAAGAAGCCAAACCCCTCCAAGAGAGARGTGAATGACCCCAGCCCACTCCTTCCTCACCTGTGGCTCAAACACTCACCCCTGGGCTCCAGATCAGCTCCCCAAGGCAGCACAAAGTGCTCAGAGCACTCAGGTCTCAGATTTATTAACAACTATTTATAAGCTCTAACAAAATCAAAAGGTGGATGCTGGATTTGCACTTCGAAAAGAGATGAGCATCAAGCCAGAGGTGTGAAGTGAGYGCTGCCATGGCCTCACCAGCAGGCTGGTAAGAGTCATAAATAAATAAATATATAAATAAATAAATATAAACACACTTGGCCCAAATCACTGCTGTGTTACGGAATCAGTGATGAGAACCCGGGGTTGCTATTCCAAGAAACAACRTGGTGCAACTGTCCCCCAGGGGTTTCTAGGGAATTTCACCATCAGGCTATGGAGAAATTTGAGGTGAGATTAACATCTCTCTGTACGTACATGCTGCTCTATCYTCGTGGCTGAAAACTCCCAAAGGCTCCTTTGACAACAGCCTGTTCCTAGTATTTTCACCACTGACAGTCTCCYGCCCTGTTCCCAATACCAATAAATAAGTTTCTTCTGCTTTTTCCTTGAAAATCCTTCCATGRCATTGTCTTCCCATGAATTGATAGGCTGTTTGAACCACAAAAAAGGTTTGAAAACAACTAATTTTGATGTTTTCCATGCTGAAGGTGCAAGCTGCAAACACTCCAAATTTGAAATAACATATTTTTAAATTGAAGATATTGCAAATACACTTCTTTTTTGTGTTATTGGATTTTAAATAGAGGAAATTCTCAGACSAGGTATAATTTTGGGATATAAGGCAGCATTGAACAGTAAATCTGTGCAGTTCCAAACATTGAACAGGTCTCCTTGTTGGAGGGAGCGTTCATCCTGGAAGGTCACACTTTATTCTTCTATTTGAAAGGTCATCTGCAGACGGAAATGTGTCCAAAATAATACTGGCAAATAATGGATACATGAAAAAAAAAAACCCCAAACAATTGCTGCAGTTGCTTCACAGATGATTCAGAAACCAAGAAGCCAAAGCTGCAAGGAACAGCTGGCTCCATGAATGAAATTTCCGTTTGGGAACAATATAACAGTTGTAGCCAAATCACTTTGTACCTCATGACCTCCCTGCCCATTCTCTCTGGTCACCTATTGCTCAGAACTCATTTCTTGCAAAACCTCGTGGGCAAAAGAATATTTTGCTTATTTGGTCTAATAAAACCATTGCCCCTGCTTTATGTGTGCATAAACCACCCCAGTGGGAAGCAGGGTTCCCTCATTCCCAAAATAACCTGGTTAAGGATGTCTCCAGGTTTGGATTATAAGGTTTTTTAAAAGCTCTCCCAGGATTCACAGTTTGGCTCTGATTTATTGTTTTTACAGATTGTGACGACAGCCAAAATTTCTTGCTTTAAGAACATTTTTCAGTGCAGGAGGTAAATTGCTATTTCCCAGGGAGAATTATTAAATCATTTTAATGACAATATCTGTCTTAGACTTATCCAGAAACAAAGTAAGGGGAAAAGTTCAGAGTTCAGCTGAGGAACCCTGGAAGACAACAAAAATGAGGAAAAACCTGAACGGAATCACTCACTCTCAGCCATAATTTCAACTGAGGGATGCAGTCAGCCTCCAAAAAATCCCAGATCTGTTCCATTATTTGTGCCTGGAAATGGTCCCTGAGCTTGTGTCAAAGCACAATTCCCTGCTCATTCATATTCTGCATGGACCCCCTCGAGACAGCCCTCGAGGTTTATTCCAGCCTCCCACCACCAGCTCTGTCCCTGGCAGCCATTCCCAAACACCGGCCATAAGCCACCTTTCCTCTGCAAAAAATACCCAGTCAGGAGGAATTTAGAACCCTCCAGTATTTCCATCGAAGAYCTGGAAAATCACACATCACTGGTGACCAAAGTGGCAAACATCAGGCTGAAGTCAGGTTAAATAATCTGAAGGACAGGACCAAAGCAATGGGAATGATATTCTCCTGTTGCTGACTCTGGATTTGCCATTTTGGTCGTGCTGTTTGCAGTTTGCTGCACAATCAGGGTGGGCTCAAAGAAGATGCACGGTGGCGATTAAAGGAGTGGAAATTGGGAATACAGAGAAAGGTCTGCGTGGCTCCAAAGGGGAGGCTGCTCTGCTCACAGGTTACTCCGAGGAGTTGTGGCCCAGAGATGTCATGGCAGCAGTGCTGATGTGGGACACTAAGGGGCTACCTGGGTGCTGATTTATGGCAGCTGGCTGGAGGGGAAATCCATTGCTGGAAGAGCATTACAGCAGCTGTGAGGAATCCTTCATTTCTGGAAACCTTTCAAAGAAGGCTGGATTCCCTCTGAAACACTCGATGCAGTTGACACTGGAATGATGTCCAGACTGGCCCAGTTTTTCCCAACAGGCATGATGGGTGTTTCTACAATGAATTGGATCCCACTTTTGGAGCCCTTTGGGAACAGTCCGTGGACTGTGGGGGCTGCAGAACACCAGCTGCAAATCCCTAAACTTGACAAGTGTCCCTCTGGCTGGAAAACACATGGATTTGCTCAAAGCTGGAAGCCCAGCTCCTCCATCCCACCGTGACTGCCAAGTTTTCCTTCTCGCTGCCATCCCTTTCTCCCTTCTCCATTCCCACTTGACCCCTCCTTGCCAACCAACACCCTTCCTCAGACCCCTGACCGAAAATCCCCTGGCCAGAGCCCCAGCCAGCTCCTCATCCTCACACCTGCTCGTCACTCTGCATCCAGCATTTTCGTGGATACATTCCTCCTGCTCTAGACTCAGATTTTCTGGACTCAAGACAACACAACCCAGGGGTCCCACAGGGGTGTCTGTGGCCCACCTCCCACATGGCTGCACGTTGCCATAAGCACCTCCATCTGCTATCCCTCCGTCCAAGTGACTCACAAATCAGCTGCTCTGCCCCCAGACTCCGATTTTCCAGCTGCAGGGAACACACAGCATTTGGTAGGAAAAAAAACATCCCTCTGGGAAGCCAGAGGGGCTGCCAGAACAGGCTCGTGGTGGATAAGAGGACGGAGAGTGGATCCTTTCCTCCTGACAAGGCTTTGAGGAGGAGGAAGAAAAGCGTTTTCTGTTTTCCCTGGATCARTGTTTCTGTCAATGTGAACAATCCTAGCTGAGCTTGCCAGATCAGTAGCACCTGGATTCATGGCTGCCAGGAAAAACAGCCCTTGGAAGAAGTGCAGGTTGTAAGGAGAGGATATACCCCCAGGGGAGGCGGCTCGGTGCCTCCACAGGGCTCGTTATCTGAAGATCAACATGTAAATTCCTGCTCGACTCCTGTCCTATTTCTCCGGGTCATTTACCTCAGAGCTCCTATTTAATTTGAGCTTCACGCTGAAAATATGGCAGAAGAACATCTGTATAAATWCACTTTCCAGGGAGAGATTTTGCAGGAAATGCAGCTCTTTCTATGACCATTTTCCAATTAAAGTGCAAACCAGAGGATACCCTGTCCCAAGAAAATTTCTTACAAAATCCCGAGGTGCCTTTCAAACACTAGCACAACGTTTTCTGCAAAATTTCAAGGGGACAAGAGTATTTCAGTTCGCTCATCAGGGGCAAAGGGATGTGTGTCACAATTCTGAGTCAGCAATTGCACAAACCAAATGTAGCCAGCCACAAGCATCACCCTGAGAGTCACGGGCGTAAAAACATCCTTTTTGACTTAAAAGCTGCAGGGAACAGATGGAAGAATTCACATGTGACACGAAGGTGCTGTTTATGCACATGGAATCGCTGGAAGATGCAATCAGACCTGAGCATAGGAAAAGAGATTCACTGGGGCTTCCACCAAAGTGTTCCGAGGGCAGAAGCCCTGGGTCAGCGCTGGTTTCCAAGGGGGCTTTAATGGATTAAATAAAAATTTCAAATTCATATTTTTTTCCTTTCTAAACATCAGGTCCTAAAAATCAGACCATCAAATTATTTTCCCTTTTTTTCCCCCCCTCATTTCAATTTCCTCCATGGCCATTTCGAACCATCTTTTGRCCCAGACACACCAGGACGAGACCCAGCACCACCCTCTCCGCTCCCAGTGACTCGCTGCCGCTTCAGTTCCAGTTCCAGCGCTCCTGCTCCGAGCGCCACCGCGGATTKGGGAGCGGTGGCTGCGCCCGGTGCCCCGTGGAGGCTGCCGAGAGCAGGCGGGCACGGATGGTGCCACCGGCTGCGTGCCAGGGCGTGGGCAGCAGCTCTGCCCCCCGGGGATGTGCCACGGGAAGGGATTTCTCGGATCGCCACCAGTTAAGGGGATGGGCACCTTGCTCTGGCACTGTGGGTCTGAGGTCTCCGTGCTCCAGGGATTTACACACCCGTGGGCAATGCCACCATCCATCCCTCCAGCRCACCGGGAGCTGGACGCATTTACCCAAAGTCACCCCAAAAGGCAGCACAGGACCCGGGCGGGGAACCTTCCTCCCTTCTCCAAGCGATAAATCCYATTATATTCCTCCCGGTCACGCAGRGTTTGCATCCCCCTTCTCCCGGTCTCGCTGCCCTGGGAAGTTTCCAGGGAAAGCCGGTGCCGTCCCAACGCCCCGTTCCTGCTCCGAGCGCGCTTCCCAAGCTTCCCACCGCAGCAGCTAGGTGGCAAAAGTTCCGTACAGCCTGGGAAAACTTAACGAATCCCTGCTCCGAAGAGACAGCCCGCCGATCCCAACGCTCATCCTACAGCGACACACGGAAGGAAAAACCCCCTCCCGCTCCCCCCAACCCCCCCGGGCCTCACTCACATCGTATTTCTCGGTCATTTTCAGATGCAGAGCGCGTTTCCAGAGGCTCCTGGCACAGCCCGGCTCCGGCAGCAGGAGCGAGACACACAAGGCTGCGGCGAAGAGCTTTTTACAGAAACGCATCCCTGACAGCAGCCTGGGATCCATTTTCCCGAGGGGAGATCAAACGAGGAGATCCAGGCGGTTCAGAGCCTTGGCAAGGAGGGAGGGAGACGTGGAGGGAGGGAGGGAGAGCGAGGGCTGAGCGCTGCTGAGAGCCGCTTTTCCCTGCGCAGCTTCTGGGAAGGGAAAAGAGGAAAAAAAAAAAAAAAAAAAAAGGGAAAGAAAAAAAAGAAAAGGAGCCCAGAGGCAGGAGCCGGGAGCTGCTGTTGGACTTCTCTGAGTTAGATCAGGTTCTCGGCTCACATGTTCACACAAAGCACATGCTCTCCTTGAGTGATGGACGGGAAGATTACTCGGAAAGATTATTTTTAGACCTTTGTTCCCAACATCTGGCATCCTCCGAGAGCCCCATTCAAAGGCAGAGCGTGGGATCAGATGACAGCTGCCTCAGGGGGAAGGAAAGGTCTCGGAGGGGTGGGCTCGGCACATTTCTGCAAACAGTTCACCCAAACTTCCCGAGTGCTCGGGCTCTCCCTTTGTGTGCTTCCCACCGTGCCCCGAGCCGGGGGTTGGCGTCGTGTTCGGACAAAGTGATAACTTCACGGGGACGTCACTCGAAGGAAGCGGTTTGGAGACGRGATAAACATCCAGGGGCTTTAATTAAACCGCGCTGACGTTGGTTTTCTCAAAACGATTTTGAAGGAGGGGAAGGCGTGGCCGTGAGGAAAAAAGAAATTCGTCTGTATGGGTGTGGGATAGGGAAGGAAAGTGGTTTAGAGTGACATGAGCACGCGGAGAGCGAGGAAGGGGACRTGAGTCAGGCTGTGCCGCACAATGGGAGGGACGGAAGGAGTGGACGTGGGGTTTGGGACGTCTGCGTGGACATYCAGCGCCTGAAGGACGGGAATGGGCTGGTGAAGTCAGGCTGGAAGCATCCCAGCATCCTGCCTGGGACAGAGGCAGGGGCAGGTGCTGGAGGAAAACGGAGAACAAGGCAGCTGTTCCATACACGTGTGCATGTATTTATGTCTGCATGGAAATACCTTTAGAGGCATCGGGAGTGCTGTTCAGGGCTTGCTGAGCCAAATGTGGGGCCTGTTTATTTTATAATTCCCCACGGATTTCTCCTCCAGCAGCTTGTCCAGCCTCCACCTGAACGCAGGAAGGAACAGAACCACAAGACAAGTGGAGATATGGGCACTCAGCCCTGTTTGCCTTCGCTTTGCCCCCACTGCAGCCCTGCTGAGCAGAGGGGAGCCTTGCTGGGTGCACTGGATTTATTTTATATCTACCCTAAAACGGGCCTGCAGACGAGTGGTATACCCCGTGGACAAACACAAAAAAATCTTCCAGTTATTCCTTGTACCTGAGAGCTGTGGAGGTTCCCTTTGATCCATGCCCAAGTGTCAATAGCTGCACGTAGGTGGGAGCCAAAGGATTTCATCTCCCAGCTTGCCAGGATATGGTGATGGGAACCTGAAGAAAGAGCGAGGTGGCTTCAAAAAGCACTGTATTTAAGGGAATATRTTTGATTTATTTAGAGTGAAGGTGCTTAAAGGTTTTCTAGCAGTAACAGTGCTTTGGGGCAGTTCTCTCTGTATCTCTACTGCTATAAAAAGGTTCTTAGTAACAAAACCTGTTCAATTCATGCCCGGGCATTTTGCTGGGAAGGAAAGCCAGGGATTACTGTTATGTAGAGGGGTGGGGAAAGAGAATGAAGAGTTAAACTGGAGAGGATCACCTCCCAGTGGGACAGCACAAGTGCCTTGTCTGTGCATGGTCTGGGGATTCCCAAAGGAGCTCTGATGGCAGGTGTCTGAGAGGGAATCCCTATGGAGATGCCATCACCCTTTATCACTGTGTTTGTACAATTTAATCCCTTCTTCATCCATAGATTTCTCCTGCAGCAACATGAGAGTCGTCCCCTTAAGTGCAAGAGGGGTTTTGGGGGCTGACAGGCTAACACCTTGGTACGGGTGTTTCAGGCACACAAAGGGACAGGGAGTGAGCATTTTGTGGCACAGAGGCTTTTCCCTCCCTCAGGCTGTTCCAGCAGGAAGCTCCAGGTCCCTGTCCCCTGCTTTGCACCAYTCCACCGGCTCTCCTCTCCCCCAGAGCTGCAGCCACCCATTTAAAACAGAATTTATCCCAGTTTTCCTTCAAACAGGTCATTTTCCTCAGGCTTCTCTTCTGCATTGAATGCTAACTGTGGACAACTCACATCCCCAGCCAGCCCCTGGAAAAGCGACTCCCTAAGGACTGAAGTGTCCCCTTTGGGTGGAGGCAGAGCTCAGCACCCGCAGGTCACTGCCACCTCCACCCAAACCTCATCCAAACACCGCCTGAAATCGGCAGCTGTGCTGGAATTAAGGAAGGGAACACTCAGACAGCTTCACTCCATCCAGACAGGAATACATCACTCCYGGAACACCTTGACCTGTGACTGGGTTTTTTACTGCTCAGAGAGCTTTGTCTGACACCACAGGATTCTCCAGTTCCTTTTACAAACAATTCTCCCCAGTTTGCTGCAATATTGATACCTGCCCCTTGATACAGCCCCTGCTCTCAGGCACCGCCCCTGCCCTGACTCCTGTGCTCTGAGGTGACAAATGACATGGTGGCACTGAATAAACAAGATTTTTCCTTGGAGTATTCCCACTGAATTGATGTCTTTCTGCTGRTATTTCTCTTGTCTGTGCTCTTGCTGAAGCCCAAACCACCGGGAAGCAACTGCTCGCGATAAATCTCCCTAATTTAATTTCATTTTTTGTGGTTTCATATACTTGCAATCTGGACTTGGAGCAACTAATTCTAGAGATTAATAGCTCCTTCAGACACCATTTACTGGCCTTTATTTTTGCAGATACACAGCTGTGACATTTATCTGGGGAAAACCAAGTTGTGTGCCTTACAGTCCGTGGATTGAACACCGGAGAAGTGGGAATTCTGCAGGAGCAAAATTCAGCAGCTGGTCTTGGTCTTCACATAAAAATGAAAGTTGATGTTACAACACTTACAACACTGGAACTCACCCTGCACACAACTATTTCATCTTATCTTCCCAAAGCACTGCATGCTGGGTTGGATCATCCCTACATCAGCTGGGGAAACTGAGGCACGGGATGGGGGATTTGCTGAAAACAGAACTTCCAACTGCTTGGCCAAAATTCAGGAGTTACAACAGCCCAGCCTAGGCCAGGGCTCTGTGCTCACTCTCAGCAGGGAATTCATCATGCCAGCCATCTCCATTCCTCACATGCTTCTGTTCCAGTCAGTCTTGGAAGCTACGCAAGAGATTTTATATTTTGTGTGGTATTAAGGAAAACTTCTTCAGCAATGTTGGAAACAATGTATTTCCCACCTTTTTCTGGGTATTCTTGGCAGTCCTGGCAGGGCTGTGTTGTCACAGGACAAGTGCAGGAGAGATTTATCCTATTCACATCCACATTATCCTCCCATTTGGAACCCAGTGCAACCTAGAACATGAGAGAGCTCAGTCCACTCGGTTACAGAGGCCACTACAGAGCAGTTCCTGGCTCACCAAGTTCRCTTTTGAATGGCCTGTTCAGACCAAAGAGAAGAGAAACAGCTTTGACTTTCTGAAGAATTTCTTGTTTAACATCAGTGGGTTTACGGCTCTGACTAAAAGTATAAATCATTCCCAGCAGCTTGTGAAGGAATTATAGACATCAGGCACAAACCCTTACAGACACAGCCACTGGCAATAATTAGAAATTTGAAATTTACTGGTAAGCAGGTTTTKGAGTTGGGTTACTTCAAATGCCAGRTATTTGATGAGGTGTGGTGATTTAAAAGCAATTATCAGAAGAAAGGGAGGAAATGAAGTGCCATTTTCTCTTAAACTGCATC
This sequence comes from Amblyornis subalaris, assembly GCA_018881555.1. Lineage (NCBI taxonomy): Eukaryota > Metazoa > Chordata > Aves > Passeriformes > Ptilonorhynchidae > Amblyornis > Amblyornis subalaris. The sequence goes on along the minus strand of JACAXG010000036.1, from coordinate 3,703,880 downwards.
TTATCTACACACAACAGTCGGGCCACAGTCCTGTACTCCAAGTGGAGCAATTCCCTCTGGTGCTGGTTACACCCACATGGAATGGGTGTGTGGCTATCCCATGCAAGGGGGAATAAGTGATGCTGGTATAAGACATAATTGAATTATTGTGATGTCTTGGGCTGGATTTGGCTCCTGTTTGTGTGAAACCTTGGGCATTCAGCAGGCCTGCAGTTAGACTGGCAGCTGGGGAAAAGCAAAAGTATGGCAATGTCTATATCCACACTGGCAATGAGCCCAGGGGAGGCACTGGAGTGCAAAGCCACTCACCCAAACAGGACATCAGGCCAGGTGCTGGTTCACTGTGTGAACCCAGCAGCGAGAAAATTCTCTATCAGTGAAAGTTTTATGTGCCCATTCATAATAAAATCATTTTTTCCCCTGTGCTTGTCCAAGGAATCCACAGAACATCCCTAAGTCGAGACTTCTCTGCTCCAGGATTTGTGGTGCAGCTCCTCACACCAAACCCCCTCCGCCTTCCAGGATTTTGAAGGGGATCGCTCCACACATCACCACCGAGCACAGAGTCCCCCTCYGTGCGTGAATCCCTGAGAATTCCCATCCCACAAATGGTTTCAGCAAGGCAAATTCTGCAGGAACATAAATTGCTGTCAGATGATGGTGCAAGGGCATGGGCGAGACTCGAGCATCTCCCCGGGGCCCGTGGAGCCTTCAGCAGCATTTGTTACAGAAAGGAGGATGTATCTGAGTGAAAGGACAGGCATTTTATCAGGCCAGGAGAATAAAATCATTGTTGGAACACCAGGATCCATGCTGCCTGATTGGAATGACTTAAATAATAGCTTTTAAACACGTTCTCAGGGAGGTTCTCAGTGAAAGTTGTGGGGCAGCCAAGGAAAAAKTTCTTTCTCTAGCCAAAAACAAGGTAGGTCAGCCTAAGTCCAGACTTCCCTTTTCCCAGTGGAAAGATCTGACTTTTAAAGCGAGATTCTATCAAAGTGAGAGTTTCCTGAGAGCACAGCACTCCAGCAGCACGAGGTGACTCATTCCAGCTGGATATAATGCCAGGGGTTGCTGCAATCCCTTATCCATGGGCTGTTTCCTTGCCAGCTCTGCACAGGTCCTGCTGCCAACAGCAAAGGGCAATGGTTTTCTGGGGGTTATTAGAGATTGTTGACATTCCCTGATCCCCTGGGAAGGCAAGGTTTGTGTCCCCCCTAAAAGACAACCCAGTGCTCCTCTGTGCTACTCTGGCTGCCTCGGGAAGGCTCAGCCCTGTCAAACCTCCACTCACTTTTAGGAAATCAGAAAAAAAGCAAGTAAATCCAGAGTGGTTTTGTTGTGAATATGAACATATAGAAACCACAGCCCTGGTTCAGCTTCCCTCAGCTAAACCTGCCACGCGAAAAGCAGGGAAGACCCTAGGGAGTGCTGGGCTCCCCAGCAGTGATGTATGCTGGGGGATATCCTAAAGCAGCAATATTATAATTGTGACCTTTTTCCTTGCCTAATCCAGCAGTTGGGATTGCTCCCTGCGTGGACTAGCAGGAAAAGGAGTCCCTCATGTGTGCCAATCCGGATGGGTGAATCTGATAATCAACAAATAAAAGGACCTGCAGCATCTCTTGAGGGGTCAAACTGGATGCAGATAATTCACCCCCTCACCCAGGGGATTATTTTAGGACCAGCTCTGCAGGAAGACACCAAATCTGGGGTTCCAGCATGGATTAATTCCTTCCCTGAGCGGGAAAAACTGTGCCAGATGTTTGCTACCGGCGAGCTCCGCTGGGAATTTATGGAGTGAAATAAAAGATCAAAAGCAATTCAAAACACAGGCAGGTGACTCCCTTTAAGCATGTGGCCCCAAACCCTCGCAAAGCCTGGCAGAGGTCACTGTGAAGTGGCCCCTGAGCGTTTGGAAAGGTCTGTAAAGAAGAACAGAAAACCTCTACTTTTACCCAGCCTTGTTGGATRCGAGGTATAAATGCAGCAGATGAATATTTTTAGAGCAGCATCCCACTGACAAAAGCACCAGGAAGCCTCYAAATGCGTGACCCAAACATGAATTATGAGGCAGAATGGCTCCCAGCGTGGGGAGAGGCTCCTCTTTGGGGTGCAGCCGTGAGCCCTGGGGACAGCGCTGCGATCCCAAACAATTCCTCTGGGCGGGACTGCCGGAGCTGAGGTCCTTGCCCACYCCTCCCTTGTGCCAGCTCCCTCCGGGGCGTTGTTGTCCCAAAGTCTTTTGTCTCCAAAGAGGCTTCTGAGGAGKCTGTAGGGGCTGGGGGGAGCGAGGATCCTTTCCCTCTCAGGCCAGAGGGAATCGCTGCGTGTTTGGGATGGGAAGAACATCCAGCGGAGCTCTCACACTGGGACTCCTGAGAGGAGCTGACTCACAGACTGGGAACCTCAGAGACATCTCCCCGGGGCACGGATTCACCCTCAAATTAAAGACATGAGAAGTTTGTCAGCGGATCCACATGGATCCACAGACAGCATTCAGCAGCCAGGCTGAATTCCCTGGGGTAGCAGGACTGCACGCAGGGACCCCAGCCCTAAAAGCGCTGAGCTGTGCTCCGGGGGCTCCCAAGAAGCGTGGGACACGGGATACCTTGTTTGGACCATGGCAAAGCACAAGTCAACGTGAGAGACCATGAAGACACATCAGCATGGACACCCATAAAACCATCTAAAAGGCATGTGCAAGTGCAAATCCCCGATTTTACACACGACACCGAACCAGGGGTTATCTGGTGGCTGATGCCCTGCGCTGGCCCACAGAGACCTGGCCAGGGCCCAGYGGTTTGATTCTGGGGCTGCACCTCTCCAGGCAGGGGCTGTGCCAGCCTGTAGCCCCACAGRCAGACGGCTTCCCGCAACAAAAGTGCCCTGCCTACGTCCAGAAATAGCAAATTCATAGCTCAAGTGCCTGTCAGAGACACCTGCACGCCCTGCCCGAGGCAGAGGAAGGGCCAGATGTGTATCAGCRGCGTGCTTGTGCAGGATTTCCTGTGCGGAACCTTTCACCTCCGCGTCCCACATCCTATTACCAGCCAGCTCCCTCCCGCTGCTGCTCCTGCTCGGAGGCAACGAGCGCTTCGGCAAGGACACCGAGAGATATCCCAGGCCCAGCCACGAGGAAAACGTCTCCGGAGCTCTGGAATAGCTGCAGCTGCCTCTGTCAGCGCTGAGGATGTCAGGGCTCCCCAGAAGAGCTGCTGCTGTCACCTCGAGCTGCGCTTCCCCCACAGCACAGCCCCAGCTCTGTGCAGGGGCCAGGGAGCATCCCTGCAGCTCATCAGGCATTTTAAGGCTTGCAGTCAGCAATGTTGCTGCAGAATTTCTTGAAAGGGACCCAAGGATTTTGGAGCCTGAGTTGCATTTGCTGTATCATCCATTGCTCTCAAGGAGTTTGCTATCAGAAAGCGAAGAGTYTTTCTTGTCTTCTCTTACCCAGACTGCAGGGTTAAAGAAGCCACAGAAAATCTCACTTGCCTTTGCCCTCTTGATAAAAGYCTTATCTGAAGCTGGCTGAAGATAGACAGCAATATTTTGAGCTGCTGCAGGCTGGSCTTTATCTGGGAGAGTTCCCTTTCATGTCCTTCAGCAGAGTGTCTGGAAGTCAGGACACGTGTTTGCATYGCCCACCTGGTGTGGAGGGGACATGCAGGCTCTCTGCTATCCCAAATCTCTGCTAAGTGAGCTGGATCTCCCTCACCACTGGCTCCTGGTGCCCAGACAGAGCTCAGACTCTGGCTGCCATCCTTGCATTGTCTGGAATCCTCTCTCGGCTTGGGCGTTAAATGTAAYGAGATCCCAATTCAAAATCAGAAATCAAGAGAGGCCAAACTGGCATGGCAAAGCAAAAGCTTCCTGCAAAAAAGTTCCCAAACCTCTTGCTGACATCCCCACCCGCCTCTGGGCAGGCAGACAGCTTTTGCAAGCTTCAGAGTGGCAGGGAAACAGAAAAGAGCTCAGGTAATGTCTTTTTTTTGATGTATGTAGTCCTAATTAAGAGGATGGATCTTGTATCTCGGCCAATTTCCCTCCTCAGCTCAGCAAGGGACTTCTTTCAGCAGTCAGGCACAGCTTCGTTTTTTGAAGGTGCTGGAASAAGTATAACAGAAGGGGCTTCCTCCCCTCCTGTCTCTGTGTGAGGTCCTGAACAGCACGGCTCAGCATCCAGCTGAATTCCTGCTGGATTGTTCAGCAGGCTGGGAGAGACAMACGGAGAGTTTCCACCTTTCATCTCTGCACAAACTTTCCATCTGAGCAGGGTCTCTTGGATGGGAAGGTTGTTGTCCTCCGGTGAGCCCCTGCTTTTTCAGATGACAGCAACCTGCATTTTGCAACAGATGTTGCCCATTACAGCATTCCCCAGTCCTGGCACAAAGGGGAATTTGCACATTCTCCTGGTGCTTGGCATTCCCTGCCACRTTCCACCCTCGTGCAGCTGCCCCAAACCCCCTGGGCAGGACAGAGGGAGCAGGACAGAGCAGGATAAGGACACGTGGGACAACAAGGGCATGGGAAACGGGGACATCCCTGGTACAAAGTCATTGGTTCGATTATTGCACGGAGACTTCAGCATGTGGAGCCTCTACTCGAGCAGCAAGACAATCTGGACATTGTTAGCTGAGCACAAAGCAAAAAATCCCTAAACAGCCTGTTAGCACCAGGCAGAGATTAAAAGCAGCACTAAAACCAGGCTGTGTTTCAGACCTGGGTCTGTCATTACTTAGGGCTGAATGTGGCCGCAGAGCTTGGCAGGACACAGCTGCTTTTGCCATTCCCCAAGCGGATTTTATAGGCTGGAAAATGTTTATTTCACTTCAATGCTCTTGTTAAATATGAKGTATTAAATAACTGTATTATATAGTGCTATGCTTATGTTATATAAAGATAAATATTTTTATAAATCTATATGTAGTTATGTATGTTTACATATCCATAAACTTGAATCTCCAGCATGTTTCTTGTTTTTCCATGCCCCTCTGGCCTGTCCCCTCAAAAAGTAATGGAGCAACATCACAGAACCACAGACTGGTTTGGGTTGAAAGAGACTTTAGAGCTCATCCAGTTCCACCTCCTGCCATGGGCAGGGACACCTTCCACTATCCCAGGTTGCTCCAAGCCCCGTCCAACCKGGCCTTGGACACTTCCAGGGGTGGGGCAGCCWCRGCTTCTCTGGGCAACGTGTGCCAGGGCCTCCCCACCCTCACAGGGAAGAATTCCTTCTTCATATCCAGTTTAATCATCAAACCTCTCTGCTTGGTAGGTTAYAGCTCTTCCTAATAAAGGCTACTTAATACCTGCAGAGTGGCTACAGGGCTTGCCAGAGGTTGAGTTCAGATTTGCACTCACGTTTTGCACCACTTGGCAACTTTTTTTTTGCTTCTTCAGGGTTCATTTCTCTGAGTTTTGCAGTGCCCAGCAATGCTGGACACGTTCCAATGCAAATCATTTCTACGGAACAAGGAGTTGTACATTTTGTCCAGCCTGAATCATGGCAGCCTAAGGCCTCTGTGACTTGTATTTAGTTATTGGGAGTAGGAGAACGTCCTAAAAGTATCACAGAGACCTCTGAGTGCACTTGTCCCATGGGCTGTGTTTTTAGCACATTCCCTTAGGATGGGATAAACRTTTGCAGTTGATTTGGCATGAGTTCCAGGTCCCCTTCCAACTCTGCTTGTCTTTCAAAGTCATTAACCTGTTCCTGAGTGTCACCAGCCCTAAGAAATCACTTTTTCCTGCCTCATCTTCCCGAAGTAGGTGCATTATTKCATCATCCATGTTTTCTGCATTCCRGGAATGTTCAGGGGAGGAAGTGAATAGCTGAATAATCAAATACTTTTTCACAATATCTCTCCGTCTTCTCTTTAAAGTCTCGAATCTGGGGGTTTTTTTCCAACTTGCATCCTGCAAGCTCTTTGGCAAGAGAAAGCTCAGATGAGGCTTGGTTCCTTAATTACATTATTGGCAGACTGTGGCATTCCTTTGTTACTTTCTTGATCTAATTCCCCCAAAGAGCTGCAAAAAGGAGAATGGTGGATTAATTTAATCCTAGCTCCTTGTGTGGTTAAATACCAACTCCTTTACTGTCTACCCATACATTTGGGTGCTCTGGCCTTCATCTCTCCCACCCAGGCTGGAAGGCTCTTCCTCTGTACATTTTTCCCCTTCAGACTTTACATCCAAGGAGCGACGCAGACCCAAGTCCATGTGTTGGAGGCTCAGTAGCTGGAGCAGAGGATCCAAAGCATTGCTTATTCCATCAAGTCCTTCAGGGACAAAATGCCAAGGCTAATTCAGCTGATGGCTGAACGACACCTCCCACGGCTCCCTGGAGCAGCCGTGGGCACGGGAAGGGGCCTGGTTAGAAGGATCCCAAAATGTCAAAAGCCAGCGCTGGAGCAATGAGCCTGCTGGAGGTTTTTTGGGGCGCTGAGCCCCACATCCATGTTGCTGTGGGGGGGGGGAATCCTTCTCATGACGAGGTAATGGAGACAAATGGGGTACGACCTCTTTCATCTGGGGCTTCGTGCCTGCAGAGCTGGCAGTCATTGCAAACTTTCTGTCTCGATGAACTCAACACTTCTGCCAGAGAGAGCAGGACATGCTGTTTGCAGCRGGGCACATTTGCTTTTCTGTGCAGGCTCAAGCAGCTGTTTCAGGCTGTGACTGAAAAGTTATGGCATTTACGGCCGAGCTTTTCCAGACTCTGCTGAAACGTAATTGTGGAAATGTGAGTCGTGTCTCTTCGTCCCTGGATTGGCGTCCCTCAGATGTGGGGCCTGTCTTTGTCTCGAGGGATGAAATCCCACTTCCCCTTTGGAGAAATCCCATCTAGTCCCATCTAGGTCCCCATTCCTCCGGCTCCTTCCTTTGGGAGCTGGTTGCCAGCCGTAAATCCGAGGCAGCCTTTGCGAATCCAAGCGGTTTTTAACTTGGACACGAGGGAGAGTAACAATCAGCACCCTCTGCAGAGTTATTGATTGGACAATTACCAGCTGGATCAGTGGGCAGTTCTGCTTCTGGAAACTTCAAGGCAGCTCTCTCCCTCCTTCAAACATCTTCACAACAATTCCTGGAGCAGAGGACCCTTCATTAGTGGCCAACACTGTGTCACTGTTGAAAAATGAAGACGCAAAACTGGGCTGGAATGGGTTCTTCCCAATTGATTTCTTAGGATTCGTTGCTGAGCTGCCTCAAGGAGAGGTCTTCTTTGGAGCTTTGGTCTGGAATTGCCATACAGGAAGTTTTTCACATCTAAACTGGCATATTTAAACATCTCAACAATCAGCTTATGTACAATAATTGTGAATTACTACAAAGCAACAGTATCAGGAAAACAGATTTAAACATTATTTGAAAGAACAGAAGGAATCTTAGATTAAGGGAGAATGGAGACTAATAAACCAGCAGTCTGTGCTATAGGAAGGCACCATTATACCCAGGAGAAAACACTGGAATTTAGGTCAGAAATTCCATAACTTACACACAGGTCACACATGACCTGGCACAGCAGCCCAGCTCCTACAGTTTTCCTCTCTCTCTGGGGAAGAAAAAGTGCTGCTCTCCACCCCCCGCACCAATTTAGATTTATAATTGCATGTAACACGGTCTGATTCTGATTTCTTTGTGAGTAATTGTTTGCTGAGAGATCAGAAGAGATAATCGCTGAGAATAAAGCAACTCCCTTCACGTGAATAATTGCAGGATCAGTTAGTGAGAGTCACAGCCAGGAACTTCCAGGCTGCTGCTGCTACAAATGCAGAGCCTCAGGAATGCATAAGCAAACGCATTAGGCACAATACATCTACTGGAGCAGCGAGTCATTAAACAAAGCAGCTCCTGGAAACATGGAAAAACATGTTCAGCGCAGGAATAATTCATGGCTGTTCCCCCCAAAGGGGAGCAGGTATTGTAAATTGGCACCACTTGTAAAGTGACCACCTAAAAATAGACACTTCAGGTAGAAATACTGAGTCTTAATAAACGTATTTTTGACGGGTCTATCACAACCCCAAATGACAACAAATTTCATCAGTTTCCAGATTTTCAGAAAAAGAAAATAAAAATTCTGCGGGCTGGCCTGGAATGGGAATTTCAAATGGAAGGGCTGAGGTTGTGCCCACCAGTGTCATCCAGGGGCATCTCAGCCCGTTCCACCTTCCTCCTCAGCCCGTTCCACCTTCCTCTCCTCCTGCACTACTCGAAGGGGTTTGTGTTTCCACACTCAGGGCAGAACAGACCTAGAGAATCATTTCTGGTTCCTCTGAAACACAAGCAGCATAATTCTGATTTCTGTGGCTTTGTAAACCACACAGAGCTTTGGGGTCWCCATGAAGAGAGGGACCTGCTGGTCCGAGGTGGGTGAGTGCCCTGGGGCAAGCCCAGAAGCCGAGGGGTTACTGGCAAAGCCACGGAGACCTGGAAAGGGCCCCAGGAGCCTCGCGGAGCCTGTGGATCCACAAGGAATCTTGGCCTTATCCCCGCATATCTCGGGACGTGAGTAATGTCTCCACCACTGCTGCTGCTCTGGGCTAACAAATGCCAGGCTAACTGGCTGGATCATTACCCTTTCCACCATGGGACTGATCCAGCTGCCACTGGAGCCAGCTGGAGCCTGTCCATGGAGCGGAGAGGGGCTGGATCAGCCCCACTGCTGCCGCCGGCACCGGGAGCCCGGCGTCGGGATGCCAGGGCCTGGAATCCGCAGCTATTCCTGGGAGGGGATGAAACTCCTATTTAAGGAAAGAAGCAGCACTGAGGGAAGGTTCTGAACTAGGTCTGGAATGAGGCAAGGGAAATAACGTGAGGGATTCAGATCCAAGCGGGGTTTGATGTGTCGGTMAGACGGGGCCTTGGGGTTCAGCGGGTGGCACTGCCAAGGCGCATCCCAAMATGTGTCCCTGGGGACAGGTTTGATGTTCTGGCATCACAAGGAGGAGTGTGGTGCTGGGGAGGGCTCATTGCCCAGCAAGGCTTTGTTGCTCCAGCTACTGTAAGAAGTGAACACAACGATGGTTCCTACCCTAAGCACACTTGGAATTGCAATTATCCTGCATTCCTCAGGCTGCAAGTCCTGACCCTTGCTGGGGTCATGGGCTGGTAGAAGGGGCGCAGGGAAAGCTGGAAGGGTGGTGATGGCTCACAGCAGAGCAGTGCTGACAGCAGAGCWGTTCCCAAGAGGCAGGGATGAGCAGGGCTTGTGTTTACAGCCTCTGAGGGCTCCTCTGGGTCAGGGCCCTCTGAAATGTAGCACAGTCCCACCCCAGCTCACCCCAGACAGGGAACGAGGGTTTACAAAGGATCAGGGAAATCCTAGGTTTGAAAAACCAACCTTCATCAGAGGGGTCTGCATCAATCTGTCTGTGCTTGGCCTCCCTCTTTGGACATTTGGAATATTTTGGGATTGATTCCCACTCGTGACTGGCTGGCCCTGCTGTTTGGGTGCAGAAAACAGCAGAGCAAAGCAAAACCCCGACCCTATAAAGGAGGAATATGGGGAGTATAAAGTCACAAAACTGACAACAGGCAGAGAAGAACCTGAAACTATTTCTAATTCATTTTTTTCAAGGTATGTCCCTCTGGCTTTAAATTTCACCACTTAATGGCAGATCCTCATCCGGGACAAACTGCTCAGGGACCGTTGTATTTTAGGATGAAATCCTGTTCCTATTTCAAGTAAAATTGATTCATTCTCATAGCACAGGGATTGCAGCATCTGTGCTGAAATCTGTGGGTTTCACACTCTGCAGGGGGGCAAATACTGGCTTCAGACACAGTTTTCCTTGAGGATTTTATGGAAGGAAACATTCCAGTTGTTCAAAGGCTGCATTAAAAAAATGCTGATTCTGCAACATTTTTAATTCCGAATTTAAGGTAATACTTATCCTTTCCTCATGTCAGAATCAGAAATATGAAAAATAATTATCAAAAGATTTTTTATTAAAACCTGAGAAGTGAGGTCAGGGGGTTAAGGAGCTCTGGAAAACAGAAATCCTAAAGGAGCACGTCTGGTTGTTTCTGTCTGAGTGGGGAAGTTGCTTTGTTTGAGCCTTTTAAGTGTCTGCTGATAGAGATGGAGAAAAGCCCCACATGTGAGGATGAAAATGGAACTGAGACTCCACCTCGGAGGCAGCGAGTGCCTTTTGTTTTGGAGAAACTGAGCCCAAGGGATTCAAAAGTCAAATACTTGATCCCGAAGAACAAGCATAAAGATGTTTTTTGGGGTTTTTTTCAATTACTGAAAACATAAGAACCAGACATGAAGATGCAGATTCACGTGGCTTGCTTGGTGAGGTGACATGGGAGCCAATCTGTTGATGCTCTGATGGGCCATTCCTTGTCAGAGCCAACACGAGCAGGGAACTCTGTCAAAATATGGAGCAGTGACAGAAAACACCTTCCCTGCCTCCACAGGGTGATGTGATCGACTCCAAGACTTTGCCTCCTGCGCTCTGGCCTTTTCCCAACATTTTGCTTTTTCCTCCTGCGTTTCGGTCACTCTTTCTCCTCTTTMTTGGAGAAAAAACAGCTTTCTTATTTCTATTTTCATGGCTCCTGGGATGCTGGAATTGCTGCTGAATAGGAGGACCAGGATGTGCCAGCTGGGAGTTAAAGGCAGGAGTTCCTCGGGTGCTGATTCCACACAGTGATGTGGAGCAGTTGGAAATGCACCAAACTTACCCAGAGAGAKGACAAAAGTTTGGAGGCTGCTTCTTTTAGAGAGTGGCCCAACGTTCATTCCTCTTGGGTTACGAGCTAAAATATCTTTTGAGAAAAAAGAACCTTCAGTTTTTCTTATTTTCCCTAGGATTTTTCGTGTAGGAGTATAATAGGAGTATAATTACCTTAAATCAGACATAAACCATGGAGGAAACAGATGCTTATTTCTTTTAGAGATTAGACAACCCTGCCCACTGCCCAGTAGGAAATGGAGTGGAAAGCAGGCAATATATCTCATAAGCATGAGGCAAATTACAACGTTGCTCAGGAAATAAGTAGATTTTATGACTGATAGAAAAAAATGCAGGCCGTAGCAAGATTTCATTCATTTTGAAGTTATCAGCCTCTGTAGCAGCTGCACTTTGGCCAGCTGCACCTTCTAGATCTGCCTGATGGTTTGAAAGGGCAGAAGAAAGGGTATTTCCTGCAAATACATTCAGCCCAACCCCAGCAGCTCTGGGGGTTTCTGAGTTTGGGATTTTCCAAGAGCTGCTGATCGTGACTCGCACGGACTCCAAAGCCATGGAGCTTTGGAAGCTCCTCGGACTGGATCAGGCCCCAGAGCAGCATTTTTGCTGTCAGAGTGGACTGTCTGCCCCAAGGCCAGCCCAGGAGAGGTGGGAGCCTCAAAGCATCCCCTGGCCTCCGCTTAGGGGAGATTTTCCGCTTCATTAAAGCCTGGATGCGTTAATGGCCTGTGCGTGATCCCAGAGGCCGGCGGCGCGCGGAGCTCCCACGGTTCGTGCCTGGAGCTTGTTAGTGGGATTTTCTGGAGATTAGCAAGCGTCGATGCCACCGGGAAGCCTTGGGGAAATGCCTCGACGTGCCCCGCCGGGCTCCCGCTGCTGCCGGGGATGTGGATCCGGGGGAAAGTTTTCCCTTCAGGAAAACTGCGTGGGTTGCGATCGAGGGCCGTTAGCTGAAGGCAGCTTTTTTGAGGCAGGCACTCTGTTTTTAYGTCTCCCAGGGTGTCTGAGCCCCACAGGGCTCCCACAAAAGGTGGATAAGGGCTGGATCCTGGCTTCGGTCTCACCGCTGTAACTCCTGTTAACCCCAACCAGCTCGGACAAGTCTTCTTCAGGTGGAATTTTACCTGCTGGAAGGACGTTGGATATATTTTAACGCGGAAGGGTTGTGCATTTGTGCAAGTTATTACACGGCGGAAAAAAGAGGACTAACCAGAATAATTCAATTTCCTAGACAAAAGGTGGAAAGCACTAAAATTAAGTAGGGGAGGTAATTCAATTTTCTGGTTACAAAACAGAACATTCTTGGTAGAATTAATGAATGAGCGCCGAGTTCCTGGGCCAGTGTTTACAAATCAAATCTCACAGCGCACAGGTGGGAAGGGACAATAAAAAGCCTAATTCTAAATTAGGGCCGCCGAGGGAGGAGCTTGGAAGCGGGTTTGTATTTTGAATAACTTTTTTGCCTATTGTGTATGAGCCAGAGACTTAGGGATGTGAGCACTGCTTTCAGTCCCCTGTTCTGAATGCAGAATGACCTCCAGYGATTTTCAGTTTTACACCGTGCAAAGACAAGCAGAGCCTCACCCCAGGGAAAGTATTATCAGTTGTACGTCAGCCWAAACAGGGAAACAGTGAAACTTAGAAAGAGAAAAGCAAAGTGCTTAAAGATAGACAAATTGTCTGGATAGTCCAGACATTGTTTTCTTATCTCTGCCCAAGCTGGGGAAGTAGATTTGTTGGTCTTGACAAGAAAGCCCTTTGTACATTGTGGGAGCAGGAGACCCTGGGGGACGAGAACAATGGGCTTCCTTTGACACGGGGATTGATTACCTTCAGGAAGTGCATGTGGATTGCCCAGTGATTGAATTCCAGTATTGCTTTTTCAGGATCATCTAATTATATTGCAGACTCTATCCTGGTCCTTTAAATGGCCACAATCTCTTTTACCACAGTAATGAAATAACCACTGCTTAAAATAATGGTATTTTTGTAACAGGCTTGGCAGCCAGCACTGCAGCTTTTTGTGCTCTGACAGAGAAGGGAACTACAGGGATGTGTTGCAACATCCATGCAGGCAGGTGGTGTGGATCTGTCCCTTCAGTCCCATGCTTCAGAGCTGCCTAAACCATGTTGGCAGGAGCCTGTGGGAGGGAGAGAACTCTGTGCTGTTCCTCACCATTCCCAGCCAGCACTGAAATGGTTTCTGATGGATCAGAAGGAAGAAACAACAGGGTTGGGTACCTGTTGCATTCAGAGTTGGAGGAGACATCACTGGCACAAAACCTTGGGTGGTGAGGCCAGAGGCAGCAGCCCAGAGGGAGCCTGGTGCTCCTTCAGCTGCTCCACAAACAWCCCAAACCTTTCCGAACCTGCCAGCAGAACACCAGGCTCGCTGCTCCCCCCACAGCCCAGCACCCTGCAAAGTGCAGGCTTCTTTTGAAACAATCTGGTTTAGGAAGGTTTCCCATTTCCCTTTTCCTCGCAGTGTTTATTCTCAGGGAGGTGCCAGCCTGCCCCGTGGCYGTGGCATCCACGGAAGGCCTGGAACAGGAGCATCCTGCCCTGCCCGGGGACTGCCCTCCACTTGCATCTTGCACAAGCAGCCCCTCGTGGAGAACAAAGGAGATTCAGGGCTGTTTGCTCACAAACTTTTAAGAGCACAACCRTAATTTATGGGAGATTTCCCTTTCCTGTCAGCAGTGCCAGAGCTGGAGGGCAGCTCTGTGCTGCTTGCTGTGCACACAGCCCCTGGGTGCTGAGCTACCAAGGACGTTCCCTTGCACAGATGCTGGGGTTGTTTTGTGCTGAAAGTGATGAATTCCAGAGATCACAAAAAGCTGGAAAACTGTCAGCAGAGAGCTTGTGGTTCAGGGAAAGGGAAGGCGGCTGCTGGGAGCACCTCTCTCCCCGCGGGGCCCCGCCGTGACCTCCACCCCTGGCAGGGAATCAGTGATTAAATGGTATTTCAGAGCATGAGGTAGCTCCCACATGGAGGTCAGTGGGAGCAGTGGCAGGGATGTTTGGGRATGAGGAGTGCTCCCAGAGCTTTAAAGGTTTGTGAATAAAGACCGTGGGAGCGGTTTACAAAAGAGGCTTTGCTAAAAAGAGAATTCAAATCGCCAGAAATTACTCCCCACCCTTGCTACCTYGGTATTTCGCAACCTAATTAAATCAAATCTTTTCCTGATTTGTGCGAAAATAGTTTGTTACTTCTACAGCCCAGCTCTGTGACAGAGGAGACAGGATCCACGAGCAAATCATTCCCCCTTTCCAGCTGACCTTCTGCCACGGTGGATTAAAACCTCCCCTTTATTTACAAACATCAGCTCACCGAACAAGCTGTTGAGGGCTGCAGCTGTTGATGGATGCTCAGGTCGTCTGAAACATCAAAGCAGAGGCTATTTATGAGGGAGGATGGAAAAAACATGGCAAGTTGCCCCTCTTCYTCCCCGGCCATGTGCAGCAGCCACGGCTCCATCCACTGTGGGTGTATTTTAGAAACAACTTTTATGGGCTGRAGATGGAATACCCAGTGTGGTCTGGATGGCAGCAAACACAAATCTCCTGGCTCCTCAGAGCTTCCAGTGCCATTTGCTTCTGTGCAGTGGAGAAATGTGGCAGTGCAGATGCAGGAAAGGAGGAGGAGGTTACTCCTGGGGTTGGAAGGATCATAAGGAGTCAAAATGGCTTTATCAGGATCATCAAAATGATATAAAATCCCTGCTCATTCCTAATTTTATGTGAGCAGGGAGATCCCTTTATCCCCTCAGCCCTGAGACCTAAATCAGAGATGTCCCCTTGACATTCTCTCCCTCAGCTTTCCCAGGCTGCAGATCCCACAAATAACACCAGCCAGCATTTTTCCCCTATCAGTTTAGATTTCTCTCAGTCCTGCCTGAATCAAAAAGTGGTTTGTTGTTTTTCATTTAATTTTGCTCTTTTTTTGTTCTTTTTTTCCCTGGCAGATTGAAAAGATTAAAAGGAGCAATTAGTTTTTCTTATAAAGTATTTCCCTGAACTTCCCAAGTCAGGAATTGGGATGTTTGCAATAAATTCCAGGTTCACACAAGCAACCGCTCTCTATTTTTCTTTCAAAAAAACCCCAAATAAACACACAAATCAAGGGTATCAGTGGCTTAGAATCTCACCAGCAACCATAAATAACATGCAGTTTATTCCAAGGAAACATATTTTGGAAAATACTTTCACCTTTCAAAAAGGCTACGGGGCGGTGCAAAAGGAGAGGAAAATTAGGCACAGTTTCCTCTTTTTCCCACTCCTTTCGTTTACCTTGACATTTGTAATTTACCAGATAAATGATTTGCACCAAAATGGGAATATTTCCATGGGTGAGGGAGGACGTGCACCCTCCAGAAGAACACTTGTGATGCTTGTTCCTTCTGTGTTTGGCTCCTGACCTCAGAGGGCTGCTTTCCACCCTCAAATATAGCTCACAGGATATATCGGGCTAAAGACAGCAACCCAAAAAAGGCATTTTTATTAAAAGTACCAATATATCAATTTCCCCAGGCATGGMAGCCTTTCAGCTTTGTTTGGCAGTCGGGAAGCAGCGAGAACACTGCATTTCTGTTTTCACTCAGAGAAAGGAGCTGAGCCTGGAGTCCATTCAGGACCTTTACATCTGTCAAAAGTTGTTCCTGTRCTAAAGCTGCTTCCTGGAACCCAGGGGTAGATGCTAGATCCCCAAAATGGCCCTTCTCCAACTGCTGTTGGGACAAACAGGCTGGTTTCTTTGCAAGTCCCACACCATTCCAACCCTTGGCAACCTTTTCCCTCAGCTCCTTGCGCTTTCCTACACCTCAGCTTCTTGGGGACCTTCCTTTGAGCTTGGGCTGAGAGAGAGCAAATGAGCCTGCAGCCTCGTGGAGCCAAGGAGGGGACACTCAGCCACACCATTTCTTACAACTTCCTCAAAAACCCTTGGCTTGTTTTTCAAATTAATGCCCTGCCTTAGGCCCTTACACCTCCATCACACACCAAACACCAAAGGGCCTCCACCTCTCCACSTGAAGACTGTAGCCATTTTTCCCTTTTCTTCCCAAAAACCCCAAATTACAAGGCCAGAACCCTTCGGTAATCCCCAGGTGAAGGTCACTGGTAAGTGTAGAAAAGCAGAGGATTTTGGCTGCACGAGGCTTTAAGCATCTTAAATGAATAAGTCCCATTAAAGGAGGGCTCATGTGCTTCAACTTCCAGGTGGGCTGTGGGGTTTTGCTGGTTTGGGGATCTTGGGCCACAAAGCACACAAAGGAGACCTGTCAGGCTTCAGATGAACCACAAGGGCAAATTTAATCTGCTTAGAAATGTGCAGCTGACTTGATACAGATTTTCTGGTGCACAGATCAAAGGCAGCGCTGTGCTCTGGGCTGGCCTGAGTCCCCACGTGTGGAATAGATGGAGGAAAATGAGCAAAATTAAGGAAACTCTGAATATATGAAAGCTCCTCTGCATTTGGTGAAGAGACCCTGCTGTTGGCTGGTATAAAGAGTGGGGAATGCAGGAATTTTCTTGCTGTCTTGTGACTGCTTCAGACAAACCCCCAAAACTGCTACAGCTCCTGGCCTGAGTGCTTTGCTGCCAAAATGTTCCACCTCCTCAGATAAAATTCATTCTTTCGGCCTTCTGGGAGAAGTGGTTARGCACAAATGATTCCAGATTGGAGAGGATGGGATGGTTTTTATGGTCACAACATCGTGGCGTGCGCGGTACAGAACAATTCAGAGGGCTTGGGGTAAAGGTTKTGTGGTTCTCTGAGGCTGCTGTTGAAATTAAGGAGGAAAAATAAAGCTGATTTTGAAGCTGCTGATGTGTTGGGAGTGCTCCTGGCACAGAGGAGACACAGCCAGTGCTCTTTGTGTACCCCAGGGTGACACGGCCTGATCCACAGGATGCTCCCATCACCCTCCCTTCTTGTCCCAGACGAGACAGGGTAAACTCTGTGTCTGTCTGGGCCACCTGATCTAAGGAATAAARTAACAGAGTTTGGGGGAGAATTGAAGTGGCAGAATAGAAATGTTCCCAGAGCGAGGATGTGCAGGTTTGTTGTTTCTGGGAGCTGTCATAAACCAGGGCTCTGCAGCCTTCCCCAGACAGGACCCTGACAGCAATCAATAACCAGAAAAATGAAGCCAATTGTTGGCRGCAGGATTTAATATCTCTTTGATATGGTGCTTTATTTTATTTCTCTGCCTGGCTGTCATCTGCTGGGACAAGGTCTGGGAGGAGTGAAACAAAATCCAATTTTTGTTGCACTTCCAGAGAATGAGCAAGTTTGTCTTGCACCCTGAGACGAGACTGTGCACTCCACAGAGTAACTGCTCAGCTTTCTCCTTGTGCCCCATCCCCAGATTCCTGAATTCCTCTAAAAGGTCAAATATAGCTCTGCTCTGACCTGGAAAACAAGATGTGTCCAACGGATTTCCAAGGATTAACTTTCCCAAGGTGCATTATTGAAGTCATTACTTCAGTGCTCAGCTGGGCTGTCAGATTTGGTCCCTGTTGTGCCACTTGGGATAATCTCCAGTGAGACCCAACAGATTCTGCTGGGAAAGCAGGTGGAAATCAGGGAGTGCCCAGCACTGAAGCTGAGTGGGCAGACTGAGCCCAGGCTGTGCTCAGGGATCCCCTGCACTGTGCAGGGACAGGCAGGGCTCGGTGATGGGGGCCAGGGGGTTGTGATGGGGGCAGCACTGGAGGTGTCAAATCCTTGCCACACTTGCCTTGCAATGCCAGGAGATGAGCACTTCAGGCTGTTTATTCTGAGACTTTCAGAACTTTATGCTCCAGGTTTGTGGGTTTTTTTGCTGTAAATGTGCATTCAGGCCTCACGTGAAATGTCACATTAGGAATAAGTAGGAGATTGCTTCCCTTAGAGCACTGGGCAATCCCAGCTCTCCTSCCTGCAGCACTCTGAGGGCTCTTCTTGTGGCACAAGTGAGACACAGAGCAAGAAGGCAAACACTTGTACAACATCTGCTCCTGGAAGCACAGGATTTATTCCTCTGACTAGCTTTAAACATGAGTTTTAACCTTAAACCGAGTATTATTTTCTAGTCTTGATGAAGTGCTGCTACTGCAGGCACTAATATTAATCAATGCCACTAGTCCTAATCAGYGTCAACAACAGCTTTACCTGGAATTCAGAAAGGGGATAAACAGATATTTTCACGTTTCCTTTACAAACTCCCTCCAGGAGAATGTATATTTAGTAAATACCTCTGACAACACGACAACGTTTTACTGTTTGAGTTAAATGAACGTCACAGACTTAATTAGTTACACATTTCCTTGGCAGGAAATGGGAACCCATTAGAAGCACTGCATTGAAACACCCCTCAGCTACTGCTGCTCTGCAGATGACTTCAATTTCGCTCATCTGCATTGCCCTGTGAGTGGTTTCAGCAGAGATGCTTGAGGAGCAGCCCGGGACGAGCTTCACCCCAGAGAAGCAGATGCCCCGTGCTGCCACGAAGGGACCAGCACCCTTCCCATCCTCATCCCTGCCTTGCAACAAGGGAATAGCCCTTTGGGCAGCTGGGATCAGCTGTCCTGGCTGTGTCCCTGCCCAGCTCCTGGTGCCCCAGCAGCCTCCTCGCTGCTGGGTGCTGTGAGAAG
Source organism: Amblyornis subalaris (assembly GCA_018881555.1). Lineage (NCBI taxonomy): Eukaryota > Metazoa > Chordata > Aves > Passeriformes > Ptilonorhynchidae > Amblyornis > Amblyornis subalaris. The sequence goes on along the minus strand of JACAXG010000036.1, from coordinate 3,685,542 downwards.
CACAAAAGGCCTTGGCTCTGCGCAAACCCAAACATCCCTGAATTACCAACAGCTCCCAGCACAGCTCCACGCCACAGCCCCTAAAGGAAGGACATGGACTCTGTCCCAGCCCAAACCAGCACACCCTGACTCACCCTGAGTCCATCCTTCTGCCTCCAGCAGGAAAACCACACCTAATTCCAAACCCCCAATCCTCTGGACATCCCTGTGCAACCTCAGCCCTTTGGTGTCACCTGTCACCCACAACTCAAAAATAGCATCCATCCTTTCCCTTTRCAGCCTACAACTCAAAAATAGCATCCATCCTTTCCCTCTACAGCCTCTTCTCCACAACAAGGACAAGCAAAGAGATGGAGAAGGCTTGAAGAGTGTGAGCTGACAGAAAGGGTTTCAGTTTGCTCCAGCTCACAGCAATCTGCTCAGGGGATAACGAGGAAGATCCTGCTCATTTCGGTTCAGGGCCACGTTGAAACGAGCTGAGCCATTTAATTAATGAATATATCTAAAACAAGGAATASAGGGATAAAAATGACTGAGGGGTGCAATTATTTTGACAGATGCTGCAAGTGAGGCCCTGTCATTCCTCATGGAAGGATTGTGCTGAGCTAATTGTAACGCAGTGATTCCACGGACAGGCTCCTCTGGGGGACTCTTTTGCTTTGGGTGGAATTGGTCCCCAGTCCWCTGGGACCTCTTCACAAGCTGAAAAGTCTTGTTTTATAATATAATATAATATAGAAAATGGGGTGAGAGCCACCACTGCAGTTTGGCYCAGTGAGCTGAGACAGGATCTTGGCACCCTGTCCTTGAGCTCCTRCTTGTGTTGCTGCTGACCACGTGAAAGGCACATCCAGACAGACCCAAACGTGGCCTAAACCATCCCAGGGACACCTTCACGGTGTCCTGGTCTGACAAATGGCCCAGGGCAAGGGCTTGTGAACATTTTAGTYGGAGATGATCACTGAAATTCCTTAACTCTGCCCCTGCAGACTGAGAGCAGCACATCTGGAGAGCCRAACTCCTCCTCAAAACACTTCTCTGTGATTTATGTCACCTCTGGCTTTTAATCCTCTTCATAAGTGGAAACATGGAGTTTTCTCTTTTTTTCAGAGCACCCAGGTAGTCCCACAAAGTTCAGGATAAACCCTTTGACCGCCTGAATCCCACCTGCTCTGAAATTCCTGCCTTAAACTCAAAGCCAGGCTTGCTTCGTGCAAGTGTAAATCTCAGAGTTGTGGAGCGCCAGAAGTCAGGGCTCAAACTTTCTTAGGCAATTTGCCATTTGGGGATGAATACAGAGAGAAGTGCTCATTTCGAGTGAGGTCTGACTTTGGAAATTAAATCTGTTTACACGAGCTCTTTGCAGCTTAACAGCTCTGGGTAAATCTCCTGTAACCCCACATGGCATTATCACTTCTGTTTGAGAAGGTGCTGAAAGCTGAAAACTCACATTTTCTAATTTCAGAGACTTGTTTGCTTTCTTATTTGATAGCATCCTATCTCTTCTGACGCTTCATTTCTTCCATTTCCAGTTAGGAATGACTCTTCCATTACTTCAGGACTATCAAATATTGCAAAAGATGAATTACATGGAAATAGATGTTTGGTACTTTGTTAGTGCTACTCAGCAGTAACAATCCAAAAAGCATTATGAAGACTCTAAAAGGCACTCAGAAAAAGAGATAACATCCATTTAATTTATTTTAGTGATGCTGTTAGTGTCATCCTCAAATGTCACACAGCATTTTCCCTTCTTTTCAAGGCAATTGAGGATCTGCCTGCAATCCTGTTGCCCATTTTGCCACAACTGGTGATTTAGCTTGAAAGTGTGAGTGTTTTTATTGTGCAGAAATGTCACAATAGAAACATCCAGAAGTGAAGGATCTCCCACGGCACTGCAAACTGGAACTGGAATTCAACTGGAAGAGGACTTTGCTGACATATTTAAGGGTGGTTTTGCAATTTTTGAAGGATGCAAGTGTCCCAATCGAACTAAAGAGCTTTTTAAATGAAGATACTGCAATGTTCATGCATATGATGGTTCCTTAATAGGAGGAAGAAGGTGTGGGGTCTTTGCTGCTGAATACTCCTGTCCATGGAATGGACACACACTTGATAGCTCCCACTGCAGTTTTAAAGCAAAGTTTTAGCAGCTTAGGGGAGAGGGAAATAAAAAGAAGTGGGAAAAATGTTGCTGTAGAAGTGGAGCATTTAGAGAACTTCTGGTGGAGACCAAGCGTGGAAATAAACAAATTCTTGTAGACACTGCCCTCATGCTGCCTTTTAATTGAACTACATAGATCAGGGAGTGCCACGGGGAAGGGAAAAACAAACCAGTGCGGAATTTAAATGAGTTTTAGGGAGGAATTAGGAGAGTTCCAGTCAAGCCAGGCCCCAGCTGTAAATATCACTGATCCGAGTTCCAGGAGAGACTGGATTTTCACTGTTCCTGCTCACAGCAGCTCTCACAGATCAGCCCCCTCATCTGTATGTGTGAGCAACACCTTCATCCAGAGCTCCAGGCAGGATTGCAGGRCATGTCTGGCTCCTGCACGAACCCCTGAGTCCTTCTTGTTCGGGGCTGGTAATCCTTCCAGACCCAAACACACATTCTTAAAGGACTCTGGCTTCAAAGAATGCTGTGGGGCCCCAGGAAAAACAAATCATTTGGTTCTAGGCAGGCACTTCTCAGCGTTTTGCCCGCGATGACTGACCTAAAACCCAAATAAACCTCTTTACTYGCCCGGTGCCACGAGGCCCGAGGTTTAATTGGAGATCCCAGATGTYAGCAGATAATACATCATTACAGTGCTCGTCTTCTGAATAGACCCGAACCCAGAAAGCAACACTTGAGTGCCACTGAAGTGGGCGGGAGCTGTGCCAGCAGCTCCGAGCTGGCAGCGTTTCACCCCGCACTTCTCCGGCAGCGCATTTAATTAGTGCTCGGTAATGAGGCGCTCCTAAAGCCCTCCACATCTGGGCAGAGAGAGGCCCGATTAGATTAGAGYGTACAGTTATAATTCACAAATAGGATTGTTAGAACTGGTTTCCCTCTGCTTCTTCTCTCCCCGCCTTGCCAGGAATAACACAGTTAAACTCGGCGTCGGCGCGCGAGATCCAGCGAGGAGCGGCCGGGGCGAGGTGGTGGTGGGAGAGCTCCTGGCAGGCAGGCCTGGTCTGGGGGTCCCACCTCGGATCTGAGGGAAGCCTGATTAATTCACAGATGGTCTCTCATAGAGGATCACARATCGACCACAAGTCACCCGAGAGCACGGCTTCAGATGGAAAACAAACCGAGAGGAAATCGGTCAAAAGATAATTTATTAAAATAAGGTACCTCTTCCGCCAGGTTAATGAGCGCAGGCTTCTTGCCGAGAGTGTCCTCGGTGCMATGTCCCAGCACTGCCTGCTCGGATAGACTGCCTGAGCCCTGACAGAGGGGCCACTTGGGCTCTATATTCATTTATCCCAGCCCTGAGTTCCCACTGGATTTGCTGGGTCTGCCAGACCTCTCCTCTGAGGACCTCTAGGCACTACAAACCAGAGAGAGAACAGCATCACCCTTGTTTGCTGACACTGAGCTGCAGTGAGACTGCAAACACACACCCAGGGGAGCTGTTCCTTGGGGGATACAGCAGAGGTTGTTCCAGGAAAGGGATTCTGGTGAGAATCCACTTGGTGATCCGTGCAGGAATGTCCCAGGGCTGGGGGTGAATAAATAACAGCAGAGTGGGGTGGCATGGCTGGAATGAAAGTTGCTCGTGAGAGAAGCTCAACAAGAAGGTTGCACACAYTCAGAGAAGAGGGAAAATGGAGGAACAGAGGAACCTCAGAAATACAACATGTCATATGTCTTGGAAAAAAACCCAAACAAAACAAGTTTGTTCATATTTGAGAATTCCACAGGAAGCTTTTTTTTTTTTTTTTTTTATTTCTTCAGCAAAAATTTTCTTGGTCATATCAAACTCCTCCAAATATTCCAGGTCAGAAAAGAACAAAGGCTGGAAGCTGAGCTCAGCATAATACTGTGACATAAACCCAAAGTCAGACAGGGGCTGTAATAATGGCTGGGAGTATGGATTTTATTTCCATTTGCTTCCCTGAGTAAGTGCTCCCTGGCTTTCATTAACATTTGGAAGAAATCATGCCGACTCCAAACCGATTAGGAGGGGAAGCCAGTAAATGTAACATGGATTATGGGATCACTGTYTGGATTAAGCTGGCCAGAGAATGGCCACAACCTTCACTTTCACAAAGCACAAGAGTTCCCATTTGTGGATGCGAACGACTGGACAGCACAGTTACAGCTATATTGTTATATCCAGGGCTTCTTTCTCTCCTTTCCCTTCCCAAAGGATTGCTCCTTTTKCTTGGAATAACCAGCAATAAGAATGAGCAGGCTGTAAAAGCCAATGATCTGGATGGAATTAGCTCCAACCTGCAAGTGTCCATGACCCTGGTCACGAGTGACAGCGAGGACAGGCCACGGCCAGGAGTTTGCTGCAGCCCCAGGAAGGACAGACACAGATTTCCACRCAGTTAAAATTCACATTTTAATATTGTTCCTGCCCTTCAAACCTCCTTTGCTCCACCTGGGCTGTGTGGAAAGGTGGTATTTGTTTCACCACACGGCCTGGAAGTGTTGAGTTTCCAACCTGCCTTTGCTCAGTTAACACCAAAATGAGCGATTACATTCAGCATAACTGTAGGATCAAAYGTCATAAATAGCCTGGTGCCTTCACACCGCCCTGCAGGGATCACATTTTCAYCCTCATCCAGGTAGAATTGTGCATATCCACCAGTGTCACATCCGCAGGGAAAAAGTCGACCTTGCATTTTCCACACAAGCTGAGACGCTGAAGAAAACTTCTCCCACTGTTTAGCACAACCAGGCTCCCCCACAATCCACCTGAACCTGAGGAAGTTTGCAACGAAAAGACTCATCTCACTCCTCCAAAATCCTTCTGGAGATATGTGACCTTCAGGAAACAGGGTGGTGCTGTGGGCTCCGAGGCTGATGGGCAAACGCTATTCCAGTATTTCATGTTGTTACGGGAAAGAGCCACTCTGCCACACAGCTTTTCTTGAATTCTGGACTGCAGTGGTAAATTTGGGGACTGGATCACATCAAATCACTCAGGACAAGCGGCAGCAGACTCCTGAGATAGCTCAAAAGTTTATTCCTGTATAAAATCAATCCATATTCATAAACATCTATGCATTCCCTGGGGGAACGTTGAATATATCACCTGTATGTGCTACAGCCTTTCCCTTTCCCACAACCTGGCTCGCCCCCAGGAGCTGTGCACATAACTTTAGTGATTTGATAACATTTTATTACAGAACTGTGCTCTGTCACTGTCTGGCCAGGCTGTATCACCCCGAGGGAGTGAATTCTCTGCCGAGCAGAGCAACAGAGCTGTTAAAAATGAAGTGCTGCTGGGGTGCTGCCCTTTCCTCAGGCTCCAGGTCTGACAACAAAGATGTTTCCCTCCAGCAGCAGGGCAGGGAGTCTGAAACTTGAACAATTGCTGCTTTTTTTTTCCCCAGGACTTTTCATTCCAGTGGAAGAGCTTGCCTCTCCTTCCAGTTATTTTAACTCCTCGGAGAGCAATCACCTCTTCTAATGGAAGTGATGCCAAAACTCCTGGGAGCACCAGCATGGCCCTAAAGAATATAAATCCTTCTCCCACTTTCTCTCTTAATCTCCACTAAATCCCCTTACATTATGCTGAATTAGATAACAGGGAGGGCATTAATATTTCCTCAGATAAGAAATAAGCTGCCCTCGGTTAAACAACCCCTATTATTTATATCCATGTGAGCAACAACCACGAATTAGAAGTTGATAGATTCCCTGGCTTTTTTCTTTTTTTCTCCTTTTTTTTTTTTCTTTTTAAATATGCTTACACATCTCAAAAAAAAAACTTATGAAGCTGGGGACAGAAGTTATTAAAGTAATGGGAAAAGCCTGACGGAACAAAGCTGATCCAGAACATGGATTGAGGAATATTATRTAACTCTAAAATGTTTCCCAAAAGCAAGTGAATAGTGCCCTGAATCTGTGGGGATGACATCACCACCTCCTAAGAACTTAATTCCTGCAGATCCATTGTATCTTATTATTATTTACAGGGGAAGCACGGAGTGAGATTGTCTCCAGAGCACACGCTGGGTGCAGCCATTAGGCTCAGGGAGTGCTGCTGCCCGTCAGGGCTTCAAAAACTGGGTTTATGGGCTTCTCTTTTATTATCTGGGCTGCCAAGATGAGAATCCCCATCCAACCCACCCACATCTGCGTGGGGGAATCGGCTGCTGGAGAGGGCTTGGCTTTTTGGAGCGACACAAACCTCTCAGGAGGGATTTTCTGAACCRGGGTGCAAAAGGATCTTGAAATATTCTGTCCAAAACATTAGAAACCTAATTAGAAAAGTGCATTTGCTTGAGCTGACAGGTTAATCTGAACTGTAACTACGGACGACACAGCCCCAGGTGAAACAAAATTCATGTGGCAATTCAGCAGGAGCAGCTGATTAAAGAATTACCCAATAACCCCCCCTGTATCTGCAATTTTTAGGTCCAGCTCTAATTTCTCAGCAGTTAACTTAATGGGCTCAGTGCTCAGAGGATGCCAGAGAATATTCATTCGCCGTCAGCAAACACATAAACSAGGAGCTGGGAGAAATTCCTGGTACCTATTGGAATTAGCAGGATCTGGGCAAACCACCTGTAATAGTTTCTTTGATGGATGAAACTTTGCCCCCTTGGCAGACAGCACGTGTTGTAATTTTTTAGAATGTGCTTATTATCTTAAATTATTCATTCTATCAATGTCTCAACAAATGCAGGGAAGTTGGTTGTCAGGAACATACGACCGTGGTTATCCAAACTGCATGTTTAGCCACAAAAAGTGCATATTTTTTCTGCTCCTGAGCAGAAATAGATTCTTCCCCTGCAATATTTGCAAAGTGTTTTCCTGCGAAACAGAACAATTCTGCAAATAAGAATAAAGAGGCGACGGTAACAAGGAAAACAAGGGTTTTCCCCTGCAGATCATTCCATGCTGTTATTCCTGTGGGGACTACAGCGGGCAGTCCYGCTGGCTTGTTGAATTCCAAACTACGAGTTGCATCCGCCTCTCTCAGTCCATCCCGTGCGTCCAGATGTTCCTCCCCTTCTTGCCATCCTCGCTGCCAGAGAAATGATCCTGCGAGCTCCCTGCTGCCCTGCCATTCCCACAAACTCCAGCTGCAGAGATTTCCCAGCACCGGGCGRGGAGATCATGTCAATCACCTCCATCTCCCGTGTTTAAGCCCCCCAAATCCCTGCGGGGCTGATCGCGGGCTCGGCCCTGGCTCCAAACACCTCCAGCACAACGCCAGGGGAGCACAGGGAATGTGTCTGTCCTCTCCTCCTCCCAAACTCTTCCCTCTCCCCTCCCCGGCCACGGATCGATGTTCCCCCAGCCCCAGGGAGGTTTGTGTGCGGCGGAGGGCAGGAGGAGCCTGCCAGGCTGCTCCCCGTGCCTAATCCTGCGAATCGGCRCCAATAATCACCTTAACTGCGCAGCAGATCTATTTTTGATGAGTGCCACCCCCCGGCTGGCTTCGGGCTCCCTGTTCCAGATGTGAGGCCATTGGCTGCTGGCTAATGCTGGGCTCTCGCCGGGAYCCTGTAATCCCTCGGGATTATTCGCTGAGATGCTTCCCTCTCCTTTTTACATAACCAAGGGGACCTTTCTTATTTATCACCAGAACGGGGTGGTTTCTAAATTCGGGCCAGAAAAGCTGTTCTCTGAAGTGACCCCGTGTTCGCTGGTATTTATCCATTTATAAATACAATATACTGAACTCACATAAATAGGCTCTTAATTCTGGGACTCTCAGCCGTTCGGTAATTGCTACAATTAAATCTCAACTCATAATATATTTATTTTTTCACTAGATTCAGATCTTCCCAGTGGAAAAAAAAATAATAATCTTTTTCTCATAGCCCAAACCTTATATAACTCTTCAGGATATGATTCATACCACAACTGCATGGGGTGACAACTGCATTTTGAAAGACACACACACAGACATTGATGTTGTCTGCCAGCATATCAATTCTCTTGGAAACACACAAACCCTCCCTGCCTTCCTTCGACTGGAGGAAGAAATCTGTCAATGTTTTTAAAGTTCGATATGAAATGCCTCCGCTGCCACCAGGACTGAGTGGGAAGATTTTTCCTGTTCCCTGAAGAGCTGTAAGGTTTTGGAAATGCTTCGTGTTGTGCATCAGGACGATCCATCAACACTTCGAGAATCCTCAAGGAAGAGAAATTCAGATTTCTCGTTGTCGGTTCTGTTTCAGCTGAAGAGTTTCATTCCTGCCATTCGAAAACATTTTGTTCCCGTTTGAAGCATCTGAATTTTGAGACGGAGATATCTCAAATACTGAAATGAAAAAAAAAATTACCTCCTAAAAACCCCACCAATTTTCTTATTCTGATAATTATTGAAAACATAATTTTAAAATCCCTTTAAAAATTTGTCATTTACCGCGGGCAAAACCCAATTAATTTCGGGTACAAATTTCCCAGGGTGACTATTTCTTTGTGAATCAATAGGTCTGTGGGCTCAGTTACCTGGATTAGAGTGTCCAAATTAAAATGGTCCACTGAGCAGGGGCCAGAGAGGACTCCCACACCTCGGTGTTGTTACCTGGGCAGGACCTGGGGGAGGACAGGGAGCAGTGGAGGGCAGCAGGCTGATGTCTGGTTACTGAGCACACAAATGTTTCTGCCCAGAGATCTTACAAATATTAAATATTTCTCATTATTTAATTAAGGGAAWTGCTGCTGCATGATTTTATTTTATGAAATTTGGAAGTTTACGGAGACAAAAGTCTTGATTTTGACTGCGATGTTTTCAGCTCTTCCTGTTACTCCCCAAAGCCCCAATCCAAACAGAACAGGATCTTTGCTTTACAACCATTCTAAAAGAAAATATTTTTTAAAAACCCCCACTCAATGGACAGTCAGAGGTGTCAGAACCAAAGGGTTTCACACAAGAGCATTCAGGAAGTTATGAGTGTGTTTGACTCCTGTAATTGCAAACGGAAGCATTTCTGTGATTTCTTGGCTACACCTGTACAACTTCCCCTCTCACATTCCTTCCCCTCTCACATTCCTTCCCATTCCCTCCTTCCCAGTGTCCCTGCAGTGACCCCCACGTGGCTCCTGCCAGCCCCAGGGAAGAGCCTGCAGCATCCTGACCCTGCAGCATCCCGCCCCTGCCCTGCCCCTCCAGAATTCCTGTGAGAGCTGCAGAGCTCCCCCCGTGTGTTCCCACAGCAGCTGGAGCACATGGACAGACAGGGACGGCGGAAAGGGGTTTCCAAGGAAACCACAAAATCCAAAACCTGTCCTATYGCTTGATGAAAATATTTAATTAAGAGATTTAACAACTTTCCACACATTTAATTTGGTCTCAATAACAATTYTTTAAAATTTTGGCTCTTTGAGTAGGAAAACTCCCTCATTTTACTTTTATCCATGTTTAAAACTACATCACAGATAGTTCACAGGACTGGGGCAAAAATACAGCAAAGGCTGGCAGGACTGGAGATGGACCTTTRATGTCTTGACCTTCCAGACCAAAAGTTCAACCTCTCTTTAGATAACAAATTTAAATATGGTTTTTATATATATAAATTCTGTGGTTCAGTTTGCAGGTTCAGGATTTATGTCATTAACGTGTTTTAATGACTGCAGAGGATTTCAAACCCACGGCCTGGACGTCCCAGGTACCTCAAAACCAAACCCAATTAAACTGCTCTGTGGGCTTTGCCCTTGATCATCTCCTCGTGACAGAGCTGGAGTTTTTCAGCTGGTGCTTTTTAAAAGATATTTGGTTAATTTTGAAAGGTCGAGCAAAGCATTTTTCCCCGTGCTTTGCATTTCATGTCATTTGCCCAAAGGAACAAACAATTAAGAGATGCAGCCAGAGGTGAGGGGGTGCAGGCAGTGGTTCTGTACTAGGAACTAGGAAGAAACCCASCCCCAGCTGCTGCAGATATTGGTATGTTTATGTCATCTTGCTGATTTTTATGCTGTGAGAGCTCAACAGCAAGAGATCCATCAGCAGCTTTTTCTGGCTGCTTCTGGCTATGTTGTTATAAATATAATGGATTTGGAGAATGGATAATATTCCYCAACCTTCCCAGTCAGGCTCCAACCCACTGCAACTCACGGGTGAGAGCACAGAGCAACACAGAGCACTTTGGGAGCTGTGGAAAACCTTTGTCCTGGTGGTCCAAAGATTCCCCCCAGTGTTTTGGTTCAGCCTCAAACGTTCATTCTGGATCCTGGTGTTTTCATTTTCCATCAACTTTTGTCAATAAAAGACCACAAAATGTAACCGGGGGCATTCTGTTGTGAAAAAATASAAACAACCGAGAGGAGATCCTTGGCAAATTGTCTTTTAAAAAAACCCTGTTACCTACATACTGAATTAAAAATAAAACAGGTGCATGATAGAAATAGAAAGGAATTAATTGCTTGCCTTTGCTGTTTGGCTTCTCATGTGTTGGCTGTGTTGTGCAGAATATTATTATTCAATCCCCCTCCTCCCAATATTTCCCTCCCACCGACCTAAGGGCCTTTAGGATTTCAGCAGGCAGTTCTCACACAGCTTTAAAAACCTCTCTGCTAAGTAAATGCACATAATCCAGTGACAGATTGGGCTCTTGCCTTGGAGACAGAAGAAATAATCAAGTGCAGGACAGAAAATCCCGGGCACCCATCTGACTTCACTGCCAGGGGAAGCAGAAGGTTCCTTAAACTGCAGAGAACGTGTCAAAAACCAGCAATAATGCAGCGAAATGTGGCCCAGAATGGCTTGCCCAGCCCAGCTCTAATCTTTCAGCTTCGTGGTCAGGGTGGAAGGAAATGCAAAGCTGGCACGAGGCTCGCAGAAGGATGTTTGGGGTGGCAGAGATGGGTTCCGTCTCCGTCTCATCTCTCACCGTGTGTTTCTTTGGTAGTTAAGTGGGAAAAAAGGAAACGAGGGACACTTTCCCCCAGATGGAACATTCAGCCCTTGGAGGAACAGGCTGGACTTACCCAGGAACTTTCCTTCTCTCCTTGGGGAGTGCAGCAAGAGAGGAGCAGATCCCTCTGCTCTTCCCATTCCCGAACAATCCGGCGTTTGTCACCTTGTCCACTCCTGCTCTAAGCCACTCCTCCACGTGAGACAAGTCGTCTCTCCAGAGCCTCCGGTGGGTTTGGATGGAAGGGAAGGAAAAAAGGCAACAAATCTTCAGTGCAAGGACCTGGAATATGCAGATCCACGTGTGATCCCTATTCCTGGAGAGCAATCAGAGGCTCCTCCAGGGAATGAGGGAGGTCAGCGCCTGCACAGCAGATCCTTGGCTGTTCCCTAAGACAGACACTGTTCCCTAAAGAAATCAATGGAAAAGGTTTTCTTCTGGCCTCCACTGACTTGGTGTTRCCATCCACCTTCTTCCACATGTCCTGCCTGTGTTTTGTCTCCTGTTTTGTGAGGTTGCCGTGCTGTACCTGGATGGCTGTAGGTTTCTGCAGATCTGTTATCTCAGATTTTAAAAATAACTTTAAATTGGTTTACTTAGCATAATGACACAGAACTACCTTTTCAGCTAAAAAATAACAAATATTTTAACAGGTTTTGCCTCCCTTGTCTTATTTTTCGTTCCCTGATCAGCACTATCTTGCTCAGTGCCTTATGGAAAAAATGTTGCAGRAAGGTTTCTGCATCCCTCAGACACTCCCAACCTTCTTTTTTCTTCCCCCCTCATTTTCTCTATCCCACATGATTTGGTTTTCCTCCTCCTCTTCTCATTTTATTCTGTTTCCTTTGATTTTCTGTCTTCTTTATCTCCTTTGTCCCGAGCTGCAGGTGCCCTGCAATACCCCCAGCTGCTTTTGCTGTTCAAAWCCATGCAGCTGCAGCCAGGAAAAAAAAGCAGGAGGGATAAGAATCCTGCAGTCGTGTGCTGGGAAGCAAGAGGGAAGGCAGGAGCTAGAGGTGGACAATCCGTGGGGGACTGGATCCTTGAGGAACACACTGGGAATGGAATTTGAAACACCACTAAAAATTACAACCAGAGGAACTGACGGGGCTGAGGGTGAAAATTCCATTTCATTTCCACACCTCCTGGACTCCTCACTCCTTTAGGATCTTTCAAATCGAGTTAAATCTTGTGATCCTCAGACAGGCACCATTCCCACTCGCTGGTATTAAGCATCCTGCTCTCCCACCTCCTGAAGATGCACCAGGCCCTCTTTATTTATTCCAAACTGGCACACCAGATGGACACAGAGCTCTCCAAAGAGGTTCACTCCAACACCCACCATCCAGGGTTTTTTTTTTGAGGCAACCYCAGTAATGAAAATAAATGCCTGGGGCCTGACAGAAAGCAGGCGTTTGATTACATTAACAGCCAGTTTTCCAGCCAAAAGTGATAACAAATTAAATAGCCATCTGAGAGGGGAAGTAATAAACCCAGGAATGCTGGCACAAACTGCCATCTGTGTGTTGCTCACTGAGGGCTTAGTCTCCAAAGGAACCTGGATCCAGCAAAGCGTGGGACTGAGCGAGGGGCTGGTTCCAAACCCATGGAGCAGCAGCAAAGCCCAAGAAACAACTCATAAAATGAACACTAAGCCTGGATTTAACGACTTTGCCACAACAAAGGCAGAAAATACAYGTGAACATTTAAAATATATATGAATATTTAATATATATACGAACAAACACATCCTTAAGTAAAGCAAGGGATGAGTCACTTCCAGTTCGCACTGTCGGGAATCATGTCCTGCAGTAGATACACACAGCCTGTGTTACCTTACAACACTTCATATTTAAACCTGAAGCAACCAAATTATGGTCATTCAGAGAAACGATTGGACATAATTGTCTAGCATGATTATTTTAGCAGCCCCCACAAGCAATGTTTCTCCTAAAGGGTGAATTTGTGTTTCTGAGGTTCACAAGCTCCTGTGTAAAGGATTGCTCTGCACGGCAAAGTGGTCGAAGAAATATCAGTCCTGACACACCCAATCTCACTTCTCGAGGTCTCACAGCTCACTGTGCAGGTGCTCAAGGAAGGTGGCTGTGTGGGAAAATGCTTCAGCCAAAGACACTGCTGCTAAATAAAGGAAAAAGCCACAATTTGCCAGTTCCACAGGTGTAAAGCACCTGCCCAGCCTGCGAGCAGCATTTCCCTTGCACAGAAYATGGGCTTTTAGGTCTCACAGCAGCAATACACAATTTAAGCCAAGCAGCCACTATTTTCAATTTCATTTCCCACTCTTTGTTGCTTTCCTCTCTTCCTTTAAATTGCAGGTCCAGTAGAGTTGGTGGTTCTGAGAGTTTTAGCCCATATGAAAGAAAAAATAATAATTAACCAAAAATTCGACTTTAAGACTTCATCGCTGCAATGAAAAGATTAAAAATGTAATCTAAACATACCCTTCAGAACCAAGCAGGGGCTACAAGTCAGAGAATACCTTCATTTTTTTAATAAACAATATTTGCAAAGATGAATTTGTGATTTAGCTGCAGGTGTTGGCAGAGCTGTTGTTAAGCACCTGCTCCAGCCATATGAAATCCTGTTGGCTTGTTTGACTTACAGTCAAGTACACGAAAAGCTGTGCTCCTGAACAAGAGCTGCTGGAAGGAAACCTCACAGCGAGACTGAATATTAAATTAATTGATCTCCAAACTTCCCCCATCGAAATTCCCTGCTCTTTGTGCTCACGTGGATCAAACCGACAAACCCTGAACCAGAAAGAAATTGCAAAAATCTTCTGATAGTTCTAATACTGAAAGAACTGGACTGAACAAGTTTATATTGTTAGAGTCTTCATTCTACTTTTAAAACAAAGTGGTTTTTAGGGAAGAAGCCTTGGAGGAGCACAAAGCTGGTGTTGCAGAGCCATGCCAGGGATAACGTGTCCGTGGCAGATGCTGCGTTCCCTGGGAAGCTGCGATGGGATGGGGACTGTGCTGACTCCTCGCTGCCTGTGCTGCTCCTCTTTACTGGGAGCAGATATTTCCATATTTCCCAACATCCGTGTCTGTTCCAGCCAAAGGACAGCTGATCCCAGCTGACTTGTGGAATTATCACGTCGTGCAAGGCATGAAATATTCCTTTGATTCCTGGGGTGACCCAAAGTCCCCTYGGCTCACTGATAAACCCACATGGGATTCAGAACTGTCTTAGGCATCAGGACATCTCTGGGATTCCCCTGTACCAATTAACACTATAATGCTAAAATGTAATTATAGTACTTTCATAACACTTTAATGCTAAAATATAATTATAGTACTTTCATTCTAAAGGCTTAGACAATGTGGCCCATCTGTCTGTACATAACTTAGGCCATCCAGTTGGAATGTCCCAACTTTCTGCACTCCTGACTGTCTTCTTCTACTCCCCCACGTGTTTTATGGTGCCATTAAGAAAACAAACTGGTAAGACCTAAGAAGTGATGTCATCCCTTCTGGCTTTATTATATTTTCCTGACAGAGAGTGGGTTTAGACGAGATATWAGGAAAAAATTCCTCCCTGTGGGGGTGGGGAGGCCCTGGCACGGGGTGCCCAGGGAAGCTGTGGTGTCCAAGTGTCCAAGGCCAGGTTGGACGGGGCTTGGAGCAACCTGGGATAGCGGAAGGTGTCCCTGYCCATCAGGGGGTGGAACAAGACGAGCTTTAAAGGTCCTTTCCAACCCAAACCATTCAAGGATCCTATGAAAGCTGGTCCAGCAATTTCTCATGATCCCGTGGGGAAAGCACTCAGCACAATCCAATTTTTTCTATGCTGCTGCATTTTGGTTTTTTTTTTGATAGATGGCCACCAGCTCCAGATGCCTCTAAAAACGAGAGCATCTGAGTAATTCAGTGCTCCCAAACACGAGCAGCGTGCGGGCAGAGCAGATGGCCATTCCCACGGCCTTGGACGTGCATTCTCCTGACGTGTGAGATGGGAGCTGCAGTGAGGGAAAAACAAGCTATTGGGCTTTTTTCTCAGCATTGCCAGGTGAGTGACACCGTGCTGGAAGCCAGGCTGTTCCCGGGTGCCACGTGTGCTGCTGCTYGTGCCCAAATTGGAGAGGAAGCTGTGGGAGCTGTCGTGATGCAGCACACAACAGGGGGATGAAAGCCCCTGGTCTAGGCAGATGATGATAGAATCAGATATTTTTAATTAAGTATTGAAGGACATTTCTATCAGCACCTGCAATCAGTGGATGCATTCTGCTCCCTGGCAAAATAACCAATTATTACACCAATGCTATACAAAGATGTGGGATTATACAAGTAGAAATGAATGATAATAAATATATAAGGAGATATTATGGACTTCTTGCATTTAAATGTGCAGATGAAAAGCTGTAGATAGAAATACATATAAAGAAATCATATCTAGACAGGCAATCAGTTGTCAAGATTTTAGTGCCTTGGTTCCTTTCATTAAATACAGCACATTTTCTCCTAATTTTCATAATGAAATTATCCATGATTTCATTGAAATGAAAATAACAGGAAAACAAATTCAGCCCTGCCTTAGCTCTGTGATTTAGCACCTCTGACCCATAGCAGGTTTTTCCCCAAAACCTTTCAACATCTCTGCAGAAAGAGAACCTAAAATCGTGGCTGTACTGGTTTATTCCATGATCGAGTAAAAATGTCCATTTCCAGCAGAGTTCTCTATTCTCTGATACATTAATTGAAACTGAGGGTCTGATCCTTCCTTGAACTGACCAAAATTTCCATGAGCACTGACAGAGCAGGATAAGGCCCTGCTCTCGTGGCTGTGGGCCCCAATCCGAGCACGGCACAACCCCACAAGTTCCCATCTTTGCCATCTGAATTATTTTGGTACCTGTGGCCCAAGGGTGCAAAGAATATTATAGAGAGCCTCTTGAAACAAGCTGAGAGCAATAAAGGTTGTGGAAGAGCTGAAAAACATCACTTACAAGGCAGTCTGGACACTAAAAGGAGTTATTAAGCCATAACTACACAGGGTGGTTTTCCTGATTGCTCTGCTCTGTCCAGTTCTCCATAGCCACTGGACAARGGCAGGAGAGAGCTTGAATGGCAGAAAGGAGTTTGAAAACTGGAAAAAACCCAACAACTTCTGGTTACTCTCTTGCTGAAGAGAGTTCAGCACTGGCAGCACGGGAATGGATCCTTTTGTGGACACAGGATGTTCCCAATTATCCATTGTGGCAGCAGAGAGGGGATGGACAGCAAGGGGATCAGCTTAGTTATTAATCAATTTAGTAATTGCTTAATTAGGAATGGGATAAAAGTATTTTAATCCTGCTTTGGGGTCAGGTGTGTGTGGCCTCTGGAAATCATTCCCATCCCTATTTTTTATCGGGATGTCAAGTGTAGCTGGAATATTTCTGCAGTCCCTTCAGGCACAGAGTGGCTGCTCAAAAGCAGAAGCCTTTCTCCCACGGAGAGCCTCGGGGGATATATGGGTTGTGTTAACTGCTCCTGTGTTCCTCGAGGAAGTAATTAATGCAAAGTGCAGCTTGAAGTACCTCCTCCCTCCGTTTCTCAACAAAAACCTTTGTGATGAACTGTCAGGTACTCAGAGGTCTGAAACCAAAACGCTTTACGATTACACTTCTCTCTACTTACTCCAACCCACAAATAATTTTCAGTCCCACTCAGTGCCGCTGATGTTTACAAACCCCCACAGTCACACTGTTCTCCATCCTGATGAAAACAACTACAACACATGCACACGTTTCCCAGCACATGTATTTTTCTGCCAGTCTGTAGCTTATGATGTGGCCGCTTGCCAGACTGCTGGCATTTCAAAATTTATCCCATTCCCCAAGTTCTGTCCCTCTGAGGTGCTCACATCAGGCTGAAGTTAAAATCTGGGTGTTTTCCTTTTGCTCCGCTATGCCRTTTATTTTAGAAGGACATCTACAGAAGGAGGGGAAAAAAGAGAAAATCTAATTTTTTTTAATTTGGAGCACATCGCTGGAGCAGAAAATGTACTCTTGATTTACCTGCTTTTTTTTGGTCTATTTTACAATTTCATTRCTTAATATTGATGCAATATATGAATAGACACAACAAAATCCAATGGGAGACTTAGAACAGTGAGAAGAATGATCACTGAGCAAACTCACCAGGCACAAGGCCAGCGCAGTCAGGTTGTGACCCTGCCACACAGATCAGAATGGATGCTGCAGATCCCTTGGGTTGTAAAACATTCTGGTGTTTACACACCCACTGAGGACCAGAGGAGGTGTTTCACGGTTCTGTTACCAGAACAAGCTGAAGTTTCTGAGCTGGTCTCTCAGAATACAGAGTTGGCAAGGGCTCCTCCCTGCAGAAGCCTGCTGAGAGGTGAGAGAGTGGCAGAGAGTGGTATGAGATGCAATTACACTTCTCAGAGCGAGCTGGAGTCTCACCACTGCACTCAAAACCCACAGCAAGCGCTGCCTGTGGCTAAACTGACCTGCAAAGGGGTGCCTGGGCACCTTTCTCATCCCTTCTCCCTGCAACAAATGCTCTGCCGTTGAATTGTGGCAGAGAATTGCCAGGAGAGCGTGTCAGATGAGGCAGAGGGAAGGATGAGTTTATTTTTATTTAATGAGAGCTCTGTTGCCAGTGTGAGGTGCACAGGGAAGCAAGCTGGAGGGCAGCCCCACGCTCAGTGTCACCTAAGGCACCTCCCTGCCCTGGAAATGGGCTCAAACTGGGCAGCTTTGGTGCTGGACGCTGCACCCACTGCATGTTTTATTGCCTGCTTGCACAGCCAGAGTTTGCTTGTACATCTGCTTTTCCTTGTCCCTTTGCAGATGTTCTGTCAGTGCACGGTAATGGTTCCAAATACAAGCTCTCCCCCTGACTTCAAACAGAAGAAATAAAATATATTTTTAAGGAATTGCCCAGGCTGAGTGTAATAGCTACCCCATAAATGTACTGCAGTGCTGCTTAGAGCTCTCAGTCCAGAGCAGAAACTGGGCTTCATTATGACAATTACTGTAAAATGTTGATGACAGTGGTGCCACTTTGCTGAACTTGTCAAAGAGATTAATTTGATTAATTTACTTCTGCCTTGCTCACTGTTCTCCCAAGGAACGAGTGACAGGACTGGAGGAAACGGCCTCACGTTGAGCCAGGGGAGGTTTGGATTTGATATTTGAAAAAAATCTCTTCACAGAAAGGGTTACCAAGCATTGGGACAGCCTGGAGGTCTTTTCCAACCTTACCAATCCTATGATTCTCCCATTTTGCTGTTCCCGGGACTGCCAGCAGCATTAGGAATCTCTGGGCACTATAACTCAGAACAAGTGCCCCAGTAAAGTTTATTTCTTCTCTGGACACTTGGAAAACCCCAGTTCAGAGGGTGGCAGCTTGGCTGGAATATCCATGCTTGGAATAACAACCTGTCCCTGAATTTTCCCATTATTGCTGCCCTTCTTGGGCGGAACAGCACCTTTAGATGAGCAGGGATTTTTAGTGGACTGCACAGCAGTGAACTCGCTTCTTGCTTTTAAAATGATAATATACAGGTGACCTTTTAAACAAGTTATTATTAAATAAAGAAGTTGCTGGATTTGTTATAAATTTAAAACCCGTGAACAATTCGTCCTGAGTCTTAAAGAGAGGCAGCTACAAAAGTTACAAAATAAAAAAAACCCCTGAGAATGTTTTAAAATTCCTCAAAATGCTTTTTGTTTTGTTCAGAGCTGGATAATGCAGGGTCCTGGAGGTGCTAGATACCACCACAACGTGCTCAGATTTCTCCAGAGAGACCAGGATGGAGCAGGAGGAACACACCAGAAACCCTTTCCTCAGCCTGGTGCAGTGGTTGTGCTGGGAGTGAAGGATTTTCCAAACGTTTTGAGCAAAGGTGGAAAAGGGCAAGAACACCAAAAGAGAGTGAGGCTGTGCCCTGGCCGAGGAAACCCACCCAGGAAGCAGCACAAAGTCACCTCCAGTTCCTCGGTGGGCTTGGAGTCATTAAAAGTTTTCCATTAAAGTGGGTGTGCACTTTAAAAAATACAAATACACCCTCACGAACGTGACACACACCTTGTCCCAGACATGAAGCACAACAAAAACTCCTTCCAGTTAAACAAACATCACCCAATAGCATAATCTTGAAAATGTGACTATTTTACTAAGCGAGGCTGTGGCTGCTGGGCCCAGGCTGGTGGCAGCCTCAGACATGGGCAGAAGTACATGTTCCTTTTCTCCCTTTTCAGGAGCAAATATAATCCTGGAGATATTAAAATATTCATGATACTAAATATTTAAATTCTTCCACCCTGCTGGCCTGGATACTTCTGCATTCACCAAAAAAAAAGAGAGGAAAAAAGAGAGTTCTAACAAACTGAACACAGAAACTGAGTGAAAGAGAAAAAAAATGTGTGTTCAGCAAAGACAGGAGAGTGTTTGGGAAATTACAGTTTTAGTCAGAGCATCACCAATGAAACAGAAATGAATTTATTACAAAGCCACGACAATAAGAAATCATCTTTCTCACCATGCAGTGGCTCACAGAGAACTGAGGGTCAGGATGAGCTCATTTTAAAGACCTTAAGGGTCAAATGTAGACCCAGATTTGATCCTAGAGCTCTTCACACGTCAGGGCCATGCAGTCAGATAGCAGGCCCTGATGTATTTCATTAACAATATGTACTTTTCTTTCTTGGAATATCCCAGTGTGGGGATGGGAGGCATTAGTTAAACTCAAATAGGAGATGGGCCAGTCACAGAGTTTGACCTCAAGGCAGCCCTGTGGAAAATGGAAAGCTGCAGATCCTCAGCTGAGGTGCTTTTCCCTTCTTTTTTAAACAACTTTTTAACAGAAAGTAGAGAGGGGAGAGACAAACATTTAAAAACTGATGCTGCTGGAGAACCCTGATCTAGAAAATCCTCCTTGATGGGCACTTCCACTGGTGATCACCATGTCCCAGGAGCAGCTTCCAGCCAGGATTCCAGTATCTTGCAAGGTCTCAGGTGAGGGAGAACTTGCTTAAGAAGGGAACTGCCCCTCTCTCAACAAAGGATGTCTTCAAGTCTTTCTGGGCTGAACTTTTAACAGGAAACCCTTTATGAAATGTGTTTTAAGAACCACTAGCTTGAGCCCAAAATCACCTCTTCTCTTTAAATATTTATTACCTGAGACATCCAAATCTCCTCTCACACTTGATTTTTACCAGTTGGCATTTCTGTTTTCCAGAAACACGTGAGCCAGGATTATCCACAAATCCACGAAAAAATGTTGATGTTGATATGCTGAATATAGAAAACACATGAGCAGACATCTTCCCGATATGCTATTAAACTAAAGGAATCAAGTTTATCCAACTCTGCAAACACAAAGGCAGAAAAACCCCAACAAATAACACGCCTGTGTAGCCTTGGCAATTTTACTTTTAAATGCAAACCTGAAGCATTCAAAACAAATGGAGCATTTCTTTCATTTCCAGCCACATGAGTGATGCTGAATTAATAGATGGGTCACATTTGAGGGACTTTGCTCCAATATAAGGTTTTGTCCTTATTTCTTTCTCCCATTATCTTTTCTAGAATCCTGGGTAGATGAGATACTTTAACCCTTTAGCCCTTCAAGGTTTTATTCACCTCGATAGAGGTGGAATCACAGCACCAGGTCACTCTGCTGCAACACCAGAAATTGGTGCTGTGATCAGCACCAATAATTCAGAGCTCAGAGGGAGGAATTCATCAACAGTAAACTGTTCTCCAGAATGGCTTAAAAATACAGCTCTTGGAATCAGACCGGGAGCAAATTGCCCCAAGCTCTGAAATTCCTGAGATAATTAAGGATTTTACACGAACACGATCTGTGGCAAGCAAAAAGGGTGAGAACATGTTACACAACTCTCCTTCCTCACGTTTCCTTGGACAAAGTGCTCCACATGAGTCCAATCTGCCGGTGGCACCCACATGCCAGAGCTCTGCATCTGCGTGCCCATATGAGAGCTTAATCTGCCTGTTTGATAAGATAATTCCTGCAGGAGACACTCATTTCAGCATTAATCACCCGGGGTTTGTCAGCACCTCTAAGCCACTCAGGTTCACACATCAGTTTTTGCACAGAACTTTTGAACTTTTTATTAAGTGTGGAAGTCGAAAGGACAAAAATGAGGATGGAGCCTGAAATTCGCTGTTTGTGAGCTCCCAGCCCACGGCCAGAACAACCCTTTGGGTTCTGTGCATCAGACAAGCTGAGTATGATCCATCAGCCAGTGGAATAGCTGCCCCCTGATTTTTTTTAGTTAATAAAAGAGCATCAGTTCTCTCAAAATGATTGTGTTGAAATAGAAAATAACGTGGAGCGTGTGAAATCCCCTTAAAGGAAATTCTAACATTGATATGTTATGCAGGAAATGATTTCTGCAGTTTGAAAATCACTCCTGCAGAAATTTTAAAGAGAAAACTCCCCATTCCTGCCTAGCCAGAGCCCAAAAATTTCTTAAAGGAACCAGGGCAGTGATTTTCCCTCCCGTATTTCCCGAAATCACACATCACTCACCATGTGTGACACATCTGTGCCCTGCAGTAGGTATGCACGTGTAGGTTTATTTACACACACAGAGATGTTTAATACAAGTAATAAGAATTAAGAAAATGAAGTTATGCAGTGTTTAATACTAAAGGCAAGCAAAACTTCTTCTCAAACATGCATGAAAGAGACCCATACATAAATGGCAGCGAGGAAATATTCTTTATATATCATGTTTTGCATATACATTGCATGGAAATAAAATGCTTTGGAAACGACATAAATGCGAATATWTGTCAGATTCCTCACTCAGTAAAAAAATTATCTTTGCCAATGCAGGAAAAACGCTTGAATTCCCAACAAAATACTTACTTCCGTGGGGTTTTTTTGGATCTATTTTTTGGCCATCAGGCCCCGGTGCCGCTCCCCTGCCGAGCCCAGGCTCGGGTTTCGGCACTGCCGGGAGGGATGCGAGGGAGAGGCAGGGAATGGGATCGTCTGGAGGCAAACAACACCCGCCAGGTGCCTCCGGAACAAACCTGACACCGGCGRGGAGGTGAGCTGGGTGCTGACAGACGCCAAAGCTCCTCTCCCGGGTGTCTCTTTCCATGACTCAGCCCCCGCGTTTAATGAGGATCTCTGGCTGCTCGTGAGCCGGGAGAAGACATTAATCAAAGCACTGCTGCTTGATTAAAGCATYAATAATATATCCTACAGCAGCGGGGCTGTGGGTTAAAGGCAGGCAAAGCTCTCTGGGAAGAGGGGTGTTTTCCTTCGTTAAATGCCAGAGGAGGAAAGTTCCAAAAACGSAGCAAAACCAGGACTTGCCAGTGAAGAAAACTATTCCAGTCGGGATAATTCTGCTGATTCCTAATTAAAATGGCAAATGCGTGGCATGGGATGTTTGTGGTCCCTTCTCTCAGTTTTCCAAAGACAGGAGGGCTCTCTCCTGCCATCCATGGATAACCCGAGTGGGGACACTGCTGTGGCTCAGTGCTGCTTGCTTCCCAAACTCTTCGCAAACATTCCCGCTTGGTTCCTGTGGGATAACTCCCTGGATTAGATCATTTTAGGAGCCCAGCTTCCCTCCTCTGACAGAGTGGGGTGTCTGTTCATGGGTCAAAATTGCCCAGAATCAACTTTAGTAACATAAGTAAGAAACAACTTTTGCTTAAAACCAACAAGATCAGCAACAGAGGGACAAGACTGAAAAAGGATGAAGCAATGAAAAATATGAAGATTGACAGCAGTGTCCTCTTCCATTCATAAATGTGATGATTCCATTTGTTTTGCAATAAGGATATTTTGCACAAGTGAACAGTTTAAAAAAGAACATTAAATCAAAATGTGTCAATGCAATAAAAACATTTCGAAACTCCCCGGCCTGATTTTCTACTCACTTAAATCTCTTTTTGCTGGTGTGATCCCATGGAATCTAATAGCTTTGTTCTTCAGGGGATAAAATCAGAKGCAGAAATGAAGTTACAAATGGAAATGATTCCAAAAAGTCACAACTTACCCTCCTGTGCAACGTGTCGAAGCCAGAAAGTGGCAGAAATCATGTRTCAAATGAATAGACAAAAATTAAAGGTCATGTTAATGAGGATTAGAGAACACCATCTGAAATGGTCCCAGAGAGATGGGACCAAGAAATCAACATCTAAAAACCAGAAGTACCCACACAAACACTCATGGAAGGCTGAGTAGCCTTCAATGTGTGTCTTCATTTTACCTCCAGTGTGGACMAGATGTTCCAGACTTTGCAACTTCAAATACCCAACTGGATGAATTCCTCACGGATACAGGTATTAAAGCTTTATTGTCCCTTAAAAAACCGAATTCTAAATGCCAGGATGTCAAAAATTCTGAAAATTCATTCACTGAAGCAGGCTGAGAAAAAAAGAAAACAYCTTTAATCCCTATCATTTCCATATCCAGCATTGTTACAACACAGACATTGACCTGGAAGAACAATATGGGATATAAGATCAAGGAAGAAATCAGAARACCCCAGGAAAATCACCTTCTTACGAGATCTGTGCAATCTGTACACAGACTTCTCAGTCTACAGCTGGGAAACCAGAGCACAAAGGGGCAGATCTTCCCTGAAGGGCTTGTCTGGGCCAGCAGGGAAGCCAAAGTGAGCCCAAACTCTTTATTTGATACCCTCGGGTGACAAAGGGAAGCTGTGGCACAGCTCAGGCACTCAGGGTTTCCTTAGRCCCACCCAACAGACCAATAAACAGCCCAGCATGGATCTGATGTAAGGAAAATGGAACAGTGGGAATAGTCTCATGTATTTACAGGGTGAATCTATCCGCAAATTAATTTGGAATTTTTTTTTTCTCTTGTCTTTATCTGAAAGAAATGTTTCAAGGAATAGCGATAAAATCAGTTTGCTGTCAATTCTGTACTGAAGTGTGAGGCAGATAACTGAGGAGGTTATGGCTTCTGCATAAGAATGTTCAAACAATAATTAAAAAATGTTAATAACAAACCAACTGGCACTTTTTTAAGGCCTTTTTGTGATTACAGCATCTTAAGTAGTTAATCACGAGACTGTGTTTTTGAAGAATGCACACTCCTACTAAAAATGTAAAATTAAAAGGATGGATGGGCTCTATTTTTGTCTTTAAGTCAGCCTAAACAAACGAAACCATAGCCAAGTATATCTGGGGAAAAGAAGGAAAACATTTGCTGCTATTGTGACACATCCCCCACAACTTCATCTATGAAGGGCACAATGAAGGACAATCTGGAGCTCAGGAACCTGCAGTGGGGCTGGGTGAGGTGGTCACAGACACTTTGCTCTGCCAACATCACTAAAGGGCCAGTRGGAAACCAGCATTCTGCACGCCTGGGATCAAGAATTAAAAACTGATCTTTAAAAACCGGAGTTTAATGGAAATAAAGCGATATGGGAGTGCTTGTGTCTCCAGATTGCACCTCCAGCCTGGAGAGCTTGCCCCTTATAACAAATTCACTCCAGGTTCCGTCTACTGGCACATAAAACCTGAACACTTATTGGACAAACAGTAAGTGTTGCACCCAGCTTTTTATTAGAGCTGTAAATGTAATGAAATTAAAATCTTTTTAGAACAAGGTATTTTGAATCTTTTATAAAGGTGTGTGGCTTCTGACTACAAATCAGCAGCCTGCCCTTATTCCGAAGGCGTCCCAGGAGAGATCCGTGGCGTGAATCCGGCGGAAYGAAGCCTCAGCAAAGCAAAGAATTAGCAGTGGAATTTATTAGGAAAGGATGAAGTTCAAACATGTAACCATTAGCCAGCTGAGTCCATTGCAAATAGCTTCTGGAAGGAATTACAATTCAAAGGACTCATTAGCTTAAGATGTGTTAATATCAGGCAAAGACTTGGAGAGCCTGCAGTGAGTTCAGAGCTGAGGACGTGCCCGATGCTGGCACTGCTTCTGGCAGGCCTTGCTGCACACCATCCACAGCTCAGCACTGCTGCCCTGGAGCCTGGAGCATCCCTCTCTGGCCTGGAAACGCAGGCTCCTTCCTTTTCTCCAGCCAGTGCTGACGGATTCTGCTTGCCTCGCTCATGTGAACGCTTTCTACTCAGTCACAGGACACCATCCAGCAGGACTGGAAGGAGYACCATAACCCTGGGATGGAGGAAAACAGGATTTGGCCCTTCCTTTGGATGTATCAGGCAATTGGCCAATTAATGACAATTAAGGGGATTCACTCCAGAGTCTCTCAGTGCAACCAGAGRCCAAATTTTGCCTTGAAAATGGGAAATATTTTCATAGGAAACAAACCCACAGAGCCTGACTTACTCTGTTGCATCTCTTTCCAGGATGCACCCTCGGAGACATCACCTATCTGTTTGTCCCGTGTTTGTACCAAACAAGAGGGTGTTCCAGGCTATGCCTTGGATTCTCAAGCTCTGCTGCAACACCACTAATGACCAAGCAATAGGGAAAACAATCTTGTCTCAGACACCAGAGAGCCAGCACTGATTTCCAGGCAATATAAATGTAAGAAAACATTGGGTTTTGCTGGAAATCATAGAGCCATAATCAAAACCATCTCAGAAAGCCCATGGCAAGGCAGATGTGCCACAGAGGTTGTTGTATCCCAATGCCCTGAAACTCTTCTTCCTCTGAGCTGTAACACAAGTTATGAGCTAATATCACCTCACATGGAAACAATAACACTTCTGGAACAGTATAATAATTAGGAGCACTACCAGAAGGTGAATCTGGAATGCACCAGTCTTTCCAAAGCCCTGCAGCCAGCGGGAATATGCTGGAATACAAAGCTTCACAAAGCCTTTTCTTAAAATTAAGATCTCATCCTAAACCCAGGAAAACATTATAGCACTTCTTATTTTTCTAATCAGCTTTAGTTCTTCCCTTGTTATATCATCAGGAATGAAGAACTTACAGCCCAAGCTGCGCCTTCCTCGCCCTTGGGTCCCTCAGCTCTCGCTCGTCACTGAACTCTGCCTGAACTTTGGGATCAATTCTGTCGACAAGGCAGAAATGGGAAGATGATTTAGCTGCTTTCTCTGCTTCCCCGAAGCTGGAGGACGGCAGCAGCCTCAGGACCAGCAGCAGTTCTGCCTCTGAGCCCAAGCAGGGAGCTGGAGGTGCTGAGTGAAGCAGCCAAGTGCAGTTTTTTCCTTAGTCATGGTTCGGAGCGGGCTGTGCATCCCAGTGRTGTCCTGTGCTAATCTTGTGTGTAGATCACACCCCCTCAAGCACTCTCCCTGTTTTTATCTGCTGATGCATCTCCAGATGAGAGAAGTGAGCACCTGCACTGATTTTGCAAGGTTTTGCAAAATTTTTTTGCAAAAMAAGAGGAGAGAACAAGCAATAGTGCCCTGCACTGTCACCTCATGAATAAAGATGCACTTGATGGCTTGGTCCCATCACCACGGTCCAATACACCAGGATGGCTCCTGAGASGGGCACAGGCTGGGGAAAGTTCCTCTGAAAAGGGCAATTACTGCAGAAATAGCACAAAACTGTTCCAACAAACCCCAGCAGCGCTCAGGGTGTGGAGGGCTATGGAAAATCCACGATTAGGAACCAGGGCGTCTTGAAGGACTCGGCCACGAACGGCATCAGGGAAGGCTCACTGCTACTTCTGCTGCCTGCATGACTTCAGGAGCTTAGGGCAACTTGGGTTATTTCATCCTCATCAAAATCTTTTCCTATTTCTAATCCCTTCAGCAGATTAAACATTACCAGAAGGAAAATGGACACCCACACACAAAGCCTGGGCTGGGCCACKGAGCGCAGTTATCTGCTGGAGGTCATTAGGGTTGAAAGACAGGCCCTTTTGGCCAGCTAAATACCCAGAAGGGAAGGACGAGCAACAGGAGAGATCTCTGYCACCCTCTAAGTAGTTTCTTGTTCTCTGCTATCGAAATAAAGAGTCTGGGATGAATAAAATTCAAATTAGTCTCCGTTCAGCGAGATGGAACCAYGGCAAGTGCTGCCATTTACTGAAGTCCTTCCACATCACTGCTCAAAGGGAAAGTTCTAAACAGTGACATCTTGGAGACAGAATTTGTGCTGGGCACAGACTGTGGGCAAAATGCATGCATTAATGTAAAATGCCCTGGAGTTTCTGCAGCCTGTGTCTAAACATTGCTGGGGGTAAAAACAAATAGGAAGAGAATTTCTGCTCACTTCGAGAAAAGGCATTTTTGGACCCATGTTTATTGTGTTTTTCCACGTGAAATGGTTAAAATGAACTGCGAAAATTCTGACTTGAATACATGAGGAAATATTACAGACACAAGGAGCCTTCCAATCCACTTTTCTCCCTCGCTTGCTGCCGTACGTTCATATGGAATGCACTGCCTGGATATTTCCCAGGCAAGCAATAAGGGACCAAGCGGTAATGAAGTTATTCCACRGCCATATCTCAGCACCTCCTGTACCTTTCATGTCCTGTTGTTTGTCAAAGGAGCAATGAACAGGGGCCCAGGAATGAGGTGTGGATGAACATGAATTATTGAAAGGGACCGGGAAGAAAGCGCTGCAGAAACAGGAGGATCTGTCATTTAAGCTCCAGGTGAGAGGTTTTAAAGCACAAGTGAGAGGAGTGAATGTGAAAATGCTCCGAGTGAYGTTTGTGGTGCTCAACGGAGAGCAGGGGGTGTCACTTTTACAGTTTGCAGTGATTTGCCTTCCCCTTCCTCGAGCCAAGGGTAAAAACCACTCTCCCAAATCCTGTCCTCTCCTGCCTACACTCATCCAAGGAACACCTGGCAGGACAAAACGTCTGGATAGAAGAGCAACTTCACTGGAAAAGCTCCTTTTCCTTCAGGAGCCTACGTGGCGTTTTATTTAAGACGTTTTCTATTGTCTAGTCCAGGCATTCAGCCTGAAATTTTGGGTCTTTCCCGAATCATCCAAAGAAGGATTTCCTTTCACTTCATGTTAGCACTGATAATCTTCTAAATTCTTTTGTCTTTTCCTCGTGACACAAAACTTTTGCGTCTTTAAACGACATTGCCAACCCCACTCGTTTCAAATTCTGCAAATCTCTTTCAAGCAATGAAATCCAAAGCCACATGAAGTGAAAATTTTGCACTGCTCCCTTTTAATCCATGATCCATGGCATCTTCTTTTTAAATATCTCTACGAGCATCTTTGGATTAGTTTAGTGGATGAACTGAACAAATGGAGTAATTTTATGTTTCCCTTTATGCTGCCCCATAATGTTATAAAACCAAGCAGCATCTCTGCTTTCCAGACTCTTGCTTTTCATTGCATCCATCCCTCTTCCTACTTTATGCGTGGTTTGCCTTAGATTAATCCCCCACAGTGGACACACAGTAATTTCCTCGGGTTCAGCCTGATTTTATGAGTGCCCACCATTTTCCCTAATCTCTCCAGCTCTGTCTTCTCTCCATCTATCCTGCCAGACTCTTCCCTTGATTTYATCGCTAATTAATGCATCTTTGCAGTGTTTACACCAAAAGCTGGCTTCTAAACATGACTCACGGATCCATCCCTTGCCCAGCCACTCAGTCACACCTTGGCTGACTCAGTATCATCATCATTTTTAGMTTATAGTGAATGAAACATCTGCTGATTGTTTTTCCTCTCTGGCCTGTCAGCAGCCGCAGCTGATAARCCCTCATGACTTTGTGGGATAGGAGGGGGTTGGGAATACAGATGGAGAGAGCAGAGGGATCACTCTGCAGGAGGTGGTGCCAGCTTTGGGCAGGGAAGCTCACGAGGAGCACTCAGACCTTCCTAAACTTCCCAATCCTTGTGCCAAGCCAACTCTCCAGTGTTCCTTCAAACTTTTTAACAAGTGGGTGGTACTGTGTGCACAACAGTGTGGTTTATGCATATTGCTTTTCACACAAGGTCTCAAGGCTTGGGAAGAAGCCTAATTGGAATGATTTGTTATATATTTTTTTTTTTTTTACATTTAATGCATCATAAGTGGAGAACTGGATTTGTATGGTAATTTGTTTGAACAGCACAGTATTGAGAAAAGCAAGATGAAGAAATCAATCTCACCAGTGAAAACTAAAAAATAAATAAATTCTCAGACCTTCCTTCACTAGTTTTAAATGATTTGAGAAATAAATCATAACAGGAGGGGGGGGGGAAATCAACAGCATTCAGTATTCAAACCCACATCACCTGCTTAGCAATTCATGTTTTAATCTGGCAGTTTGTCACAGTAGCTAATGGAATTTTAACACTATTTCTCTTTCTATTTGAAGACTGAAAGCAYTCCTGTATTTTATTCTCGAGCTACATAACTTTAAATAATCAGTCTTTCTAGTAACTTAYCCACCTTTTAAAAAGCTGTCTTCTCCAGCATAGTGAGTTGAAGATCAACTTTTTAATRCCTCCTATCCTTCCTGAAGGGGAGCTTTTTAGGGATATTTCAGTATTACAACCACAGTTCTTACAAGACCCCAGTAATTATATCTATTTGTTTCATCACTAGGAAACTGAGGCACAGAAATATTAAGTGATACGGCAAGGATGACAAAGAACGAATTTTACAATGGTAACTGGATTGTAACCACAATTTACCTTTTCCCTTTTAAYCCTGCATCATCCAAAGGCAGATATTTCAGAGTGCACTGTAATTCAGGTGTGTGTCTGTGTATACAGAAMGATACCCTCGACCCTGTGAGCCCAAAACACAACAGCACTTATAGACAGACAAATCCATATCGGAGTACTCGAAACATCTGGTTAAAAGCTTCTTCAGACWTTCTTCCTGGAAAAATTAACAGCACCTTTTTCTGTCTACTTCCCTCTTCAAATTCCGAGATGGGTGCTATTTTCTCTAACTCACGGTGGCACAGACACAATCTCTCTGTCGCCTGGCCCTGTGCAGACATCCTTCAGATAGTTTCTCTTTGAAGCAAACCTTTCCCTGCCTTAATCATGCCTGCTGTTACTGACTGTAGAAATGARTGAAAATGGTAGAAAACCCCAATCTTGGCACTCAAAGCCGTCAAGTATCAGGCTTTAGAGGGTCACCAGAAAGAGAAGAAGTTATTATTATCTCTCTGGCTGTGTCCTGTACTATCCACTGGGTATTTGTGGTATTTCAGTGATCCTGAGGTGCATCACTGAAATGACTCTTTTAATATCAGCCATGAAAAGGGTGTGATTCATAAATGCTTTGGAACCGAGMTAAGATGCACTTGGTAAGAAAAGCTTTTATGTAGTTCCCAATTTTTATCTCACTGAAGGGTTTACGTTGTCAAGATGTTTTCAGCTCTGATAGAAACATCAAAATGSACAGTCCAGAAGTGCCTGCAGAGTGAGAGAGAAAATGGAGGTTTGTGCCCTGGAAGAAAACTTCATTTATCAGCCACGGCCTCCTGCTGATTATCCCCAGTTGCTAAGCTCTCAGCGAGGTCAAAAATGCCAACCAAATCTGCTTCCTGCTGTGCCTGTGGTGAGACAGATGTGCCTTTTGGTTTGGACCTCCTGATGCTCAGAGATGGCAGAAAACCTTCCTCAAACCCCTGAGCTGTGTGTGGTGCTCAGGGTGAGGCTGATCAYCAGAGCTCAGATCAGGAGAGATTTGTTCTCCTGTCATGGCAAACTTGAGGCTGCCTCCCTGCAAAGCCTGGATCCCACAGCATCCAGGCATTTCCTCCTGCTCCTTCTCTCTCGTGTGGAGAGGCAACAGCACTCAGCCCCAAGCTCTGGCACTCAGCTTTTCCCCTGCCTGTGCCACACAGCACCTTCATCCCCTAAAACCTYTTAAACCCAAGTGATTCATCCCTCATGCAAAATTCAGTGGGGTCGGCGTAGGAATGATTATCCTTTTGAGATTCCTTTCCTCAGGTACTGTTCATTAACAAGCATAATTTTCTAGAGAGCCCAAAGGAAATGAGCACAGAAAACTTCAAGAAACTTCTGYAGAGTTGATTCAGGTTTGGTCTTCATGCACGGAGAGGAGTGACATGACACAGAAATATTGTGTGTTACACATCATGAACCTTATTTTACATTTACATAGCAAAGAAACGCCCCAAATGGTTCATTTGCTTCAGTGGTGATTCAGAAGTGGCCCCTTTTGGCTTCCATCAGACTTGAGAGAGAGAAAAAAGCAACTTTTACAAAGACAAGGAAGGAAATAAGGAATAAAACACTGCCAGGGACATGTGACTCAGTCTTCCTAGACAATTTGTGGCACATCAGGACCGYGGATCATGACTGGGGTTTCCAAGGGCAGGGATGAACCAGCAATACATTATAAAAGTGTTTAACAAATCCAGGGTACCCGTGGCCTGATTTACCACATATTCCTGGGCGACTGCAGCATTATTCCTCTGGAATCAATAATGCTGCAACTCGGTAGGACTTGAATAATGAAGAGGTGAATCGAGTCCTTTACTGTCAATTTAATTATTCATACAAACCAGGCATTTGGCAAGGAGGGTATTTCTAKTGCTTCATAAAGACAAATTATGAGGAAATAAACAGGAACGTGAAGCAAACGTTGCTGGACTGAATAAAATGTTGGCATCAATCCTGAAAGTTTACCTTGCAATGTGTTATGTTGTTATGTCATAATTAAATGAAGAAAAGGAGGCCAAGCTATTCTTTATGGCCAATGAGTAACACAGGGATCTGAAAAGATGCTGAATTCCCATGTAACAAGGCTGTCTAAATCCAATTAATTCCAGAAGTGCTAACCACCTGTGAACACAATGGAAGCATTTAAACGAATTTTTGAGTGTTAAAATGCTCTTTTCAATCCCATGTAATTTTATTTTTTCCCCCCAAATGACTGAAAAATTGTTTTATTTATCGTCAGCTTTCACATGGCACAAACATAAAGAACCTGGGAAAGGCCAGGCCTGTACATTGGCTCAGGCCTAAGGGAGAATTAGAGCTCACAGACAACAGGCTGTGTGCTCAATCAATAAAAGAAACAACATCAAATAATTGTGGGATGAAATTGCACTGGCTGAAGATTCAGCACTGGGCTGATTTCTAAGCCAACGAATGAAGATGGTGCAAGCTTTTAAAATTAATTTCTTTTCCTTATTTTTTTTTTTACTCCCCCTTTCCAGCGCGTTCATATTTCCTTAAATRATTATTTTGATTTACACTTTTGTTTTCCCTCTGCCTTTAAGAGCCTGAAATGCATCTCRTGCTAGAGATGCCAGGCAAAGCAATTATCTTTGTATTATATTTAAGCGTTACAAAGAGCCTGCTTGGGGAGGAAGGAGGATTGACAGCAGTGCCTTTATCAAATTACACTCTGCTCCCTGCAGAAGGACTGGGACACGGGAAGCACGGGCCATTTCCGAGGGAGATTGCCCATTATACACCGACATCATTAATCTGGAACATATATACATGCACATATGGCTATAACCAGATAATCCAGATCTTTTTTGCTGTTCTGACAGAGAAATATTGTGAAGCAAGCACTGAATGATCACCCCAAAGAGGCAACACCAACCCAGGCCACCCTCTTAGGTTCCTCAGCATCTCCACAAGGTCACACCAGCAGCCCCCGTGTACATGATCCATCAAAAATCTTGGGGAAAAAACTCCCAGGAAAAGCATCCACGTTGGGGTAAAATATGTCCCTGCTGCCCAGAAATAGGTGGGTTGCTGACTTTGTGTTCCAGACGTTGGATGTGCCTGGAGAACTTTCGTTGCATGAATTTCTCAGTCCTTTTCTGAATACTTCACGCTTTTGGCCACTGCAGCATCACGTGCCCGTCAATTCTATAGTGATATTGTGTGCTTTGTGGAGAAAAAGAAAAGTATCTCTGTATTCTGTACATATCTGATACAGGATTCTGGCATAATTGCAGAGAACACAATAGAAGAGAAGAAACCCCAGGTGAGCATGTGACAGCGAACATCACGAGCTTTCCCATCTCCTGCAGCACCCACAGTTATCAATACCTGAATAAAAGTCCTGTGAATGATTTCATTACTGAATTAAATGTGGAAAATAGGCTCACTTCAAAGGATGCCTGCCTCCAGATCCACAGGGACAGCATGGAACTGCACCATCACACCCACGAGGGTTCCAACCAAGCAAGCAGCACCTCCTTCTGCTCCTTCCTCAGCAGCAGCACCTTGTGCTTGTTGGACAACAGGGCGAGAGAGGCAGGACTGAGCCAAATTACAGGAGAATGGACCAAAAAAACACAAAGGAGGGAAACAAGGAGGAGAGAGGAATGTCATCCGTGTCACCAAAGCAGTGGAGCATATGGAAACTGCATTTAAGGGGCATGTAAGGAGTTGGTATAACCAGATGGCAGCATTTGTAGTTTTAGGCACTCCACTGCTGAGGGGGATCTCCCACAGATGTGGCAGCAGGGTCCAGGAGAGCAGAAGCAGAGCCTGGCCAGGACAGAAGGACAGCTTTGTGGCGAGGTACACTTTTAAGACCTTCAGAGCTGGGTTCAGGGCCTGGCTTCCCCGGACACCGAATCAAGTATTTCTCTTTTGTGAGCCTTCATCTCCCATTAACAAAATTCAATAGAAACATTTCTATGCATTCTCTGTCTCTGTCTGACAGATATTTGTGTGATTGCAGCCAGCAATGAGCTCCTGATCTCGCTGCAGACACAGCTGCAGAGCCCAAAAAAGMAACTATTTGGTTATTTCCAATACCCAGTATTGGAAAGGAACTCTTAAAATACATTTATTTCTTGATAAATAAGTATAGCACTTAAATCACTCAACTACTTAAAACATTTACTCATTGCTTTGGATTTATTCACCTCCCTGTCAGCTGCTTTCAGAAATATAACCTTTAACAACACCACGCAAGGGCTTCACAAGGGAAGGAGGAAATGCTAATTGGTTTTAGCCTTTTGTGAAACAATCCATCCAAAGTTAATTAGAATAGGTTTGCTTTTTCTTTGCAAAAACAATCCATAAGAAAGACTGATGGGCAGAGCGAGCTGCACCTTGCACAAAGGTGGTAGGATTTAAGTGATTCTGAGCTGTGCTCCCACAACTCCGTTGCCTCCAGGCATCTGTCTGGTCTTTCTCTGTGGATGGCATAATTAGGACTTGAGTGAAAACCCCAGTGGTGAAGCCTGATAAGAAGTTAATCTTCTGGGCACCACGTGGGCCAAGAGAGATGTGCCCAAAAGCCCAATTARCAAAAGGCTTCTTGTCCCAGGCTGTGCCATAGCCTTGCTCGGAGCTGATAAAGAGTCAAGGAGGAGCAGCTCAGGGGTTCACAACCCCTCACACAGCACAGGGGTGAGGAGCACCCACACCTCGTCCCCCTGGTGCTGGAAACCARCTCATCTCACTCTTCCTCGTGCCCTTCACACCCACAGTGGGACACGTGAATGCCTCGGATTCRCACATCTCTCACCTCAGTGCCTCCAGCCACAAGCCAGGGCTTTTCTCACTGCTTTGGGGAGCCCCACAGAGGGYAGCTGTCAATAAAACCTGGCCCCAGGTTTCCTGGAGCCTCTGAGTGAGGCCAAGCAAGCAGAATTTGTGTGAAATCTGTGCCATCCCAATTACAGACTGAGGAAGCTCAAGACCCGCTGGCAGTACAGAACCCAAAAGCATTACAGCCAGCTCAGCCCCCTACAGCCATGTCTGAGCAAAGAGAGCAAATGGTAATGTCTGATTTCCCATCATCTGTAAAGAGGAAAGGAAAAAGTTCTTGGCTCTTGGAAAAGCACTGCGGATCTGGAAAAGAGAGTGCTCAGCACCTGGGCTTTACAAGCCCAGAGATCCTTTCTTTTACGGGAGGAAAGCACTTCCCTAATAGCCAAAGGAATGCTGAGGCACAGCATCCATGAGCCCTACAAAGTGCCCTTTCCATCTAGGGATATTAAAGAGCAAATCCCAGTTTCAAGAGGGATGCAGTTCACGGAAGCTGCTTCTGAGGAATTCAAGTGGTTTCTCCAGACCAAGCGACTGTAGCATGACTATGACGGAAGGAGTTAATAGACGCTGAAATTGTTTCATTAAGTAGATTTGCCAGAATTTACTGATTATTAAACCTCATTAGCCGGGGACTCGTACTCCATGTTCTTACCCAGTCGCTGCCTGCTGCCTGCTGGATACACGGAGGGATGCTGGAGAGATTATTCCTAAGCCCTTCCCCCTTCCCTCTCCCCTCCTCTTCCAGGACCACGGTGACAGTCCCGGGGGAAACAGAGGACAGACAGGGAGAGGACAGGATCCAGCAGCTCTCGCTCAGCACCTTCCCCCAGGAAGCCCCGGGAGCCCGGGAGAGGAGCTGCCCCTCGGGACACCTTGGCAGAGCATCCCTCGGCACAACATATGTTACATGAACACGCGCGGCTGCTTCCCCCTTCCAGGAAAGAGGGCGAGGAAGAGGAAGAGGAAGGAGACAGCCAGCTGCAGAGTGCCGTGGCGATTTTCCATGTAATCGATCCCGTGCGACACCCGCGGGCGCTGCCGCCGGACCCCGCTCCGTGTGCGGCATGTGAGCCTCGCCCGCGGGGCAGCCCCGCTCCGGCTGCTGCCCGCGCCGCGCCGGTAAGTGACTTCGGGCAACTTTCCTCCCAACCTTTGCGGGTCTCTGACTCGGGCTAGGAAGTGCCTTTGAATCTCTAGAGACTACGAGCAGGGCCAGGGGCTTGTCCCCGAAAGGAGGAGGCGGGGAGCGTTTCCATCGCTGCCCCGCTCCGAGCTCGTAAAACACTTTCCGCCTGCTTAACAAAGTTTTCTCCACGCTCGGGCAGAGGTCCCCTCTAACTCCTCAGCAATTTGCAGCGGCACGAGGTCGGGTTGATAAGAACAGTCCTCGTTTGTACGGCACTTCTCCACTTAAGGCGTTTTGTAAACCTCCCCCGGSTAATCCTCGCAATCCCCCCGAGGGGCAGAACGGGCGTGCGGGGAGAGGCAGGGGACTCCCGATCAGGGCACTCCCGATCCGGGCACTCCAGCTCAAGCAATTAGAACTTTGCATCCAGCCCACGGCAGGTAATTGACCRCTCCATCTCTAATAACTATTAAGCAGCTTAGTCGAGTTAGCGTGTGTTTAAGGGTTTAYGGAAATAAAGCGAAGCGACAACCACGGGAAAATAAGGATCTAACGGTGCCCGAGACCTGCCCGGGGAAGAGCCCGAGCTGTTCCCGCTTGGATCTGCAGGCACCCGACCCTCGGCGATAATTATGAATGAGGCTGTAGCTCTCCCCTGTGCCTGTGTTGCCAGACAACCAATGAGGCTGCAAAGCAAAGCTCATTCACAGGCTGCAGGTTTCAGGAAGAGGCACAGAGGTGACTTTTACTTACAAAACAGGCGCTCATCAATTTTGTGATCGAGGAAAGTGGCTGGAAACACCTTTTCTCTTGCGGTAACCTCTGCTGTGTTTTCTCCTCCTTCCCGTATCTCTTGGCTGACAGATTCCCCTGCTCTGATGCCGTCTCGGATGTCCCGGTGAGAACTCTCAGAGATGCCTATTCTCTCCAGAGGCAGTGACCAAGACTATAGTAACATTAGCTACAACTCCTGCAACTCCTTGAGCCACTTCCTTCCTATCTGCGTGGAAACCCCTCCCGTCAAAGGGGTCCACTACCAGCGAGCCAGGAGGATTTACCGCCCCGAGCAAGTCTCCGCGGTCGACCTCAAGACAGAGATCATGATCAACGTCGGGGGCATCAAGTACCTGCTGCCTTGGAGCACTTTAGACGAATTTCCCCTGACCAGACTGAGCAAACTAAAGCTCTGCAGCAGCTACGAAGAAATCATCCAGCTGTGTGACGATTACGATGAAGACACCCACGAGTTCTTCTTCGACAGGAACCCCAACGCTTTCGGGATGATCGTCAGCTTCCTCGCCGCGGGGAAGCTGATGCTCTTGAGGGACATGTGTGCCTTGTCTTTCCAGGAGGAGCTGAGGTACTGGGGCATCGAGGAATCCAACCTGGAGAACTGCTGCTTTCGGAAACTGTTCCAGAAACTGCAGGAGTTGGCCGAGATACGCAAGGAAGAGGAGCTCCGGAGGAGCAAGGAAGCTTCGTGTGTCTTGGATGAGAAGACCAGGTTTGGACAGTTCATGAACAGGCTCAGAGATATGGTGGAAAACCCCCAGTCAGGACTGCCAGGCAAAGTCTTTGCTTGCCTCTCCATCCTCTTTGTGGCCACCACAGCTATAAGCCTTTGTGTGAGCACAATGCCAGACTTAAGAGCTGAAGAAGACAGGGTGAGTAAGTCATTTTTAACTGGTCTGACTACAGAATTAGTAGACAGAATTTCTGTGACAGAAAGCCCAACAATGGCTTAAATGAGTTCTATAATCTTCAAGTGATAGCATGTTAAGAATAATGGGAACAAAGATTGTACTAATTTTTAGATAAAATACAAGAAATCTTCTGGACAGAGCAGATATTTCAGCTCTCCAATACAGCACTGTTTTTTCTTCTTAAGAAGCAGAATAAGATTAACTTGTTAGCACTCAGACTCTCAAACTGACATTGTGGAGTTTTCAAGATGCTTTGCTCTCTAGTTACAAGCAATCTCTCCTTAGGACACATCAGCTACAGAAATATTTTCCTCTTTACTTTTAAAACAGCTGGGTATCGTCCCTTGTGATAAAACAGTCAGATCTTTAAAGAGGAAGAAATATTCATTAATTGTTATATGTTACATTTCAGCAGTTGCATAAAGACTGAAAGATGAAAGGCAGATTAAGTATTTTTGCACATATTGATACTTAAAAGCTGTACCTCTAAAAATCATCATTCCATGCTCATAGAAATCAGTGTTTGCCCCCTATATATATTTACATTTTGTAGGAGCAATACCAAACGCCATCTGAACTGCAAACTGCATTTAAACCCTTCTCAAAGAAGTCATCCACATTAATTCAGGGCAAACAAATCAAGCCCGTAGCACCATGAAGGATCTTCTCTATAACATTGCTGTAAATATTTCAGCATTTAAAAGATTTATTTTTCTAATAATAAACCCGAGGAAAGTAAGAATCCAGAGTTATTTCAGCTGTAGCAACGTCCAAATTCATCAAATAACCTTGACTAATCTCTGTAATGAATCCTGCACTTCATTTGCAAACTGCCCTTCCAAAAGTGCTGAGGAAACCTGTGCCAAATAAACTCCCTGCCCCAACCACTGCTGTAAGACAAGACACTCCCCAGAGTATCATATAGTGATGGCTAAAGTCAAATTTACATTTATAGCACAGCCTGGCGTGCACAACGCAAAAATCTGTATATATTGCTCAGGGCATTGGTCAAAGCAGCACCCTCATGGTTAAAATATGTCCTGATATTTGATGTCTGAATGAAACCAAGGACTGCACAGAAGGCTGAAATCTAAGACCATTCCCTGTTCCATTGAACCCCTTGGATAACAACTTACATTAGCCCAGGAAGGCTCAGGAATAAGCCTGGTGCTCTTGCAGCCTCCCACAGCTATTACTTTTTGGCTGAAAAAAGAAAAAACTGTGTTAACAGGAAAAGCTGTTAACACTGTTCCAATGCCTCTTCCAAGGAAGTACTTTAAATATAGAACCTCCTTCTTTCAGCTAGATGTACAAACATTACAAACTCTGCTCCAGCAAGTGCTTCCTACGAACTTTCTTAATGGAAGTGGCTCCATGCTTTTTATCTTCATTTCCCGAGCACTGCAGAAAAAGCTTTTATAAATACTTCCCAGGCAAAAGAGCAAGGACGTGAGCAGAGCTCAGCTCGATGTAATAGGTGGTGTGGTTTAAAAATAATTAATTGTGAGTTAGGAAGGAAAGGGTGCTGAGGGTTGTGAGTGTCTCCGGTGGCTGCAGTGAAGCTGCTGGTCCTGGATTTCCTATAAAACAAGGGTGACATTCCTACTCAGAGATTTGCATATGGATCACTACTCTAAAAACAAACAAACGGGACTGGAACAAGCTCAAAAGATGGATGGTTTAAAGTGCAGGGGAGAGGGTGAAGGATGAACTTGAGGAAAGGACCACGTTTGTCCAAATATGTGGAAACATTCCATAGTTTACACTTAGAGCAGCAGCCTGATGCACTTTGTCATTGTGCCCCAGAAGCACAGAGCAGAATATTGAAAGTCCTGCTACTTGAATTATGTGATGTTCTGCCAGGGAAAACCTAGGGGAATAGATGAGACAAAATACTCATGCCTTGTGGAAAAGCAGAGAATCTGAAACACTGAAGAGCAGTTTTTGCATCCCTCAATTTCCATCCCTAAATTCTTAGCCTGCGACAACTAAGATTTCTTCCCAGGATCTCAACAGAGCATTTTAACCAGAGCTGGACAAATAACTCCATGAACTTAATTGACTAAAATCAGGACTTCTTGGCTGCAGCTGAGTCATACTTAAGCAAATTGCAACTCTCCGTTGATTTGTAGCTCAAAGCTGTTCACTGACCTCAGAAAGTGATTCCAGGATGGGGCCACGTTTATCAGGAACCTGAGACAGGCAGGCAGGATCTGAATTTTTCGCTTTTTGGGCTGAACTCAAAGATGCCTCGATATCTGTTTGCTCAGTGGCAGAAAACAGTAAAATTCCTTCACAAAGTTCCTGAACAACCTGTAATTCCACACCTGAATTCAAAGATGCCCTACCCTGACGTTTGTTCATTTCTGAGTTAAAGCTTGGCAAAACCTCTGTGGGAAATGTCCTTAAAAGTGCTGCAAGGATCCATTTTCCAATGTCACTAGCACTGGAAATTGAATTTATCCATATTATCCATGCTGAAAAACAGACAAAAAAGGCTTTACCTCTGGTGCATATGTACCACTCTAGGGTCCTGTTTCTCCTCATCACAGCCACGTTAAGGGAGTGCAAACTGGCTGGACTCCAGCTCAAGAAGGATCAGAGTCAAAAAAAGAAAGGAAAAATAATGCAAGGTGACTTCCACTTCACTCCCTCGGCTCAGAGGCTGCTGGTCCCTCCCCGCGGGCACATCAGGTCCCTTGTCCTTTTAGCAGTTGCTAAAGCAGGTCTGCTCAGAAGGGACAAAAGCCGCCTGGGCAGGCAGAAGAGCAAACAGGAGTCCTGAGTATCCGAGGGAAAGTGAAAACTCCGCTCTCCGGGAGAGGCATGGCAGGGAGCCAGGAGAGAGCATCTGCATCAGGGAAGCCCGGTCACCCCGGCAACGGGAGGGGAGGGAGGGAAGGAGCCATCTCCATGGGCAGCAGAACGGAGGGGAGGGTCAGCCTAGAGACAGGAATGCGGCTGGAGGCGGAATAAAGGAGGAGTTGTTGCAACTGACACCGGGCACACGCTCCAGAACAGGGTAAATGCCCTTTAGGAGAGATAGGAAACTAAACCACGGAGATTTGGGCAAACGATTCCACGAATTTATATCGTGTGTGCCTTGCCCTGAGAGGCAAAGGGTGTGCCAAAAGTTCAGCACAACTGTAGGGGAGGAAATGTCAAGTTTAAATCTGACCACAAAATAAATATATAAAAGATTTTATCATATACGAGGCTAAGGAAGGAGGAGTCACCAGTAACAAGTTATGCTATTTAGGCATAAAACAACAGAATGATCACATTCTCCGAGGGCAATACTTCCTTGCCCATGGTATTTGCATCTATTCTTCGTGGAGATCAAACTGTCTTTGGTAAGGAAGCAAATATATCATCAAAATGTAGTAATCAAGGCACGGGTGTAGATAGAGATGGGAAAAAAGGAATATTTGGAGGTGAGGAAATCTGTTATTGATCAGAACAGGCAGCCTGAGAGAACTGCAAATCTGAGCTGGAGACCAAGTGCACAGGATAGGAAAGCTGAAGGGACAAAATTTACCCTCAAAGGAAAGAATTAAGATCATCCAACCAGAGACCAGGCAGAGGTCCCATCAAAGTCCCCCAAAAGTCCCAGTCCCACATTGGAGTTGCAGTCAGGATCCAAGAGGTGTGACTGAAAGTCACTGCTCAGCACAGCTAACCCAAAGGAAAAAAAAAAAACCATCATTACACCAGAAAACTATGGAATAAAACCACTGCAGAAGAGCCTGGAGAGGGAGAACACTTTGAAGTACTCTTGGGATTTTCCTTAGGACGAGATATTTCACTTAATGAGTCCCTAAAATTGGCATCCTCTAGAGAAATGACTCAGCAGAAAGGCTACAGCAAGGTCTTTACCTCAGGAAGGCAGCAAATTAAGGTCAGGAGGAAGAAGAAGAAGAAGAAACCCCAGATATTTCCATTCCCTGACCTTGTTACTATTAATTTTTCTATTTGCTATTAACTGACCTTGAGAAGCTTGAAATTGCTTTAGGTATTTTATGGGAACTAATGAAACAAAATCATCATAGGCTGCAACCACTGTTGWTTCATGTGGAGATTTTATCTTGAAACTCAGAATACTCGTTTTTTTTTTAAAGCTTCTATTCCTGGGATCATTTGATTATGTGAAAATCGAATTCTTTTTAAAAGAGTAAGTTTTTAGTCTCTGGTTGCACTTAGAATCCAGAAAACATGAACAGATGAAGAGAACCCAGTACTTCACATATAGAACCACTTTTAAATGATTTTTTTTCATTCTACACCATTATT
Organism: Amblyornis subalaris; assembly: GCA_018881555.1. Classification (NCBI taxonomy): domain Eukaryota; kingdom Metazoa; phylum Chordata; class Aves; order Passeriformes; family Ptilonorhynchidae; genus Amblyornis; species Amblyornis subalaris. Next base: position 3,644,028 of record JACAXG010000036.1, on the reverse strand, counting down.
CTGGAGGCCCTGACTTAGTTTTTTCAGCTTGATGTTGCTGAAGTTTTCTGAGCRATACTGAAGCCAGAATATTTGGCTTGCACACTGGAAGGAACTGCCAAGAAACAGGTTTTCTTTAAAACTGGAATGATTTTTACTTTAAAGGGGGAAAAAAACCCCAATTTATTTGCCTTTTTGTGAAGAGAAAGGAAATGCAATGTTCATTTCCAAGTGTAAGACTATAAAGGCGTATGTGTACATGCCTCTCTATAAATRCACTGCTGGGTACATACGACTTGAAATTACTTGGAGCAAAATAAAGCTGGATGTGCTTTGGCTTTATTACAGCTGCTCAAGCCCATTATTCTGGGTTCCTATCAGGTCACTTTCTSCAGACAATCCCTCTCCTAAATTATCCAGGCATCCAGAGCCATTCTGATTCCTTCTGACCRTTCTGATCAGCAAGGCAAGGAGGAAAATGTGCTTCACTGCAGCACCAAAAACCTCCTGGTCTAGGTGTACTGAGCACAGTAGAACCCAGCTAATTTATGTGCTTCGTGGGCTGGATTAGTTAAATTAATAATGAGTGAAGAAATAAGAAGAATTAAACAAAAAAAAAATCAGAATATTCAAGCCTGGGACTTTGATATGTATTTATAAATTATTGCTTAATGGGATCTGCCTTTTTTTGAGGTCAGAAACACCGAGAGCTTTGACCTTGAAACCGCACCGTGACGTTAAGACTCTGATTTCAGAGTTCCACGTTGTCAGTGACCATTTTCCAGGCATCCACACACAGAATTCCGTATCTCAGCACTGAGTCTGTTACGTACAACACCGATAAAGTTCATATCTCTTAAGCCCTGCTCTCCACAACCCGCGAGGGCACCGTGGGGGTGCCTGCTGCGCCCATCTGTGCCCCAGCTCACCCTCCCTGCCGCAGGGAAGGAAGGAGTGTCTGCACAAACTCCTGGCCCTCCGGTGAGGGAACGGATCCAGCTTGGCTCTCCAAAGCCAGCCCAAGGCCCGGTGCTCGGGAAGCACCATTGGACATTATTAGTTTGCCTTCTGTCCCTCCGGTTTTGGCCGCGTCCCAACGGCACTGAGGCTCGGRGCTTTGCACGCTATCCCGGGGGGACACCCAGCTGTTCCAGCTGTTCCAGCTGCGCTGCAGCGGGCGCTCCACCAACAGCTGTGCGGCCCTCGCTGGGAATCAGGATTTCTTCCCCCTCTTCCTGCTTTCAAGGTTGTAATAGYTACAACAGGACCAAAGCCTGTTCGCTTCCCCCGCCTGACTCAKCTCAAGGCGTTCAGCACAGATGAAGGTTCATAAAGGACACCTTTGGGAAGATGGGTATTCCCTTCATTCCATCTCTGGAAAACTCTGTTTGTAACCAATTCATCCTCCAGGCTCCTTCCCATAGTGTCAGCACCTCCTATTAGCATTTGTATTTTCCCTTAGATCAGATTCAGCCATACTCAGGACCCCCTGTACATCCTGTACTACACAGTTGCAATAAGTAGGAATTTCTGCTCCAAAGAACTTAAAATAGACTGAGAAAAGAAACAAACAGTAACAGGACATATGCTTTGACCTGTCAGTTGAAGGCTATCCTCCCAAGTCCCAGATAAATTCCTTGTCATTTTGACCACACTGCTCTTCACAGTTACAAAATGAAGTCTGTTAAATTTCTTACTAGAAAAACAAGAAAAAGGTTATTCTTCCACACCTTTYCCCTAACACCAACAGTTTGGAGTCACCAACTGGTTTAAATCAAATTCAGATTCTTCAGGCTGACTCTCACAGTGTTTGCAGACTAAGGACCCACGTTTTAAAGTTAATTGAAACATTTTCTTTCAGGTACACTTCTGCCCCAGAGGGGATAATTATTTGTCAGACACAGAGATAATAATTTCTTCCTCTGTTCTTTCTAACGTCCACATTAATACAATACCAATATTAGTTTAGCTTCCTCAAACGTTCTAGTTGTAGTAATTGTTTTGCCAAGCCCAGGCTTCTTTCCCATAAAGCAGAACGAGTGGGAGCTCATAGTGTGCTCAGAATACGCAGCACTGCCTTAACAAGCTCATCATCCTCTAAATCGGGTTACAGTCTCTTTCTCAGCAGGCTCTAACCTTCCGATTTTATTGCACCGGTCTGAAACCATCAATCCGAGTCCTGATGTGATCCMTAACAGAGGGTTTCCAAGCTCTCCCTAAGCATGATTTGATTCGGCAGAGCATGGTTTAATTATTCAAATAGCGGCGTCAATGCGGCCGCAGTGATTCAGCAGTACCTGCAGCACTGCAGCTGGATCCCGCAGCTCAGGTACGCAGGGAACGCACATCGGCCCCACAGTTCCCAGCCAAGCCGGCATKTTTGCAGCCAAAAGGGATTTCTCCCCTGTATCTGTTCATTTCCTGCTGCCAGTGGGATAAGAACAGCCTGGAGCCACTTGGGAACGTCAGTTCCCTGCGCCGGGGTCTGGGTCTGCCTCTGCTCCTGCCTAAACACTCTCTGGACTCGCAGCCTCCCCCTGTATTCCCACTGCCTTGGATCTGTGGGCAGGCAAGGGCAAGAACCAAAGCTTGTTTGTTCACTATCCCATCAGTTCATACTTTGTCCACAGGGARTTGCTCAGGGAGAAGCTGTAGCCCAGGATGCACTGCCCAGGTATAACTCGGAGAAGTGCAGAAGGGTGGAAAACCACCCCCTGCCCARGAAACTGCAACCTTGGGCTTAGGGAGGGAAATTCCTGCCGGTTTTACTCCTAAATCCTGCACATGGAGGGCTGAGTGATTTTGGCCAAAGGGCCAGGCTGCAGGAAGAGCAGTCTTGCTGGGATAAGTGCTGGACAGCAAAGCTGGCAGAAGGCAGGTCGGGAGCCACGACACAGGCTGATCCCATCTGCTGCCACTTCCATGGACACTGGCCTCTGTCCACAGAGCAGCGTGTGGATCAGAGCGAGGATCTGAGCAGCGACTCGGCCGTGCCAAACGAAACCTGCACCTGCCAGGATAAATTTAGCAGATGTGAACCGTGGCCTCGCATCAGCCATGGAGCCAGGCATGGTTTTGGTGTGAAAGTTGATGTTCTGGCAGCCTGTCCTTCCTCTGCGGAGGGCTAAGAAGGTGCAGGTCCCGTGTTTAAGGAAACTCCTTTAGGATTCCAGTAGAATGGAGCATATGCTCTGTGAGCTCCTCCCTGCCTGGTTCTCGCTCCATTAGGTCCGGGGGACTGGGCACCAGAACAGCCTTTCCTTGGAGCAATCACTGCTGCATCCCGGGTGGATCTGGCTGGGAAGGGGACTCAGATCCTTTCAGCCCATTGCTCATCCGTTTGATGACAGGGAGCCAGCTGGTTCCCATAAACATGCCCTGGGAAGGACAGTGTTTGCACACAGTGGTTCAGTCATCACCTCTCGCTGGGTTCAAGGACTTTTATCAACTTGGCTTCATAGATAACATGAGATGCCTTTCTCAGGAGTGTGCTGTGTAAGCAACATATACACGTTTTGCTGATGCACACATTGATTTCCACTCTAAAGCTCTGRAAATGTGAAGCTCTGGAAATATTAATCTCTATATGACATGATTCTGAAATAATCCATATACTGATCAAGCTGTGCTTATTAGCAAGGTGTTCTACAAGCACTGGAGGAACTTTTGTTATTTAACTAGAAAATAGATTATTTGACACAGGGAACACTTGGGATCACTGACACCATCCTGAGCAGTGCTCACTGGCAAGCACAGGAAGGAGATCATGAGAATTGCTGTTGTTTTGCTTGTCTGACATCTCAGACTCCACCCTGTTTATAGATTGTGCAGAATCCCAATTTACACACCACAGAAAAAAGGTTCAGATTGCTGCCAATAAAMTTCCCCTTAGAGTCAGTCCCACCAAGGGCAGAAAGTTGGTACCTATCCAATTTTACCCTCACACAGCTGCAGCACTGCACTCCCAATAGAATGGGAATATGAGATTTCTTTCCTCATTTTACTTCAGATTAAGAGGGACTAAAGGGTAAATATCCACTGCAAAAGGTATTGGGGTAAATCTCTGGTCATATGAAACTAATTGGAGGACCAGGTAATGATTCAGAACAAGTTTTTAATTGTAAAGTGTCTTAGAGTGCAGACAAGTGGGACAGACCCTGAAGGTCCAAGAGTAGTTCCTTGCTGGTGTCATACGGTTATTCAATAATAATAAAATTTTTCCTTATCTAGAACACATTAAAAAGTGAGCAGCATCTGGAAACCAGCATGGATAGATGAGATATATATTCTGCAGGGGAAAATCTGATTCAGTCTCCCTGGGCATTACTGAGMTTATTGATGCATGTAAAGATATTATTTTCACTAGATGAGATTTATACCTGTTGTAAGTTAGGTTAGTGCTGCATAACTCTGGGATCTGATTTTGTTTATTCTCCTAGATGTCATTGCACTTTAATTAATGTTTCCTGGCAAACTAAGAGGCCAGGAAATTTATCTTTTTTTATCTTGTAAGTGGCACATATCTCAAGCACATTTAGCTCAAATTCACAATTAGTGAATAAATTCCTTTTTTGTAAGCTCACCCGTGAAACTGAGGTCTGAGATTTAGCTRTCACACATTACTCTGGCCTTGGAGGTGTGAATTCCTGAGCCTCAGACTCTTTCTAGAAAAGGTACTCCAAGRAAACTGCGGTAACTCTTACCAGCCACAGTCTCCATACATTATTCATCTTGTCCCTACATAGATCCAGCTCGCTTAAACTCTTTGAAAGAGTTTACAACAAACCCCCAAAATGTATTGAATCCTTTATCCTAAACTGCRTATAAATTTGGCTATGTAACCTAAAGCTCACCTACACTTTAAAACTGCGTGGCCAAACCTCATGGAAGGGCAATCTGGCTACAGGAACATCAGCTCAGGGAGCTGGAGAACAAGGGGGAATGGATTTAAACTGTAAGAGTTTAGATGGGATATGAGGAAGAAATTGTTCCTTAAAGAGAAGTTAACAGAATTATCCTAAAACAAGGAATCTCACAGTAACACCATAAACTCCAGCATATAAGAGAACACAGAAAATAAGCTACATTCTTATACACCAGAAGGTAATAATGGAAAGGAAGCTTGAATTGCTGACTATGTSTGGTGGTACAGGAGTTTGAAACAACTCCTTTGCTTCTTTGAGGCRGTTTATAAATCTACAAAACCACTCAGTATTTCAGGCATCAGGCTCAGTATATATCTTTTTATACACAAAATATTGTTTCACTCATTGCTGAGCCAAATGCTCATTTCGTACATAAGATCAATACCAGGCACTCATTTTATTACATTTATATCATAYGTTGTAGAACTTCTGCTGGAGGCAAGTTCCATAAATCCTGATAAATTCTTGCATTGTTGAAAAGTAAATCTGCAGGATGAATAAAGAGTTAGATACTCACTACTGGGTCTGCCGTAACTGTTCTCCCACCCAAGTCAGTGACAGGTTGAGTACTGATTGATGCTGTGATGGTGTAAAACATGTCAGAGGGTTTTGTTGAAAAAGCCCTCCCGAAATATGCTGTGGTCAGTTATAAATAAAACCTCATCTTCCCCTCCTGYTCACAGTCAGCACCACACCAGCTTGGAGCTTTTAGAGCTCCCACTACACCCTGGTACTTCATGTGCAAAACTGCAGCAGGAGGAGAAAGAGCTCAGTGAAAATCTGACCCTTTYCCCCCTCTTATTTCAATACTTGCTGCTTTTGAACAGGATGTTCAAAAGGAGGAAGATTGCTTAAAGGGTCTGACATTAGAGAGGGATATTCTGTATAAATCGCATCAGGTGCATTACATAAAAGATACAAATGTTCCTAATATATAAAACATTCACATACAAACTCATGGGATGAAATCCATCTCCCGAAGTGAAGTCAGTGAGCATGTTTTCATTATGCTGACAGCATAAATTRCCTTCTCTAAGTAGATATAAATTTCCATAGGGAATACTGAGGTCACTGAGGGTGGCAAGAATTAAAACTCTCCCAGCCAGTCCTTACAGTCCTTGAAATTTCACACTCAATTCGAAAGACATCCTAAATCTTAACGGATAAAACTTCCAGCAGAAAAAATTTCTTTTCTTCTATTTTCCAAGGAAGGGATAGTGCCAGCCACATGATGATCTGAGAGCAGTGTCACCTGCAAATGTCTAAAGGTAAACAAATAACAGATGTACTGGAAATTCAGCCCAGTTAACAAAAAACAAAATAGATCTTGATGGGAGCAATGAATAATTCACAGGCCACATCACTGGGGTGACCAGAGGCAGGTCTGTGCAGAGCCCAGGCTGCACTGTAGGAATAATTCAGAGCTCAGAAAGAGTGAGCACTGCATAACACGAGTGCTGATTGCAGGCAATGTCATCGAGCCCAGTCAGCAGCTCTGCAAACACCAAGGCACTCCAGCACCGACTGCAAATGGAACCACAGCCTGACCCTGCAGGCAGAGCCCTGGCAGGGCCAGGCCTTCATTAGCTTTTGTGGTGTTTCATTTCGGAGGCGAATTATGAGCTCGGCAGTTTAYCGTGCAGAAAGGAAAAGTCCCCAAATGGTGCTACAGAGCTAAATTGTTCTGAGGGTTAGGCAGGGTAAAACACACTCATAACGGGGGAACCTCAGCTGGCCAATTCTGTAACCACTGCCTGAACAAAAAGACTTGTTACTCCCCAGTGCAGCAGAAAGTGGGAATTATTCAGGACCTGCATGCCAGGACTTTATACCTAGATGAGTTTCATTCACGTAGATGGGAAGAAGCAACACAATAAAATGAAGCAGGTAGACAGATCTGTTCATCCAGGTGTTTCACATGCTCATTACTCTCTGTACACCACTGCAGGGCAGCTTCCACACTTCCTGTGAGCTGGGCTTTGTTTATCTCAGGTACCATCGACTCAGGCAGACCCATATTGCTTCTCCCTTAGCGTTTTTGGATGCTGGTTGACAGGCTGTCCTTTTATTCATTCCTCTCCGTGTTTTGCTTCAGGGCGAGTGTTCCCAGAAGTGCTATTACATCTTCGTCATCGAGACCGTCTGCGTGGCCTGGTTCTCCCTGGAGTTCTGCCTGCGCTTCATCCAGGCCAGGAGCAAGTGTCAGTTCTTCAAAGGACCCCTGAACATCATCGACTTCCTGGCCATTTCCCCCTACTACGCGTCGCTCATCTTCTCCGAGGACGACTCGGGCGAGGAGGAGGACAGGCCGAGCAGCAACACGTACCTGGAGAAGGTGGGGCTGGTGCTGCGGGTGCTACGTGCCTTGAGGATCCTGTACGTGATGCGCCTGGCGCGGCACTCCCTGGGCCTGCAGACGCTGGGCCTCACCGTGCGCAAGTGCACGCGGGAGTTCGGCCTGCTCCTGCTCTTCCTGTGCGTGGCCGTCACCCTCTTCTCCCCGCTGGTCTACCTGGCCGAGAACGAGTCCGGCAGGGTGCTGGAGTTCACCAGCATTCCCGCCTCCTACTGGTGGGCCATCATCTCCATGACCACCGTGGGCTACGGGGACATGGTGCCGCGCAGCGTGCCGGGCCAGATGGTGGCTCTCAGCAGCATCCTCAGCGGGATCCTCATCATGTCCTTCCCCGCCACGTCCATATTCCACACGTTCTCCCACTCCTACTCGGAGCTGCGCAAGGAGCACGAGCGGCTGCAGTCGCGGCTGAACCGGGGCAAGGGCGCCAATCGCTCCGGGGAGAGCGACACCTTCAACGAGACCGACAGCCTGGTCCTGGAGGGGCAGGCTTCCCCCATCAAGTACATCTACACCGGGAACTGAGCGCGGCTGCACAGCGTTCCYGAAAACGGGAACGGAAGCGAGCACGCGTGCGCGTCAGCAAAATACACAAAGCAAAGCAAGGGCGTAGGTTACAGCAGGATTCACGCTCCTGGCTTAGGGATAAGCAGCAGCCAACCCAACACGGCCAGCTCCAAAAACTCCCCACGGAGCTGGAGGCTGGGAGAATGTTAAAAGTCAGAGTTTATTCAGTGATAAATACTCATTCTTCTCTACGACTACTAAGAATAAACTTTGTCTCTACCACTCATGCATCTTGCTGCATACCTAATATCGAATGAGTAACAAACAAACCGGCTTCTGTTGGCACAAACACACTTGTTATTTTATTTGCCTTTCAGTTTCCAATGTTCTCGCAGTTAATATCTCGAGCCAGGCGTTAGGACGCATTCTTTCAGGGCTGCACACCGGTGTGGTTATCCAAAGCTCATCCACCAGGCACACAGATACAAATCTGAATTCTGTACTTAAAGCCAGTAACAAGCTTGAAATGAACCCACTGTACGTGAAAGCTTTCCGAGCTTGCCTGTAGCCAGACGATCAATCTATAACTGACAAATTGCACTGCTTTGTATGAAACACATACTGTTTGCAAGAGCGTTTGCTTGAAATGCAGTTGTGGTCTGCAGACCGTGAACATATCATACTAGACAGCTAAAGTCTTCAAACTTCTTTTTCATATAATTATTTAAAATAAAAACGAGGAATAAAAAAAAAGCCCGAGCTTATCGACCATATCAAAAAGCGTTGGTGTTATCTTTTTCGTTGAATGGTGATGGCTTCTCTGGAAGAAAGATGAAAAATAGACTTATTGAAAGTGAGGTGGTAGCTCAGAAGTATCCAAAGGTATAAATAATAAAGAATGAGGTGAATGACTGCAAGAGAAGCAGTGGGAGGGATTTCCCGATGCAAATCGAAGATGTCCCTGTTGGGATATCCAAGTATTGCCAGAAGGAAGCAACAGGRCTTTGCAGAGGCCAGCAATGCTCCTTTATGGATAGTCTGGATGGTTTTGTGCAATTTAATCCTTTAGATGGTGTGAAGGTGGTCAGTGAATCCTATTCCAAGTCACAGGGGCCAGGTGYGCACAGACAGTGTGTTCAGGGCCCCTGTCAGCCACAGTGTGTAAGAGTTTTGTTGATGCCCACAGGACTCTGAATTTCGGGCTTGTATTTAAGCACTGAGATTAATCAAGGCCTAAATTAGTTTTTAATCAGATTTTCAGCTCTCATTACTCCCATTTCTTAAACCTTGCCAAGGTCCCCACGACCTTGTGATGGAGAGAAGCTCAGTGAAGTGACCATTCAGCAGGGCCAGCTTTGGGCAGGCACCACTCGTGCACGGGATGGAGCCACGGGGAGCCTGGGGGACACTTCCAGGCACTGACCCCTCTCCCACCTGGACACACAAACACAGTGACTTCCAGAGTTCTGCAGCTTCCTGCGAGCATTTGGGAGCAGAGTTCAGGCACTCYCCTCCCTCCTGCCCGAGTCCAGAAAAGCACAGTTGGGATGACGTGACTGGAATTAATCTCTTGGGTTTATCTTGCTATTGACCTTATGATTTAAACCAGGGAAACTGCAGAGGATTATGGATGGGGATGTTCCAACACAAGTGGAACAAGCTGACTGTAGATGACAGGCATTCACATTTGCCACATGAAAGGTGTAATTTCTGCTGGTTTATGCATAGGCTCACCTGATTTTTTTTTATTTTTCACAACTAGCATTTATTTTTTGCCAGCAATTCTCTACAGTAGGTCCACTGAGATGGTAAACCAGACAAAATCCTGGTCTGGACTATGAACCAGACCTCTCCAGGGTCCTGTGCATGGTGATGCCACCTGCATTTCTCTGGAGAGTCTGTATTTCTTTGGAATTAATCCCAGTTTCTTAGGAAGAACAATTGCACACTGCCACAACGCCCAGCCCACTTCTGTCCCTCTAGTCTGGCAGTGTCAAATCCAGTGCTTGCTCCTGCTGGGTGGTGACTGCTGGGACACAAATCCTGCTGCAGAACCGCCGCACTTTTAAAAAGACATTTCTCCCACTGACACACACTTTGGAAATACAATCAGGTAGGGCAGCTGATTTGGTTTGTCCAATTAATAAAATCCGTATTAGTTCAGGAGTTATTTGAATGTGGTGGCACATAAAATTAGCCCAGCCATATGTTCTAAAAATGTAGATATCTGGAAGAATATTGGGGGTTTTACTGCTCAAGTGCTTGTAACAGCTCCACGTCCAACAGGTTCTGTGATGCAGGTGGGACTGTGGACAGTGACAGCAACCCAAACCCTGACTCACTTCAAGTGTGTAACCCTGTGTAAGTTCCCCCAAAACACAACCCAAGACTGTGCTGAAGCACAGAGTTCAAACAAACAAACAAATCACCAAYGTTTGAGAGGGAAGTGAGTGTTTGTACTTCAGCAGAACGAGGACCAGCACACCTATTTCTGATTTTAACTCAATCTCCTSCCGTAGCTGGGTCTGGGCTGCACCAGCTCTCCCAGAAAAAGTCCTGCATGATTCATTGTGGTACAGGGGAAGGAAAAATATGTTGAGAGGAACATTTAGTGCCTGTGTAACTCTGCTGAGTAACACATTCAGAACAAGCAGTTACAATTAGCAGATAGTGTTGTTGCCAAGATCGTATCATTTCATACCCAGATTTAATTAAAAGAGCAGTTTAGTTGCTTGGCTCGCAGCTTCTCTTTGTTCAAAGCCTTTTCCCTGGATCTAAATCCTAGAAATAGMAGAGGAGCAGCACCCATCATCCAGGGGGAAACCACATTGTTCAGCTCTCACCAATGCATTACATCTCTTTTTGAGCTTCTAATTGCCACTGTGACATAGCAACAACTCCCATTGGTGTGGGAATCTGCAAAAATCCTCACCATGCTCCTTTTTGAGGGAATTCAGGAATAAATCYTGCTCTGCAACCCGGCTGTGCACACCAGAGTGTGAGAACACAACACAGGGCCCTTCCAGTTGGTCTGACCTGGCCCCAAACCGCAGTGAACGGGTTTTGATCAGGGGCTAAATGCAAATTTTCCGTGGTGTCCAAACGGCACCGAGGGGTTGGGACCTTTGCTCTGACCTGACTCCCATTTCCTCAGGGGTTGTGCAGATTGTTCCAGGTTTCTCTGCAGCCCTGGCACCTCCCAGCTGCTCTCCAGCTGTTTCTCCTCCTTGACTTTCACCGGTTCCTCGGGCAGAGAAGCATTACATAAGGTGGGCGTATTATTATTTCGGGAATTAATTTCTTTTAATGTCACAGGTTCAGTATTTTATTATTTCAGCCTGCTGTCAGAACTCCTGAAATTTGCTTTTCACCTGTTTTTGCATCCAGTCACTAATTTTCATAACAGAAAGTTACCAGCTTTAGTCAGTCACATAAATTCATTGAGGGAACAGTGTTTTATTTCAGGAGCAAATTGCAAAAGAATTCACTGAWTGTACTGCCTATCCTATGCATTAATTAGAGCAGAACTATTTAAAACTTGCAATGGTCAACAATTTTATTTCAAGCACACCCAAACAGTGTTCTGCAGTTATTTTGATCAATTAAGCACATCTGCTGACAGAAATTACACTCAGCATGCCCTTTCTGGTTTTTTTTTTCCCCATGAAAGATTTCCCCTTTTTTTTTTTTTGTTCAGAAAATTATGTTAATACATTGCAGTAATCTATAAATAATGATGAAAAGCTAAAAGGTCAAGGAAAGGAAAAAGTACAGCACGTTCCCAGGTTCTACTTCTACAAGAAATAAATTATTAGCCACGTGTTMAAGTGATAAAAGGCTGATATAATAGTAATGTTTCCTAAATGGAAGCTGGTTTCTGCACGGTAAAATGTGAGATATTCCAGCACATTTCACTGAAAATATTGAATTCCTTCCTGYGAACTGTTTTGCTCCTGTAGCTACGTGGGGCTTTCACCCCTTCCCTGAGCCCCATTCATGGCACAGCACCCAGCAAAGCCCTGAAGAACAGGCTGCCGATCTGCCTGGGAAGCTGCAGTTCTCAAACTGCAATATTAGGATGAAACACAATACTCTGGGTTACTTTAGGGTTTTTTTTCCCTGGGTGGAAATGATGCTCACAAGAAAAAGATGAAGAGAAAGAACTGAGGTGTTTCCCCACCCTCTGCACTCCTGTCTTTATCATTTTACTTCTGATACGAGATAGCCCTCAAAAAACTTATTTTCCCCAAAGATCAGTGTTCCTGTAGTTCCCTTGTGCCAGAAGAAGTGTTCATAGAGAGAGGAAAATCCTAACCCAAAGCTCCTGCACTGTAGGAAAGATCTGCAGTCAGAATAATGCCACAGAAACCCTCACCAAAATCCCAGCCTGGATTATCAGCACTAAGCARAAGTGCTTAAGGAGCACCTTAGCAGATTATTACAGCAGATTCAGCAAGAGGGATAAAAATCCAGCTCGGATTTCATTATTTCCATACTCAATTCCTGCCACAACTACAGCAGTTGCAGGAATCAAGCACATTTATCTACAAGGGAAGGGTTGTGAMGACCCTTCGGGTGTTTCGCCTCTGGAAGTTCTAGCCTGTTATCTCATCAGCAAAAAGTGATAAAACATAATCATCCTGAAACAACACTTCAGATTTTAATGAAAAGCTCCACTGCTTCATACCTGACAATTCAGTTTAAAAAAATCATTTAGGACTTAATGTATTAGCACAGAACTCCAGACATGCATATAATTGAGCCGTAATATCTTCCAAAATTTCCTGCTTTCCACTTCTGGTGTTCAGCCAAATATTAATCAGTCAGACAGTAACTACAAGTCAACAGGTTTTGTTTCAGCTTCTTCAAAATAATTCCTTTCCATCAGCTTTCCAGAGACTGATTATTCTCTGTGAGAACAAATGAAGTGATACAGAATTTCTCTTCTGCCCCAAGCTCAAGCAGATGAGGAACAATTAATATTGAACTGGCAGGGCAGTGAAGCCTCTGTGAGAACCCAAGGATGTTTCTCTTTATTTCAGGCAAACTGCAGGAGCGTTTGCTGATGTTCCACCTTTTGCCTTTAGCTCTGCATCCAGGCCCACATCCTTCCCCACACAGACAGGACACACACCAAGCCCTTTCCCAATCCCATGGCTTCTCTTGTTTTCACCTGCCCACTGGGGAACCCCACCTCAGGAATTGTTCCTTTGCCATACAAAGTTAAAGGAATTTCTTATTAAAATTCACAACCTTAAAGGCACCGTGTGAGAAATATTTAAGATAATTGCGTTGCACTCATGAGCAGAGAATATTAATAAAACTAAGAGTGCTTTTATATTCTTCAGCCAACAGATCTCGGACTGCCCTTTAAGTGTCTTACACCCTCTTTTAAGAAAATGGCCATTAAAATGTTCTTATTAAAGTTTCACTTGCAAATCACTGGTTTYGAATGATCTCCACCAGAGCAACAAAGCAGGTAACAATCACAGRACTTTATGCCTTGAGGATCTGCTTCTTCAAATGTGCACGTTTTTATTAGTCTCACGTTTTACTTTCACCTCACTGTCCCGAAGCTTTATGAGCTGCCTTGTTCCAACCTAGAGCTCTTCTACCTCTGAGAGACTCTTATATGAGAATTTCACAAAAATCATCTCAGCTCAAAGACAACAAGCTCCAGGAAATTTCAAAGCTTCAGAGACGAGCTACTCATGGTTAAAGAAAAAAAAAATTATTACTCAGTTCAGCAAAGATTCATGAATAGACTCCTACAGCACAGTTACTACGATTTTTACAGGATATTTTTAGGAAAGGGAGGGTGAAACCAGAGAGGCTGAAGCCATCTCATCTGTAATTCCAAGTGGGATGCATGGGTTCAAACCTTGAACGGTGCTGGCAGGAGTTAGAGCAGTCATTTCCAGAGCTGATCAAGATAACACTATCAGCTCATTAGGGTGYGAGTATGCATGCTTAAACAAATTAAACTCATTTCATGCCGATACAAAGATATCTGAGGAAAACTGAAGGTCAAATARATTCATCCCATAAGGGAGTCAGAGTTGGTGAAGTGTTCCAACAGAATTTAAAACTCCATTTTGTCCACAGAACGATGCATTTCTGAATAAAACTGTAACAGAGGACCTTTCCTYTGAGTTATGAAAAAGTGGCGTTAAAATACCCCCAACCCAAAACAACGAAAATACACAGAAATGCATTTCAAGAGCAAGGATATTGAAGAGAACACCACACAGAACAGAAGAAAAATAAGTTCCAAATTATCTCCCAAAAGGGCAAAATATGTCAGTAGCATAAAYTTGCTGGTCTTTAATCAATGTTTCCTGAAATAACAGCAAATCCAAGGCCCGTTTTTGCAGGTTCTGGGATCATTCCTGTGCTAAGTGCTCCCAGCTTTTTGAAAGCCTAGAGAGCTTCAATCACCCAGCACACCGAAATCCCTAAACRGTGCAACTAAATATTATGATAAGGCAGTTAAATTTTATACCTGACTATACTTCATTTGATCACAGTAACGCGGATTCTGACAGACGTTTCTCAGTGCCTCTCTCTCAGCGTGGGCTGTCAGAGACAGAAAGCAAAGCAGCCCAGAYGTGGTGTAAATCAGCGTCCTCCTAAAATCCATAGGCTTAATCCAAGCCACCACAGCTCAGCAGGAGGCTGGGAGCACTCTGACATCACTGCAGGGTGTTCACTGTCATCCTCTTCCCTCTCTGAGGGGTTCTGGAATGTGGAAAACTCAATCAGGAAGCTGAAGAGAAAGATCAACCTTTCTTTTACCACCGAGATCAGCACTGCAGGTTCACAGGTTTTGTTGGATTCTGAGCCCTGCAATGTGTTGACAAGATTTGCAAACCCAGACACAACCTCAAGCCTTTGCATTCCATTTTTATCCGTACTCTACCACTGCACACTGCAGTTTTACTACATGAATATAATGGCTGCACAGAACATTCCCAAACACTTGCATTTTTCAAAGTGAGGGACCTTCTCAAGGTCTTCAAAGATTTCCAGGATGGCTGATTCTGGTGGGAAAAACAAATAAAAAAAGGATGCAATTCTTGATTCCTTCTGTTTCCAACAAAGAGAAAAGGATCCACCAAAGGGTCACCAACCCCARCCTGTAAACTATTACACAACAGTTGTGCCCCTGTGCATGATGCAGAATATACTTCAATTATAACTAAAAGGAGGTGCTGAAGCTGCTCCTCAAGGGCAGGTTCCTTTGAGAGAGACATTGGCACAGTCAGAGCTGCTTGCTGGCTCAGCTCTGGCCAAAAAGCAGCACTGAGGACTGCCAATATTTATGTGACTCTCCTGTTTTATTCAGAGAGCAAGAACCACCAGCCAAAAAGTCCTGGACCAGCACGCTGAGCAAGACAGATACAGCACTCCTCCTCAGTGCTGCTTTTCTGCTGAATAATCAAGCTTATATCAGTTTGGGAAATTTTCCTCTTGTAAGACGTGGTGGCTAAGCCAAGTGGCTTCCAGGCTGAACACTCTGCACAGGGCTCGACCCTGCCAAAATCCATCCCTGGGAACTGCCCCAAGGTGCCGTGCTTGCAGGACTGGGTCTCGTGAGACAGAGGGAAGCAGGTCTGGGCCAATGAGTACTGCTGGGGGCTTTTCCTCATGAAACCTGTGGGTTTGCACA